>LPNX010932616.1:13180-93159 GCA_001517045.1 Pseudotsuga menziesii
TCATAGTTGAAACCCTTTAACTAGAGGAATATGATGAATAAAAAAATATTTCCAAATTGTTTTCCATTCCATAACTATCTCTCAACCATTTGATCCCTATCGACGTGATCCAACCACAAACTATGTGGGCGTGCTAGTTATACCCATATGTGTTTATATTTTAGAATTTGGGGTGGATTAACACTTACACTTCTTCTGAATTGCACGAGGATGAAGCAAGTATACTCTCAAGATTGATAATGGTAGTCATTCCAAATTTGAAATAAAAAATTTAAGAAACAATGTTTAATTTTACGTCGATAGACATTTTTATTTGAGATTTGGGGTGGACTACGTCCTATGCCTTTTCATCTACGGACGAGGATGAGACAAGTGTATTGTCGAGATTGATTCTATGGCAGTCATTCAAAATTCAAAATAAAAAATTATAGAAAGGAATATAAAAATTATGTGGTAGCTAAATGATGAATGGATAACTGGTAGAAATGTAGGGATAACTCATAGTTGATGAATGGATAACCAACAATTAATGGCAGATAACTAGAAGAATGTGAGATAAAAAGAAAAAGAATAAAATAAATAAATAAATGGATAACAAGAAGAATGCCAATGATAACATGTAGCTAGGCATGGATAACTCACACTTACAGTTTAACTAGAAGAATACGAGGAATAAAAACATATTTTCCATTTCATAACTATCTCTCAACCATTTGATCCCTATCGACCTGATCCAGCCACAAACTATGTGGGTGTGGTAGTTTAAAATTTGGGGTAGAATAACACTTATGCTTTTCCTAGATTGCACGAGGATGAGGAAAGTGTATTTTCGAGATTGATTTTATAGTGGTGATTCCAAATTTGAAATAAACAATTACTAGTACAACCACTTAACTTATGGTCATGAATAATGATAAGTCACAAGTTAAGTGCTATAAACAAGTTATATGTTACTTGTTCTCTAAACTTAGTTGTAATCACAAAAACATAGATGGCAGGCCATCCTAAATTCTAAATTAATACATGAATAACTAGTAACTACATGATAAATTTCTTAACCAATACATAAATAAAATATAATTTAACTAAAAAACAAATAATAACAATAACTTATTCACAAACCATAAATTAAATTACTATACTAATAAAATGATACTATTCATCAAACAATTAATAACACTTCATAACACAAATCTTAGTTGCGTATGTATTACATCATAACATTTAGAGGCTTGAAATTGTTTAGTAATAATTGGATGTCGTGAACATAATTATTTGTTCTGCTTGCAACCAGTGACGGAGGGCATATGCTTGAAATGCTCTACTTTGATTTAGATGTTTGCTTTATTTATTTGGCATGCATGTTTGTTTATTCCATTTTTTTAATATATAAAAGTTAGTATGTTCAATCAAATTGTTATTAAATCACATGGTTTACTATAATGTTGCAATAAGTTAAAATTATATATGACGAAAAGTTTTTGGTGTTTTTAATAATGTTTTAATGAGATAAAATAATTTATTTAAAAATTTCATTATTTTGGCATTGTTTTTATATAAATCTCCTTGTTTGATACGTCGACTAATTATTAAAAAATTTCATTATTGTGTTGTTTTCATAATTATTGTATCTTATATTTAGTTTATTTATAGTTTCTATATTTTATTTACTGTTATGTTCTTGACGGGGAATATATATAAATCGTGCACGGATATTAATCTATCTTGTTAATTTAATTTTTCAATTTTGCTAAGTTATACTATAGCTAGAGTATTATTTATTTTGTGTAATTTTTCAAAATTGTAATTAATTGTCATTCTATTGGCTCCAGAAAGGTGACGTTGGTTTTGATATTTGTGCCCCAAGACTCAGCGGCGAGATTATGTCACCCTATTATCTTGGGATGTTGCATGGTCTTCGCAGAGAATTAATTCATTCATCAGTAATCTATTTTACATTCTTATTTCGAAATCCCATCTCTTTGGACTTAGAGTTGGTTTTCTATGACCTAACTTCTCCACTTTCAGTCACAAAGTTCCCTTTTCAAACTTCCGTGCCAAATGTATTATGTTAGGAATAACATGTGCCAAATGTGTTGTATTCTAAATAACAAGTGGACTAGCATGCAATTCTACCGAAAAAGATATATGATCGAATGCATAGATCCCAACACATATGTCACTTACACTTATATTAATTTTGATTAAATTTCAATGTTTTATTATTATTATTATGTCCTTGGTCCATACACAAAAATATTTTCAAACTTACACAGGTTAACCTAAAAACTCATTTTTTTAATATTAAATTTTATTTAAATTAAATTATTTTTCTCATCCTTCATGAATAGATCATTTTTTTATATTAAATTTTATTTAAATTAAATTATTTATCTCATCCTTCATTAATAGATGACCGCTGAGGTTTGCGTGGGACTTTGACCCAAATGCTGTTGCGATTCACTCCTCACCCCGCCTGTTGTCCAATAGCTTTATGTGAAGCCTTTCCATCCTTTGAATCCAATGCTGTAGGTAGTCTGTGTAAGTAAGGCAGGCAATTATTATAGGTTGGTGAATAGGTATGCAATCAAAATCATAAAACCAGAAACACCGGTAGTAGTCGTGGACCCGACTAGTATATCCATAGAGCCAAAGGTCAAGGTTTAAGAGGAGAAGATAGTAGTATCTAAGCGTAGAAGTGGACGAGTTTATCTAGTGCATCCAGCGCCGGTCTTCCACCAGAAGTAAGTAACTAAGCAATTTGCATCTCCTAATATCCGTTAGTTGTATCCCTTTAAATGTCCACAAAGACTTCGTTCTCATGATTCTAATTTGTAGTCATGATGTGTGATTTCATCCTCAAAGCGTTTTCATCATGGGAGGCGGCTAAGGCTCCACATCCAGGGAGGTATTACAGCCCAAAAATGTCAAGAAAGCTCACAACCAGGGAAATAGAATGTCCAGAAAGCATGATGTGTGACATCTATAAGGTCTAACAGCCAGTCTCGAGTCTCCGCAAATACCTTGTTGTGAAAAGAGAAGCCTTCTGCAGTTCTCTCACCTTGAGCATCATTATCAATGATGCTAGGTAACGGATTTTTAATGCTTCAAACTGTTGAGAACAAGGTTATATATTGAATCGTGCACTCATAATGTACAGAAGAGGCCTATATATATAGGCTAATAATACAGACAGTATATGGACATAATCAATGTGGGACAATACAACATATATAATCTAACATCCCCCCTCAAGCTTAAGGTGGAGTGTGAGAGACCATCTTGAGTTTGGACACAAGATCACGAAAACGCCCTGGAGGATGTGACTTTGTAAAGATGTCCGTGAGCTGATCACGGGACGTGACAGAATGAAGCTGTAGTGAGCCCTGAAGAAGATGATGATGGATAAAATGACAATCAATCTCAATATGTTTGGTCCATTCATGAAAAACATCATTATGAGCAATCTGAATAGCACTCCTGTTGTCACAGTATACAGGAGTAGCAGAAGAAAGAGAGACACCCATATCCTGTAATAGCCAATGTAACCAAAGAAGCTCCGAGGTAGTGTCAGCTAGAGCACGATATTCTGCCTCAATGCTAGAGAGAGCAACAACAATTTGTTTCTTACTTTGCCAAGAGATAACCAAAGTGCCAAGTAGGAAACAATAACCAGTGGTAGAGTGACGATCTGTCGGATCACCCACCCAATCAGCATCAGTATAAGCATGCAACTGAAGAGAAGACTGAGAGGAGAAATAGAGCCCATGAAATAATGTTCCCTTCAGGTAGCGAGGAATGTAGAGGACAACTGAGAAATGAGTGGAGCGAGGAGCAGCCATAAACTGACTCACCTGATGGACAACATACGAGATATCAGGCCGAGTGACAGTAAGGTAGAAAAGACTGCCAACTAAATGCCGACATAAGGTAAAATCACAAAGAGGCTTGCCATCACCAGGAGTGAGATGAGTATTAAGCTCAGTCGGAGTGTCGACATTCTTACTGTCTGTGAGATTGGCCCGGGAAAGCAGATCAGAGATATACTTGGCCTGTGTCAAGTAATAACTATCAGAAGAAGAAGAGATCTCCAGACCAAGAAAATAACTAAGAGGGCCAAGATCTTTCATCTCAAAGTGTTGACTGAGGAACTGTTTAAGTTCCTGAATACCAGTGATGATCATGTCATCAACATATAGTAGAAGAAGTATGGTGCCCTGGTCTGTGCGGCGAATAAACAAGGCTGAATCATATGAGTTGATGGAGTAGCCAAGGCTAGAGACAGTAGCGCTAAACTTAGCAAACCATGCTCAAGGAGCCTGCTTAAGTCCATATAGAGCTCAACGGAGACGACAAACCTTGTTTGTAGGATGAGATAATCCAGGAAGTGGCTGCATATAGACTTCTTCACTTAAATCACCATTAAGAAAGGCATTCTTGAGATCCATCTGACAAAGTGACCAATGCCGAGAGGCTGCAACAGCCAGCAGAGCACGCACAAAAGAGAGGTGAGCAATTGGAGCAAAAGTCTCCTCATAATCCACACCGTACTCTTGATTAAAACCTCTGGCCACAAGTCGAGCCTTGTACTTGTCAATAGTACCATCGGAACAAGTCTTGATTTTGTAAACCCACTTACACCCAACCACAGAATTTCCGGGAGGCAAGTCAACTAGATCCCATGCATTGTTCTTGTGTAAAGCATCAAGTTCCTCTGTCATCGTAGCCTGCCAAAGAGGGTTAGTGGAGGCCTCACGAAGGGATTGAGGCTCATGCAAGGCAGCTAAGGCATGAAAGCAATGAAAATCCTGTAAATGGGATGGGAGGGATCTTACTCAGGTGGATCGGCGAATGCCAGGTAGTGAAGTGCAGATCGGATCCTCAGATGGAACAGAACCTGGGGACGTAGGCGGAGCGGCGTCGAGAGCATCAGATGATTGTTGTTCGAGCGTGGTAGACTCTGGCAAGACATTGCTATTGGGAGTTGGAGAAGGATAAATCTCAAGAAGTGTAGTAAAGGGAGGGAAGGATGGCATGCTGAATTTTTTGACTTTGTGGAATAGTCGATGCTCCCAAAAAACTACATGACAGGAGATGTGAAGACGCCGAGAGACAGGATCATAACACCTGTAGCCTTTTTGTTCCACCCCATATCAAAGAAAACAGCACAGCCGAGAGCGAGGGTTGAGTTTGGTGCGCTCATGAACTTGGAGTAAAACAAAATAGGCAGAACCAAAAACACGAAGATGATGATATGAGGGGACAGAGCCAAACAACCTCTGGTGAGGAGTGCAATTATCAAGGATAGGGGTAGGCAACCTATTGATTGTGTAGACAACTGTGAGAGTAGATTAACCCCAAAACGGGGTAGGAAGAGAGGTGGAAAGAAGCAGAGCACGAACAGTGTCTAAAATGTGCCTAAGTTTGCGTTCAGCTCGACCATTTTGTTGTGAGGTGCCTGGACATGACAAGTGAGAAATAGTGCCATAATGCTTGAGGATGGCTTGTAAATCATGTTGAGTATATTCTAAAGCATTATCAGAACGGAAATCTTTAATGGGTTTCGAAAATTGGGTTTCAACCATTTTTGCAAAAGTGCGATAAATATCCAATAATTCAGAATGAGATTTCATTAAAAACACCCTAGTGTAACGAGAGAAATCATCAACAAAGATAATAAAATAACGTGAACCATTCATACTAGCAACAGGAGAAGGTCCCCAAACATCAGAATGAATTAAATCAAAAGAAGCAGTAGCATGAGACTCACTATTATTAAAAGGCAAAGCCGTTTATTTCCCAAGTTGACATGAAATACAATCAAAAGGACTATTGGACATTGAACCTAACAAACCCTTTGATGCTAAAAGTTGAACGCGAGATGTAGATGCATGACCAAGACACGAATGCCAAAGTGCAAGAGATGGTGATGACGAAGGGGCAACAACAGAGATGCTTGTGGTGGGGAGGTGTAAGGATGAGAGTTCAAACATGCGCCCAATTCTACGCCCGGTCCCAAGGGTTTGTCTCGTACAAGGATCCTGCACATGTACACCAGAAAAGTAAAAAACAAGTATATATCCAAGTTCACACAGTTGGCCAACAGAGAGGAGATTGAAGGACAACTCAGGCATGCGAAAAAATTCAGAAAGAGAAAGGGAAGGTGTACTGATAGTGCCTATATTTTTAACATTCATAGTGGATCCATTAGCTGTGTGAATCAATGAGGAGTGAGGTGAAGGTGCATATGTGATAAATGAAGTAGGGTGAGGTGTCATGTGATTGCAACAAGCAGAGTCAAAGAGCCAAGGGGAAGCGGTACCTGGAAAGACTGAGAGGATAGAGGAAAATGCATTACCAGAGCGAGATAGGATGACCTGGTTGACTATTGCCTCGAAGTCAGCTGCAGATAAGGTGACACTGGATCCTGATGCCTGGCTAGAGGAAGAAACTGAAGAGGGAGCAGTTGGAGATGAATAAATTGGAGGCGAACCACTCTCAAAATGAGCAACTGCTACTGTTGGTGTAGTAGATCTTCCCTTACGCCAACAATTGTCAATAGTGTGCCCTCGACATCGAAAATAGCGACAGTAATTGTTATCTCGAGACTTAGGAGGGGGTTGAGGAGTATCAGACCTGTCATAACGCTCTCGCTGGAATGACGAAGAACCAGAGGATGGTGCAACCAACATTGTATGACTAGGCTGAGAGCGCATAGTCTGCGATCTAGTCTCGGCAAGGACAAGTTCGAAGATGGTAGTGTCCAAAGTGGGAAGAGGAGAATGATGTAAAAGTTGCACATGGACAGTCTCAAAATCATCACGCAAGGCCATCAAAAATTGGTGAAGGTGATGTTGATCTCTTCGTGTAACATACATCTCAGCATCAGTGGGATCCTTCCAAATAGGATCAGAAACATCAATTTGGTTCCACAAGAATTGCATGCGAGCAAGAAAATCATTTATAATTTGACCAGGTTCCTGACTTAGATGGAAAAGCTCAAATAGAAGCTGATACTCGTGAGCACCATCCACATAAGAATAACGAGAAGCAAGCATATCCCAAGCACCCTTTAACTGGATTTTTGACCTCCCCAGTCACATAAAGCCAAAGCTTGCGGCCTTTAAGAAAGCTACGCATAGATTGGGACCACACCATATAGTTTGTGCCATCCAATACGGTCTGAACATGATGAAGAATCTCGTTTTGTGCCATCAAGAAGGCTCAAAAAAAAACAAACCATACCACAAATATGAAATCAGGACGAAAAAAAAAAACTAACATGGCTAGGGCTGAGCACGTGCAGAAGGGCTGGCAGATGCTGAGTGCGTGAATCTAACGCACGGTTCTTGAAGTGGTGCATGAGGACGCGTGTGGCGAGGGATGGAGGATCTAGCTCCTATTTTGGATTCACTAGAGCTTGATCTAACGAACGCTAACGACGCCGGAAAGAAAATAAGATGCGGAAGAAAAATAAAAATTTAAGGTGATTCTGATACCATGTTGAAAACAAGGTTATATATTGAATCACAAACTCATAATGTACAAAAGAGGCCTATATATATAGGCTAATAATACAGACAGTATATGGACATAATCAATGTGGGACAATACAACATATATATAATCTAACACAAGCTATACTTTATACTTGTTAAGTTCATGTTAAATTTTAAAGCTTTAATCGAAATTATTTGACGGAGGGCTAAGCTGGAGAACAGAGATGAATGATTGGATGTCATAATAGGAGATCTCGTGGATTCCATGGAAGGAGGTCCTTGTTATCAATTGTACACAAAATATTTCTATGAGCTTGTTCTAAAGCCAAAGTTGAGCCACAGAGGATTGTTCGTTACTCGGGTATAACACCACAGTAAAATAGCTTAACGCTTTTAAGGGATGTTTAAATTCAGAAGTAAAGGTTTTTCAGGTTCAATATCTCAAAGATTATTTAAATGTTATTTGTGGCCTAATAGTGAAGAATAAAGGTATATACTTTGATGGATTATCCGCAGTACTAAAGGTTTTGTCCAGAAAAACGATTCTATTATGTTCTCACCACTATGATATGTTACAGAATAAGCAACTTCGTTTCTCTAACCTAGCTGTGAGTGATAAATTTGTTGAGGCAAAAAGAGTTGGATATATTAAAGGATAATGACTAATCAGACCTAAATGGCTGGAATTTTTCCTTTATTGATTTGTATTATGATTGTGAAAATTCGTAATATAGGGCGTGATATGTGGTTTGTTATGGTTCCAGAACTTTCTTGTAGTTATTATTGCTTTTGCTCATGTTTATTTATGATCAATTAACTATTTCTTTTTCTTTTGCTCATGTTTATTTATAATCAATTTGAATTCTAGTGACTCATTGCTGTTTCATCAACCCGGCCGTTCGCTAGCCTTGAAGCAACAAAAAAAAACCTAACAAAAGCACCATTATCTATTAGAAAGGAGAGAGAAGAAACACATTTCCATTTTATTAGATGCTGTCTGCACATAATTCCTAATTAGTGCGAGAAACTATTTCTTGACAATTTTCTTTTGTTGCGTTACGTTGTACATCAATTAACAAGATAAATAATAAGTTGTCCTCCCACCAAAGGACACCGCAAAAGCGCCAAGCCCGCGAGTAGCAGATAGAGCCCACGATTTGGCGAATCTTTCGATGGATATGAATAAGCGGTCATATAGGGTGGTCGCTGAGAAACAAATGATAGACTGGAAGGTTGTGTATAAGCCTAAGCGAGCAATTGAGATAGACTGCATTCCGCATTATAAGGGCTTACGGTGAAACGAAGTTGCTTTATTCGAGATGCAAGAAATGCTTAGGGCTTATTTAATGCAGATAGATTAGTTTGAGCAGTTAGGCTTTAAGGACTTGAACCTTCCTGGAAAGAAATGTTAAAGTAGGATTTAAAGACCTTACCCGAGATTCTATCGGCATGGCATGTCTCCCGCAGAGCCCACGGTTAAGCCTGATAATAATTAATATGCACCCAAGGCTTCCTCTATTTTTTTTCAATTTTATTGCGCATTAACCATACTTCTCATACTTCATACTTCATAGAAATTGATCAAATCAAATGAAACGTGTAACCGTACTTCATAGAAATTTATCAAATCAAATGAAATGTGTAATTGAATTGATATGGTGCCGGCTCACATTACGTCCTTCACTGACATGTGGGATGGGTTATGGTATGGAAGCTTTTTTATTCTATTTTTTCTTCCCCATGACTAAGAGCATTCATTCAGATCATCCACTTACAATTGATCGACGGGATATTATAGCAAATAATCAAAGGAGACCTGCTCATATCAAACGCCGGTTATGAGAAACCCAGAGTCTAATTATCAATTGCAATTCATATCAAATATCTATGAGATATTATCGATTATAATATCTCAACGAAATTTTAAATTGTACAAGTGGGTCTATCCTACAACAGGGTCGTCGATCCTACAACAATTGGCACTACCAACAAAAAAATATATATATCGTCTTAATTTTCATTATGGTCGAGGAATTTTACCTAGAAATTGAAAAAATCATTATTATAAATAATGTTTAATATATTGAAATGATTTTGAAGCATCAGAAGTAGGAACTCTAACAGATGTCGAAACAACTATTCTTGGAAAAAATTTCATTATTGTGTTGTTTTCATAATTATTGTATCTTATATTTAGTTTATTTATAGTTTCTATATTTTATTTACTGTTATGTTCTCGACGGGGAATATATATAAATCGCGCACGGGTATTAATCTATCTTGTTAATTTAATTTTTCAATTTTGCTAAAGTTATACTATAGCCAGAGTATTATTTATTTTGTGTAATTTTTCAAAATTGTAATTAATTGTCATTCTATTGGCTCCAGAAAGGTGACGTTGGTTTTGATATTTGTGCCCCAAGACCCAGCGGCGAGATTATGTCACCCTATTATCTTGGGATGTTGCATGGTCTTCGCAGGGAATTAATTCATTCATCAGTAATCTATGTTACATTCTTATTTCGAAATCCCATCTCTTTGGACTTAGAGTTGGTTTTCTATGACCTAACTTCTCCACTTTCAATCACAAAGTTCCCTTTTCAAACTTCCGTGCCAAATGTATTCTGTTAGGAATAACATGTGCCAAATGTGTTGTATTCTAAATAACAAGTGGACTAGCATGCAATTCTACCGAAAAAAGATATATGGTCGAATGCATAGATCCCAACACATATGTCACTTACACTTATATTAATTTTGATTAAATTTCAATGTTTTTTTTTATTATTATGTCCTTGGTCCATACACAAAAATATTTTCAAACTTACACATGTTAACCTAAAAACTCATTTTTTTAATATTAAATTTTATTTAAATTAAATTATTTTTCTCATCCTTGATGAATAGATCATTTTTTTATATTAAATTTCATTTAAATTAAATTATTTATCTCATCCTTCATTAATAGATGACCGCTGAGGTTTGCGTGGGACTTTGACCCAAATGTTGTTGCGATTCACTCCTCTCCCCGCCCGTTGTCCAATATATTTCTGTGAAGCCCTTCCATCCTTTGAATCCAATGCTGTAGGTAGTCTGTGTAAGTAAGGAAGGAAGTTATTATAGGTTGGTGAACAGGTATGCAATCAAAATCATAAAACCAGAAACACCGGTAGCAGTCGTGGACCCGACTAGCATATCCATAGAGCCAAAAGTCAAGGTTTAAGAGGAGAAGATAGCAGTATCTAAGCGTAGAAGTGGACGAGTTTATCTAGTGCATCCAGCGCTGGTCTTCCACCAGAAGTAAGTAATTAAGCAATTTGCATCTCCTAATATCCGTTAGTTGTATCCCTTTAAATGTCCACAAAGACTTCGTTCTCATGATTCTAATTTGTAGTCATGATGTGTGATTTCATCCTCAAAGCGTTTTCATCATGGGAGGCGGCTAAGGCTCCATAGCCAGGGAGGTATTACAGCTAAAAAATGTCAAGAAAGCTCACAGCTAGGGAGATAGAATGTCCAGAAAGCATGATGTGTGACATCTATAAGGTCTAACAGCCAGTATCGAGTCTATGCAAATACCTTGTTCTGAAAAGAGAAGCATTCTACAGTTCTCTCACCTTGAGCATCATTATCAATGATGCTAGGTCATGAATTTTTAATGCTTCAAACTGTTGAGAACAAGGTTATATATTGAATCACACACTCATAATGTACAGAAGAGGCCTATATATATAGGCTAATAATACAGACAGTATATGGACATAATCAATGTGGGACAATACAACATATATAATCTAACATCCCCCCTCAAGCTCAAGGTGGAGTGCGAGAGACCATCTTGAGTTTGGACACAAGATCACGAAAACACCTTGGAGGATGTGACTTTGTAAAGATGTCCGCGAGCTGATCACAGGACGTGGCAGAATGAAGCTGTAGTGAGCCCTGAAGAAGATGATGATGGATAAAATGACAATCAATCTCAATATGTTTGGTCCGTTCATGGAAAACATCATTATGAGCAATCTGAATAGCACTCCTGTTGTCACAATATACAGGAGTAGCAGAAGAAAGAGAGACACCCATATCATGTAATAGCCATCGTAACCAAAGAAGCTCCAAGGTAGTGTCAGCTAGAGCACGATATTCTACCTCAATGCTAGAGAGAGCAACAACAGTTTGTTTCTTACTTCGCCAAGAGATAACCAAAGTGCCAAGTAGGAAACAATAACCAGTGGTAGAGCAACGATCTGTCGGATCACCCACCCAATCAGCATCAGTATAAGCATGCAACTGAAGAGAAGACTGAGAAGAGAAATATAGCCCATGAAATAATGTTCCCTTCAGGTAGCGAGGAATGTAGAGGATAGCTGAGAAATGAGTGGAGCGAGGAGCAGCCATAAACTGACTCACCTGACGGACAACATACGAGATATCAGGCCGAGTGACAGTAAGGTAGACAAGACTGCTAACTAAATGTCGATATAAGGTAAAATCATGAAGAGGCTTGCCATCACCAGGAGTGAGACAAGTATTAAGCTTAGTCGGAGTGTCGACAATCTTACTGTCTGTGAGATTGGCCCGGGAAAGCAGATCAGAGATATACTTGGCCTGTGTCAATTAATAACCATCAGAAGAAGAAGAGATCTCCAGACCAAGAAAATAACTGAGAGGGCCAAGATCTTTCATCTCAAAGCGCTGACTGCGGAACTGTTTAAGTTCCTGAATATCAGTGATATCATCTCCAGTGATGATCATGTCATCAACATATAGTAGAAGAAGTATGGTGCCCGGGTCTGTGCGGCGAATAAACAAGGCTGAATCATATGAGCTGATGGAGTAGCCAAGGATAGAGACAGTAGCGCTAAACTTAGCAAACCATGCTCGAGGAGCCTTCTTAAGTCCATATAGAGCTCGACGGAGACGACAAACCTTGTTTGTAGGATGAGATAATCCAGGAGGTGGCCACATATAGACTTCTTCACTTAAATCAACATTAAGAAAGGCATTCTTGACATCCATTTGACAAAGTGACCAATGCCGAGAGGCTGCAACAGCCATCAGAGCACGCACGGAAGATAGGTGAGCAATTGGAGCAAAAGTCTCCTCATAATCCACACCGTACTCCTGAGTAAAACCTTTGGCCACAAGTCGAGCCTTGTACCTGTCAATAGTACCATTGAAACAAGTCTTGATTTTTTAAACCCACTTACAACCAACCATAGACTTTCCAGGAGGCAAGTCAACTAGATCCCATGTATTGTTCTTGTGTAAAGCATCAAGTTCCTCTGTCATCGCAGCCTGCCAAAGAGGGTTAGTGGAGGCCTCACGAAAGGAGTGAGGCTCATGCAAGGCAGCTAAGGCATGAAAGAAATGAAAATCCTGTAAATGGGATGGGAGGTATCTTACTCGGGTGGGTCGGCGAAGGTCAGGTAGTGGAGTGCAGATCGGATCCTCAGATGGAACAGAACCTGGGGACGTAGGCAGAGCGGTGTCGAGAGCATCAGATGACTGTTGTTTGAGCGAGGTAGACTCTGGCAAGACATTGCTAGTGGGAGTTGGAGAAAGAGGAATCTCAAGAAGTGTAGTAAAGGGAGGGAAGGATGGCATGCTGAATTTTTCGACTTCGTGGAATAGTCGATGCTCCCAAAAAACTACATGACAGGAGATGCGAAGACGACGAGAGACGGGATCATAAAACCTGTAGCCTTTTTGTTCCACTCCATATCCAAGAAAACAGCACAACCGAGAGCGAGGCTCGAGTTTGGTGTGCTCGTGAAGTTGGAGTAAAACAAAACAGGCAGAACCAAAAACACGAAGATGATGATATGAGGGGACAGAGCCAAACAACCTCTGGTGAGGAGTGCAATTATCAAGGATAGGGGTAGGCAACCTATTGATTGTGTAGACAGCTGTGAGAGTAGCTTCACCCCAAAACGGGGAAGGAAGAGAGGTGGAAAGAAGCAGAGCACGAACAGTGTCTAAAATGTGCCTAAGTTTGCGTTTAGCTCGACCATTTTGTTGTGAGGTGCCTGGACACGACAAGTGAGAAATAGTGCCATAATGCTTGAGGATGGCTTGTAAATCATGTGGAGTATATTTTAAAGCATTATCAGAACGAAAAGATTTGATGGGTTTCGAAAATTGGGTTTCAACCATTTTTGCAAAAGTGCGATAAATATCCAATAATTCAGAATGAGATTTCATTAAAAACACCCAAGTGTAACGAGAGAAATCATCAACAAAGATAACAAAATAACGTGAACCACTCATACTAGCAACAAGTGAAGGTCCCCAAACATCAGAATGAATTAAATCAAAAGAAGCAGTAGCATGAGACTCACTATTATTAAAAGGCAAAGCGAGTTGTTTCCCAAGTTGACATGAAATACAATCAAAAGGACTATTGGACACTGAAACTAACAAACCCTTTGACGCTAAAAGTTGAACGTGAGATGTAGATGCATGACCAAGACACGAATGCCAAAGTGCAAGAGATGGTGATGAGGAAGGGGCAACAACAGAGATGCTTGTGGTGGGGAGGTGTAAGGATGAGATTTCAAACATGCGCCCAATTCTACGCCCAGTCCCAAGGGTCTGGTTCGTACGAGGATCCTGCACATGCACACCAGAAAAGTAAAAAACAAGTCTATATCCAAGTTCACACAGTTGGCCAACAGAGAGGAGATTGAAGGACAATTCAGGCATGTAAAAAACTTCAGAAAGAGAAAGGGAAGGTGTACTGATAGTGCCTATATTTTTAACATTCATAGTGGATCCATTAGCTATGCAAATCAATGAGGAATGAGGTGAAGG
This sequence comes from Pseudotsuga menziesii, assembly GCA_001517045.1. NCBI lineage: Eukaryota > Viridiplantae > Streptophyta > Pinopsida > Pinales > Pinaceae > Pseudotsuga > Pseudotsuga menziesii. The sequence continues at coordinate 27,493 of LPNX010932616.1, forward strand.
TGCAGATGTGATAAATGAAGTAGGGTGAGGTGTCATGTGATTGCAACAAGCAGAGTCAAAGAGCCAAGGGGAAGAGGTACCTAGCAAGACTGAAAGGATAGAGGAATATGCATTACCAGAGCGAGATAGGAAGACCTGGTTGACTATTGCCTCGAAGTCAGCTGTAGATAAGGTGACTCTGGATCCTGATGCCTGGCCAGAGGAAGCAACTGAAGAGGGAGCAACTGGAGATGAAGCAACTGGAGATGAACCACTCTCAGTATGAGAAACTGCTGCTGTTGGTGTAGTAGATCTTCCCTTACGCCAACACTTGTCAATAGTGTGCCCTCGACGTCGACAATAGCGACAGTAATTGTTATCTCGAGACTTATGAGGGGGTTGAGGAGTATCAGACCTGTCATAACGCTCTTGCTGGAATGATGATGAACCAGAGGATGGTGCAGCCAACACTGTATGACTAGGTTGAGAGCGCATAGTCTGTGATCTAGTCTCGGCACGGACAAGTTCGAAGATGGCAGTGTCCAAAGTGGGAAGAGGAGAACGATGTAAAAGTTGCACACGGACAAGCTCAAAATCATCACGCAAGGCCATCAAAAATTGGTGAAGGTGATGTTGATCTCTTCGTGTAACATACATCTTAGCATCAGTGGGATCCTTCCAAATAGGATCAGAAACATCAATTTGGTTCCACAAGAATTGCATGCGAGCAAGAAAATCATTTATACTTTGACCAGGTTCCTGCCTCAGATGGAAAAGCTCAAATAGAAGCTGATACTCGTGAGCACTATCCACATAAGAATAATGAGAAGCAAGCATATCCCAAGCACCCTTTAACTGGCTTTTTGACCTCCCCAGTCACATAAAGCCAAAGCTTGCGGCCTTTAAGAAAGCTACGCATAGATTGAGACCACACCATATAGTTTGTGCCATCTAATACGATCTGAACATGATGAATAATCTCATTTTGTGCCATCGAGAAGGCTCAAAAAAAAAAAAAACAGACCACAAATATGAAATCAGGACGAAAAAAAAATACTGACGTGGCTAGGGCTGAGCACGTGCAGAAGGGTTGGCAGATGCTGAGCGCGAATCTGACGCACGGTTGTTGAAGTGGTGCGTGAGGGTGCGTGCGGCAAGGGATGGAGGATCTGGCTCGTGTTTTGGATTTGCTGGAGCTTGATCTAACGAACGCTAGCGACGCCGGAAAGACAATAAGATGCGGAAGAAAAATAAAAATTTAAGGTGATTCTGATACCATGTTGAAAACAAGGTTATATATTGAATCACACACTCATAATGTACAAAAGAGGCCTATATATATAGGTTAATAATACATACAGTATATGGACATAATCAATGTGGGACAATACAACATATATTTAATCTAACACAAACTATACTTTATACTTGTTAAGTTCATGTTAAATTTTAAAGCTTTAATCGAAATTCTTTGATGGAGGGCTAAGCTGGAGAACAGAGATGAACGATTGGACGTCATAATAGGAGATCTCGCAGATTCCATGGAAGGAGGTCCTTGTTAGCAATTGTACACAAAATCTTTCATTGAGCTTGTTCTAAAGCCAAAGCTGAGCCACAGAGGATTGTTCGTTACTCCGGTATAACACCACAGTAAAATAGCTTAACGCTTTTAAGGGATGTTTAAATTCAGAAGTAAAGGTTTTTCAGGTTCAATATCTCAAAGATTATTTAAATGTTATTTGTGACCTAATAGTGAAGAAGAAGGGTATATACTTTGATGGATTATCGGCAGTACTAAAGGTCTTGTCCAGAAAAAACGAATCCATTATGTTCTCACCACTATGATATGTTACAGAATAAGCAACTTCTTTTCTCTAACCTAGTTGTGAGTGATAAATTTGCTGAGGCAAAAAGAGTTGGTGTTACAGAATAAGCAACTTCGTTTCTCTAACCTAGCTGTGAGTGATAAATTTGCTGAGGCAAAAAGAGTTGGATATATTAAAGGATAATGACTAATCAGACCTAAATGGCAGGAATTTTGCCTTTATTTATTTGTTTTATTTGTATTATGATTGTGAAAATTCATAATATAGGGCGTGATATGTGGTTTGTTATGGTTCCAGAACTTTCTTGTAGTTATTATTGCTTTTGCTCATGTTTATTTATGATCAATTAACTATTTCTTTTGCTTTTGCTCATGTTTATTTATAATCAATTTGAATTCTAGTGACTCGTTGCTGTTTCATCAACCCGGCCTTCGCTAGCCTTGAAGCAGCAAAAAAACCTGACAAAAGCACCATTATCTATTACAAAGGAGAGAGAAGAAACACATTTCCATTTTATTATATGCTGTCTGCACATAATTCCTAATTAGTGCTGGAAACTATTTCTTGACAATCTTCTTTTGTTGCGTTACGCTGTACATCAATTAACAAGATAAATAATAAGTTGTCCTCCCACCAAAGGACACCGCAAAAGCGCCAAGCCTGCGAGCAGCAGATAGAGCCCACGAGTTGGCCAATATTTCGATGGATATGAATAAGCGGCCGTATAGGGTGGTCGCTGAGAAACAAATGATAGACTGGAAGGTTGTGCATAAGCCTAAGCGAGCAATTGAGACAGACTGCATTCCGCACTATAAGGGCTTACGGTGAAACAAAGTTGCTTTATTCGAGATGCAAGAAATGCTTAGGGCTTATTTAATGCAGATAGATTAGTTTGATCAGTTAGGCTTTAAGGACTCGAACTTTACTGGAAAGAAATGTTAAAGTAGGATTTAAAGACCTTACCCGAGATTCTATCGGCATGGCATGATAATAATTAGTATGCACCCAAGGCTTCCTCTATTTTTTTTTCAATTTTATTGCGTATTAACCATACTTCTCATACTTCATAGAAATTGATCAAATCAAATGAAACGTGTAACCATACTTCATAGAAATTTATCAAATCAAATGAAACGTGTAATTGAATTGATATGGTGCCGGCTCACATTCCGTCCTTCACTGACATGTGGGATGGGTTATGGTATGGAAGCTTTTTTATTCTATTTTTTCTTCCCCGTCACTAAGAGCATTCAGTCAGATCATCCACTTACAATTGATCGACGGGATATTATAGCAAATAATCAAGGTCTCAATTGATCGACGGGATATTATAGCAAATAATCAAGGAGACCTGCTCATATCAAACGCCGGTTATGAGAAACCCAAAGTCTAATTATCAATTGCAATTCATATCAACTATCTATGAGATATTATCGATTATAATATCTCAACGAAATTGAGATTGTACAAGTGGGTCGATCCTACAACAGGGTCGTCGATCCTACAACAATTGGCACTACCAACAACAAAAAAAATATATATCGTCTTAATTTTCATTATGGTCGAGGAATTTTACCTAGAAATCGAAAAAATCACTATTAGAAATAATGTTTAATATATTGAAATGATTCTGAAGCATCAGAAAAACAACTATTCTTGGAACAATAGCTTACATTGGAACATCACGAGGAGTGACTATATGTACACTAATTTAGAAGCATTGGCATTTGCACTGTAATTAAGATTTGGAGTCGCGGAGCTAAGAGGTGAGTAGAGCAATAGGCAGCATAGAGGAATGCAGCTACTCGACTCGCAGCGCAGTCTTGAACGATTATTTATTTAGTAAGAAGGCGGATGGACCTGTTGATGGGATTTTCATTTTGTGGGAGGGAAATTCGTCCTTCATGTTCTTTAATGTGCAGCCTCATCGATTCATAAACCCGGTCGCCTGCATTCAATCAATTTTAGTTTATCATTTGGAGCTTCCTTAAGAGCCTGCCTGGTCGACCGCAGTCTTGAATGATTATTCAATAGTAAAAGGGAAATGAGTTTGTGAACTTGCTTTATTTGTCAAGCAAGAGTTTTACGAATTTGGTAAAAGATCTTAAAACCAAACTTTTGTTTTGCAGCCCTGAGCAATGGTGGAAGAATAAGATTCTAAGCGGAGAGTGGCTTTATTGAAATACTACTCATGTTTTTTAAATGTCTATTTGCAAAGTGGGCTCTTCATTTATTATTTATTATTTATTTTTTATTTTTTATAATTATACTTAATATATATAAATATATAAGAAGGTCACTAATACTATGTTTAAATATATTTTTATTTTTATGGAAACAAAGTTATGACAATACTTTATATTTTTATTTTTATTGAAACATGGCTCTAATGTGTTTTACATGTCTATTTACAAGGTGTGCCCTTCAATAATTGTTTTTTTTAATAATTATACTCAATGCATATCTAAGGAGGTCAATAATAGTATGTTTAAATATATTTTTATGGAAACAAAGTTATGAAAATACTTTATATTTATATTTTTACATGGAAATACATATTTATATAAAATCAAGTTTAGATTACATCAATCCATACATTTATATAAAATCAAGTTTGTTTAGATTACATAATCCATAAGAGTATTTATATAAAATCAAGCTATATTTAGATTACATAATCCATAAGAACTTAGCATGTCAAAATTTTAGTGGATGGTCAAAGTTACTTAAAGATCAAACAAGCTTTTTTTCCCTATAGCGTTGGCATTATAGAAATAACTACTAACAACTGCAGTGACATTGCCACCTCTTTTTTTTTTCTCAACATTGCCACATCGACATTGCCACACAGGTTAACCAAAAACTCAATTTTTTATATTAAATTTTATTTAAATTAAATTATTTATCCTATCCTTCATTAATAGATGATCGCTGACGTTTGCCTGGGACTTTGGTGCCCAGCCCCTAGTGGCGTCATCATACAGAGGTTCTTTGGATATATACAGAGCCACAAACTTGTCGTATACGAAATCAGTTCAGCTTTGCCCCACGAAATATAAAAAATTATGATAATAAGGAGAGAGAAAAGTCAGTATCGCCATCACGATCGTCTTCAATTTCAGAAATGGAGTGGACATGTGACAGCTGGCAAATTTCCAAACTGCAGGACTTGGGGTTGTTCGAGTTTGTTTTATGGTAATAATGGCCTGAATCTCGAGAAAATACCCTCGCCAAGGAAGATTACCGAGTTTGTTTTATGGTAATAATGGCCTGAATCTCGAGAAAATACCCTCGCCAAGGAAGATTACCGGGAGATTATGAAAAAAAATTCCACAAAACATGATTGTGACACCTTTCATGACACCCAAGCTTGGTATGCTGGTATCAAACATTAAACTGTTTATCTGTATTAGAGTAACACCTATCATATGCTTAGCAAGATTCCTATGTTCCATGTGTTGTATTTGTTCGTACCTATTGGCTCTTGTGCTGATTTTTGTTTTCTTTTTTTGACAGGTTATTGATCTTGCTGACTGTGAAGTGTATAGTTATATGCCGGAATTTGAAGGTGATCCCTTTATTGAAAGAGCAGCCATGTAATTGCTCATTTCAGTCTACGCTTTATGCACCTAAAAATTTGTTGTAAAATTGGTTTTACTAACCTTTAAAATTTATCAGTAAGGTCTCATAAATATAAGCTCATTACCTTGCAGGTTTTCATAACGTAGATGGTCTTTTAATTTCTTTTTCTACAACAAGCAGCTTAAGCGAATTCTTAGCTTTAGGTGTCACTGTTTGAGGTAATTACGTGCTTACCAGGATTCTGATGCGATGAACTAGGATATAACAAAATGCTAATAATGATATTTTTACATTTGCACTCGCAATAAGTTGGCGACTGATGATTCACCTACAGAGGAAATTTTCAGTGACGATGATACTATTTTTCAGAGCATGGACATGGATTAATCAGAATTCATTAGTTTTGTTATCCCCAAATGAGGTACATCTATACCTGAAGACCTTTTGACTTTGTACAAAGGAAAAAAGATCCACATTGCACATTTAGTTTAATTCTTTTCACCTTGACATGTCCACTCTGTAATACATCCAAACGCAATGCACCCATGCACCATACTGGGGCCTGTATAGAGACGTTGTAGATGCTGTTGTTTTGAGGGTAGCAACTTTGGAGCTATTTGTGAATTCATTAGTTTCATGGAAAGAAGCAGAGCGCTTCTACGGTTATTTGTCAACATTGTACCTACATCAAATGCTCAAGTACCTTTGGGCAAAAAATAGATATGTGCAGTTTTCACTTTGATGCATCTGATTTGTTTTAATGGCCTATTACATAAAGGCCATGGATTAGAAAGACTTAAGTGACTCAAAAGTTCAAAGGATTATTTTGAAATTTGAGCAGGGCTTGGTGGTGTAATTATGATTTAATCTTTTGATAGAGGGTTTTTTCTAATGAAGTGGGGGTCTCCGTGTAAAACATAACAATGTCCTCTAAAAATAACTTCTTCAAAACTTTTTGTCTGCCTCTTTTGTTAATTTTCCAAGCCACCATTGTTCGAGTAAAGACACCACTGCAAACTTCTTTTTCCTTGTTTTCTTTATTAATATATTTGATGGTGATTGTAGTTCATATATTGTTGAGGCACACCCATTAAAAGTTAAAATGGCAGGGTTTGCAGTTTACACACATTAAAAGTTAAAACAACAGGGTTTGCATTTTACATCTGGTTGTGGTATGCATATTAAGATCTCTCTTATGAACCATAGCATAGTTGAAAGAGAATTTTTTAGACATTACTCAAAACGAAGTCAATTTTTATTAGTTTTAGTGTTGTTAAAAATCACAACATATTGAATCTCCCTAACTTGGACAGTTTGGATGGAGATAAATACCTATGAAGATTTTCCTTCCGGTACAAATTTTAGGCATTTCTCTATGCAGAGACTTTGATTGATCAAACTGATATATTTCACTGAGAAATATAACAAAAATAAAAAGTTACTCGAAAGCATGGCGATTGACGACTTGTTTTCCCATTCCAATTTACCACGGGTAATGTATTTTTTTGTGTGTCACCAACACTTCCAAAGCATGGCGATTGGTGATTGATGACATGTTTTCCCATTCCATTATACTAGGGAGAATGTATTATTTTGTTGTGTGTCACCAACACTTCCAAAGACATTATATAGACCCACCGAAGTTGTGATTTTGCCAACTTTCTAAACATTCTATACGAGTCTTCCAAATTTGTTATTAATTATTATTTTCAAAACTAATCCATTATTAGAATACATAGATTAATTATTTTTGAAACACCATCTTTTGTTTGCAAATAGCATAGCTTCTTTAGGGTATCCTTAAAAAACATGTTAAAATATATATATTTTATATTACAATTAGCTCATGTCCTTCTTATGGGAATGATATTAATTTTTTGAATGACCTTCTCATTTTATATTACAATTAGCTCACTGTAAACATGTCCTTGTTTATGCATAATTACATGGACATTATATAACTCAATTTTTCTTTTTAACCCTCTTTCTCCTTTTTAAACCAGCTAAGTTAATGATCTACCTCGGTTATCCCCAAGGAGCGATCGACATTATAAAATATCAATTCATGCAACCAGGAGATTGATTCATGCATTCGACAGTTGTAAGCTTATTTTATTCTTTCTACTTTTTTTTTGGTAGATATTTTAACCTCAAGACCATACCGAAATTGGGCTGCTTGACAAAGCTTCAAGAAATCGACATTAGACAGAATTATGGGTTTAAAATAACTGTCGAATATTGAACATTTGAGGTCGTTGGTAAAGCTTGATGTCTCTGAATGTCCTAAACTACATTGGAATGACTGAGTGGTGGAGCAACTGCAATAACGATTGAAGATTGAAGGTGTTTGAATATTAAAATCCTTTTGTAAGGTGATGTAGATATTGCTCTTTTGATGCCATTAATTAGTGGAATGACGGAGTAGTGGAGCAGCTACAACTACAATTGAAGGTGTTTGAATTTTAAAATCCTTTTGTAAGTATCTGAAGAGAATAATTAATAATTTACCAAAAGTATATATTGTTGTCTTAAGGAATCTGGCTTTTATTTTTTTCAAAAAAATAATTCAATGTGTCTTAAGGGATTTGGCTTTTATTTTTTTCAAAACAGAAGTCAATGTCTACAATGTGTTGGCTTATTTCAACGAGTTTATCCTTCGATATTGTTAGAGATAAATCCCAGTTTAAATGGTGAAATATTTATCTTTAAGGCTTACGTGTCGCAGTTTTAAGTAATTACTGGGATTTTATTCACTTGATTTGTTACAGCTTGTCTAACAAGAATGAAGGTGGGGAAGTTGATGAGACATTGAATTTTTAATTTTTTTTAATAGTTAGACTTGTATAAATTTGTTTTTTCTAAATAATTATTATTTAATATAATTATTTGAGTAAAATTAAAGGAAAAAAGATATTTAATTATTTTCAAATTTATTTTTTCTAAACAATAATTAATATAGCCAAGATAAAAAGGAACTCTCATGAGCTCCATAGACTATGGATGAACTAAAGCCATCATGGCCTATGCTGAAATCATGTGGCACGTTTACACTCTTATGAAAATTGAACTAGAGAAAGTTATGTTTACAAGTTCGTCCGTAGTACATTCATCCGTCGTACATTTGAACTTATATTTTATGATGGAATAGTGTAGGCATCAGAAATATATTCCATGATTACAAGCACATATGTACCATTTACATCGGGTAAGTTGGCTCCAAAGTCTAACCTTGTCCAACCTTGTTAATGCTTGTATTTAGTCAAACTTTAAGCTTTTGGTTTTGATATACAATGTAAACTATTACTTTATTTGTCCATACCTCCATGTATGGTTCCATAAGGAACCAATGGCATATTTCAAGGTATACCAAAAACATATTTTAAAACATATTGAATTACATTTAGTAATGTAATAACTAAAGCATTTTGGTGGTGGTGGTCCTAAAATGCAACACATTTGTAGGACAATAAATGTGATTACCTTAACAAAATGAAAAACAAGTTAAAAGTTGTCATTTGCTTTATATTATTATTGTTATTACAAATATTATGTTATTTAATTCTATTATATCTAGATTATGACAATATAGTTGATATTTTAAAATCTATATATCAACATTTTATATATCATTATTGAATAATTTAAAGAAAAAATGTGATAATATCGAATAAAGGTTTCATTAATGCCAATGAATACTATCATTTTTGTACATTCGTGGTGCATTCTCATTAAGGTTTCATTGTCAATTTTGTGGAGCCAACCTAGACAATTAGATTGAGTAAGAGGCGAACAAACCAAGAGCTCTTGAGATTGTATATGTAAGTTATATGTACTTGAGCAATTAATATACGAATATACCATATCCTTCTAATTATATTATGGTTAGATATGAATGTGTGAATGTGAATTAGTTACTCATATTATGTATGACCGACAAGTTATACGACATTGTACAAAGTTTGTAAATAATTGGGCACACCAAATGACAATGCCAGGTTCTGTTATCATCAAAACTGGTACGTCGCCAAATTAATTGGATTTTATAATTAATTTTGAAGGTATCTTCCTATTTTTATGTTGATACCACAGATTTAAGTCCAATGCAAACGAGGTCCAAAAGGCAATAATCACCTATGTTGTTATCTATGCCAATTTTGAATTAGGTGTTGGATTCCAAAAAGAAGCCTTTAATTGTTAGAGCTTGTTAATAGGCATGTCATATGGAGGATGCTTTCCCAAAGAATAACGTCACTCAAAAGAGAAAAAATGGAAAAATGGCAATCTCAAAGGCCAAGATTGATATCAAATTAATCTTTAGAAAGGAGTGTAGGTCACTCAAACTTTGGATCATTGACAAGGGTCCCAACCCCTCTTTATAACTAATGTTAACATCAATGTAAACATTCAATAAGATCCAATCCCCAATGCATATTATTAAAACTGAAAACCCATAAGAGAAGAGAGGAGGATATGGAAAACCAATCATTTACAATTTTTAATTCCAAAAGTTTGGAACAAGCTATTTCCAATTGCAAAATTAGATCTAAATGCTCTTGCAACAATAGGTAGCAATGTCGGGGACATTGCCACCTCACGGCTCTTGTTTTTATATGAATTTCCTTGTTTGATAGGTTGACTAAATATAAGCCCCAAGGGTTAGCTCAATTGGTAAGACGTGCGCACACTCTCTTGGTTTGAGGAGAGGTCACGGGTTCGAGCCTTGAGTTCTTTGGGGTTAGGCCTTCTGCGAGGATGGCCAGCGGTTTACCACCTCTACCATCCACTAATGTGGGGAAGTATTGCTGGGTTTCCCGTACATATTTCCATATGAAAAAAAAAGTTGACTAATTATTAAAAAATTCCATTATTGTGTAGTTTTCATAATTTTGTATCTTATTTCGAGATCATCCTCTCCTTGTTTGATATGCCGACTATAAATTAATATAGTAATTAAACTGCTTTATTGCTTTTAATACGCTAGTATGGTTCATATCTACCCTTTTTAATAGGTCTTTATTGCTTTTAATACGCTAGTATGGTTCATATCTACCCTTTTTAATAGGTTTATGGAGTTTTATATTGATATTAAAATGCTTTTTTTAATATTACTTAAATATATGTATATGATTTAATATGATAGGTAGATAATTTAATATAATTTAAAAACACAAAATTATGATAAATATTTATATGGAGATTTTAAAAATTGGATTATTTGGATATGATGATCATTTTTTTTGTTGGTTTATTGAAATTTGATATTTTTTTATTTTATAAAATTCTTGATGTGTTTTAATTTGAATTTTGATGGTAAAAATGGATTCAACACCCACAAGAAACCCTTGAGAGTTTGTAATACTCAAAATTTCAAAACTTGATAGATGTAACTTAGATTTTGAAAAATTATGAAATTTTTTATTTAAAATATGATGAAAAAATCAACCTAGCCCCACTCAAACAGTAGAATTTTTAGAATATCCATATTTATATTATTTATATTATTTAATATAATATAGTAAATAAATTAAAATAAATAATATTAATTATTATCAATTTGTAAGAAAATAATTTTTTTATTGATTTAATAATCATTAATTATATTTACACAATTTAATTTTGTCAATTTAAATTTATATAAATAAATATATGATATGATATAAAATAAATAATAAATTCATATAATTTAATTTAATTCGTAATTGCATTATATGAAAAATATATGATATGATATAAAATAAATAATAAATTTATATAATATAATTTAATTCACAATTAAATTAAATATACGTATTACTTTTATTAATTTATTTATTATAAATTTAAATACACTTCAATCATTTAAAATTATTGTTAAATTATTTAAAAATATTATTAAATTTTAAATGAAAAACTAATGGTTAGCATAATTTTAAAAATATTCTAAAATTAACCTCGCTCACTTTAATAAATTAATGGAATGAGTGAAAATTAATGGAATCATCACCACTTGAAAATGGAGCCTTTGTTCCACCCCCATAAGGTGATGGGTTCTTCTTACATAATGGAACATCAAGCTAATGCTCAAATGAATCATGTAAATAATGAAATAAAATGTAGAAATATCATTGATATGAAAACAATTTTTGGGGAAAGGTTTTTGTGAACTCTTTAAACAAATAAGTTATTTATTTGTTTATGGAGGAGACTACTCGTGGAGGTGCACAAAAAATATCATGTAAATATCATTATTATTTACAATGAATCATGTAAATAATGAAATAAAATGTAGAAATATCATTGATATGAAAACATTTTTTTGGAAAAGTTTCTGTGAACTCTTCAAAAAAAAGTTATTTATTTGTTTATGGAGGAGACTACAGGTGGAGGTGGACAAGAATAGGTTTTTAAATGGTGTATATACACATAAGATGCACTAATTTGTTTATATAACATGAAACACCAATATACCAAAATAGTAAGAGCATTGAAGTTAAAATATCTCATTGTAATATATATATATATATATATATATATATATATATATATACATATACTGCTATAAAATTATCTGGTGCTTGTAATTGATATAGACGCAATGGCGTAGACTACAATATAATGCATCAAGTCGTGTTAAAATAGCTTATTAATATATGGAAAAATATGTATTCTTTAATTTTTTCGACAACATGGAAATGACTATACTAAATACAAACACACCGGGTGTCATGTCCCCAATTAAATAATTTCTAAATAAGACTAATTGCAAATAATGTTCCACCAACCTACTAGTTCCCTAGGTTGAGACGAAGACATAAATTTTGTAATAAGGGGCTATGGGACCCAAACGCACTTTAGTTTACCATATTCACATTTAAATGGGTCACATAAATGATAAATGCTAAGAAAATAAGGTTGAATGGGTTCATGAAGATGCTTGGAAGCTTCTGGAGCCTTTGGATGACTAGATTCCCCACACACTTGGCATGATCTTCATCCACATTCAAACACATGGGTAATGTAATGTTATTGGAGGGTTATGTGGTGTCAAATATCATATAATGAGCAAAGGAATTCGAATAGGTAAAGGAGAGTAATTCCAATTGAAGAGGAAGAGACTAGAAGGCAAGGTGTGCCACTTGGAAGGAGATTCCATGCACTATATGACAAAAAATGATGAAAGATTCTATGACAAGTATGACAAATTCTAACTTGATTGCAGACATATGACAAATATGACATCACAGGGCTAAAAATAGCCACCAAGAGGTCGAATTTGGGAGTTAGACGAAACCATTCGAATTGGGGAAAGAATTGGAGCATGCAAAGGAAGACAAGTGTCATGAGAGTTACTAAACCACTAATATGACTTGGAGGAATCTCATGGAAGGAAATTCAACCTTAGGAGGCCTCATGAACTTAATAAAAGGATGTCATGAGGAATGAGATTAGATTTTGATCATTTTTTAATTGGCCTTTGGCATTCTGGAGAGATTTTGTTTGTCCATTGCACGATGAGTGTTCACTCTCCCTGTTTGTGAACCAATTTTGAGGGAGTTGGATTCCTTTACAAGTTGGTTGATGGAGAGGCAATTCAAACCTCTCATTGGAGCTTAATGAAGTCAGGGATGATTTTAGGGGCGAATTATAGCCCATTGGCGAATTTTAAGGGGTGCCCAAAAAAAGATGGGCGAATTTTTAATATTAAAATGGTTTTTTTTTTTAATTTAATAAATTAGCCCATATTTTATTTTATATATAATTTCCCTTGACTAAATAGCCCGCGCGATTAAGCTATGAAAATTCATAAAACCTAATTTCGCCAACCCGTCGATGGGAAAATCGTGACATTCGCCCCGATTTCTTCCGTAATGGAGGTGAAATCGCCAAAAAATTACAGTTTTGGAGGATAAATGAAGATGATTCGCCCAAATTTATGGTATATAGGTTAAAAATTTGGTATTTCGCCCCTATTTATGGATTTTTGGGTAAATTTGTTTTAGTTTGTCCTTGATTTGTAGGCCCTGGATGTTCATGCATTGGGTATGGAGCAGCACAAGATTTGGGTCTGCTTTAGGTGAAAACGGATGGCATAGGTGTGCTACATCAATTTCCTTCGAGAGTTTTCCTTACAGGGTCAGCCAGGAGACTGGGTCCATTGATTATGACAAGCTGGAGGAGAAAGCCTTGGATTTCAGGCCTAAGATTATTATCTGTGGAGGCAGTGCTTATCCTAGGGACTGGGATTATGCTAGGTTCCAACCTGTTCATCCATTATTTGGCTCTTTTTTTTATACAAATCTGTCACATGTTCTGTCTTTTCTTGATATTAAAAACACATACTTATTAGCTTAAAGGGCACTAGTTCTGAGAGTGGATGATATTGGTCACACCAAGAAAAAAGATGGTCTCTTAATAGTTAATACAAATGCATACAGTTATGAACTGTTTGAAATTGTTTACTTCATTTTAACTCCATCCATGTTCTAAATATGTTGAGTCCTCTCTTCTGTCCTCTCTTCTATCTGCAACTATTGAGTTCATGCTATTTTCTATTTCAGGGTGATATTCACAGGCACGGTTGTTGTCATACTAGACATATCAGCCTTATCCTCACCTGGTGACAAAGCATAATCTCGTAGAGAAGGTCCTCAAAATCGAAGTGCAGCTAGTGGTTATGAAGGAGTGCGTGGGCTTAAATCTATTGGTGTACGAGATCTCTTGTATCGTCTGGCATTTATTGCCAATTCTGTGCAGGTATTATAGGTCTCGTTATCCCTTACTGTACTAGATTAGTGATTCTGCATGTAAATCATAACTTTCTCTAGTGGTTTGTTTCAAAGAGTTCTCAATGTTTTTTTATCATCATGTGTAGCTTCATGACAAGAAAAGAGGTGTTGATTTTAGAGGAGTAAAGAAGGATGGTGAGGAGGAGGATGCACCCCATTTTACGGTAATATTTGTCCTCAATTTCTAATCTGATTTGTCAGCATCTGGGGGTAATATTTGGTGAGCTAAAGCATCCGGTTACCCCTTTATTCCTGTAATTTATGAAGCTGTCTTTAGCATGAAATAGTTGTAATATAATCCTTAGATCCTATGGCCTTGACTTTGTTGCATTTGTTTGGATAGAAATTTTCAATAGCAGAAACCCCAATGACATATCTAGTTGGCTGCAAATGTAGGGCCTATGGCAGTTTTCATTTTCCCATGTTTACTTATTGCAGCCCTACTGCTGCTTGTTATTAATGCTTCTGATTGTCAGCGTTCTATGTATATAATTTCTATTTCTCCTTTCAACACATGTGGACCTCCTATGCTCATTTTGTATATCTATTGGCTATTTCCTTCAATTTCTAATAGTAGTTGGTGTCCTTGGTGATCTGCTTCTTCTTTAGGCAATGTTGGTTTATGTGGTTTCTATCGAAGATCATGGATGTTTTCATTTTAAAGAGCTTAGTCCTGCTTCAAAGCGTAATTTTGAGTACGATCAATCTGCAGAAAATTGTGCCATGAAAATGTTGAATTAATTAGTCTCATTTTTTTTTCTTCAGACAATGCAGTTTGAGAAGTTATTCACAATAATGAAATCCAAGGAATCAAGTTGCCATTTCACCTTGTTGGGAGTTTTTTCCCCTCTTGAATGGAGTGGAGTTCAACCCTACTTCTTTTCTGTGCAGATTCTGTACCTAGATACCTTAAACAAAGCCAATTCTTTCCTCGTTTTCTTTCATATCTATCTATCTATCTATATCACACAAAATAATTCCAATCTCTTAAGCTGCGAGCACTATTATCTGCGACCTTATAAGTTATTCCAGTAGCATCCCTTTCACATTTTAGAAGGAGCATTTCTATTTCTACGTTGTTGCTTTCCTTTGGTTATTATAAGTTTGGCTATGAGAGTAGCAATAGTGTTTTAGTGAAGCAACAACCCTTTGTAAAATAACAAATTTGAGAGGAGATAAATATTTTCTTGTAAATAAGCTAGCACTTAACATATATGTCAGGGAATTTTTTTAGTGCATCATGGTTAGGAGCAAAATTTTATTTGATAGGAAGCTTTTAAAATTATCCATCAGTTGTACATTGACTTCAGGGAAGGTGACACATTTGCTATCTTAAACAGTGCATCTATATCCTGCTAATTGCCCTTATTGTTGTTTAAAGTAGTGATGGACCAATAGAAACAATAGAAATAATAGTCTTTATTGCTTGAGTAAAATAAAGGCAACTGTGAAGAAGAATTGTGAGTCAAAAACCATGGAGGAAAGAGGAGGAATATAGGAATCTGCTAGGTCATGACCACAGATGGCACAAGTGAAAAATTTAATAGTATATTAAATGTTGCTAGCATAGGAAAAGGACCATAATGACTATGTCCATTTAAAAACATGGAAGAAATAGGAGGAATATATGAATCTATTAGGTTATGATTCATTTCTCCACAGTGAAAATCTGGCATAAATCATTGTGTAGAAATGATTCATAATGAGGAATATGGTCATTGCTAGCATAGGAGAAATGACCATAATGACTATGCTCCCTACCAGGATTTTCTGTAGACATGACACTTATTGAAGTTGCTTAGAGATCGAGGGGCCAAATGATTTGGATCATAGATGGGAAACACTGATTATTAAATTAGGAATATTTACTCCACAATCATTCATTAAACGCTAATGTTATATTTTTTTTATCAGTAAAAGGCATTGTATTATTGTGCCTAGAATTACATCAGCTTTCTCATTTAGCAGGAAATTATATACTAGACCACTATATACTTATTCACTAGTAGGACATGACAAATCGAACCTTTATGCCATAGCTGTAGGCTGGGTGTGGCCAAAACTTTCCAGGAAAACAAGATACATGAGTTATAAGGATAGGTTAAAAAGTGATGACCACCATTTGATCACAAATTGAAATATGTTTCTATTGATTGGGGTCATGTAGTACATTGCAAAACTACTGTATACCTTTTGCATCAGATTTGTTGTACCATCATAAGGGGAATAATTGTCATGAATAATTTTAGCTAGATCATTCTTGTCTGAAGGCTGCCATGCAGCCCAGTCATCTGGACTTCTCATAAATACACTGGAGTTAGCTCAAGTTCCATAAATATATAAATAAAAATCAAATATCATGAAACATACAAACTACCATCTGTGATTTTGGAAATATAACTGAAACTATTGAATTTCCATTGGTATCAAGACCACAAAGGTAAACAAAATATACAACACAAAATAACTAGGATTTACCTACTTGTCAAGACTCAAGAGTTGCATCAATATTAAAAAGATGATGAAAGACATGATGTCCATGCTCCAACAAATGTTGAATTAATCACAAAATGCTTCCACTCCTGTGTCACTACCAACCTTTAAATTTGGCACAAAACATAACACACTTTTATGGTACCATAAATGCTTAAATTTGGCACAAAACATAACACACTTTTATAGGAAAACAAGGACCAAGATACATATGGTTGACAGACATGGGGGAAATGGAGATGCATCGTTTTATGATGAGGACTGCTCAGAAAGGAGGTGTTCCTATAAAGAGGATGAAAATGACCCATGTTTTTCCCTCTGCATTAACTACGCTCACTCACATTTCCCTTCAGCTATGAAAGAAGCAGTTATCGCTAAGGTACGCATAAAGAGCATGGGATGTGTCCTTAGTTTTCCTGTTTTGTCTCGTTTGATGCATCTTGTGCTTGATGAGGAAGCTTAAGCAAAGTTGGTACATTTTATTATATCATCATTATCTCTTTTGATTGCAAATGCTCAGGTTCTTTATTGTTTGTTCTCTTCCTCATAATCCAGGATCATATATTACAATTGATAATATGAGTGTATTCAACACACCAAGGAAATTTGTTAGGTCTCTGGAACAACAATCCTCCTCCAAAAACACATGTAGAAAATTGCAATCTAGAGGAGAACTTGCAGATTCTGTAGAAGCTAACCATGATAATTTGAATGCAATTGACTGGAATATGAACTTAAGTCGAGCTGCCAATGGCACTGTCAATGATTCCACAGGTGGAGACAATCGACATATGATCATAGCATAAAAAGGAAGGACAATGATTGACAGTCTCTATAGTGTAGCTGATGGGTATTCAGTTAGAAGCAATTTAGAAGAGAGAGGTCTGCAGAACAGTTCTGAATGGTCAGAAAGTGTGCATAGAACTGATTCTTTGTCACCTGCTTCAAGCGCTGTTTTTGAGGAGATGTTAGATAATGAGGAAGATTACCAGAGCACTGGTTTGACTGAGTTAGAAAAAGAAGCTTATAAGATAGATGATAAGAAAGAAAATTGCTTACCAGCTAATTTCAATTCGTTTGAAGGTTCAACTGATTCTTGCAAATGGCAAGAGACAAAAACATTTTGTAAATGTTGGAGAAGAGCATTGTGCTTTATGGAATCCATTCTGGGAGTCTCCTTGTGTGTTGTGTTGGTTGTTCCTGCAATTATGGTGGTTGTCAATTTATTTAGCAAGCAAGAGGAATACCATGTCATGGTTCCCACCTAGGACATTCTATTTTTTGGTCATTTAAAATTAGTAATTTACAAATATTATCGACTTAGTATGCAGCCATTGTTTAAATGGGAGTATACAATTTGAATCATCTTCTTGAAGCATCTTGCTTTTGTCTTTCCCTTATTCATCAGGCTTTCTTCCATATATTTCATTGCAGAGAGGATTATGATAAAGCATAATTCCATTTATGCACAGTAGGAGTATGAAACATGGAAATATTTCTACTGCTAGAATGATGTGCAAGTTATGAGGATTTTTATCCCTTGAATATAAAAAAAATCTATTGTGAGGTCTCATTTTATATAAATTACTCAAATCAGGAGTGGTGCCCAAGTCACTGGCCCATCTTACAAATTTAACAACTCTATATTTATCATACAATAATGTGGTCGGTGAAATTCCTAGGGAGATTGCAACAAGTAAAAAGCTTCAAGGTCTGGCACTGACATATAATAAACTAAATGGTAGTATTCCACCAGAGCTTGGAGACCTTAGTAGTTTGGTGAAGATGAATCTTACGGGTAACAGATTACATGGGAAGATTCCTGATACAATTGGAAAGTTAAATGGGCTTTCTCACCTTGATGTGAGCAATAATGAGCTCTCAGGTGAACTGCCTAGATCTCTTGCAAACTTGGTCAACATCGTTGGTCTATATATACAACAAAACAGGTTATCTGGTGGCATTGCTGGCTTGCTTTCAAAGAGCACAGTCTGACATCAGATCGAGACACTGAATTTGAGTTTAAATTCATTTAGTGGAGAAATTCCAAGATCCCTTGCCAATCTCTCTTGTCTAACCTACTTGGATCTTCATAGCAATGAATTTACAGGTGCCATTGCTCTAGAGCTTGGTAGTCTTTCACACCTTATATACTTGGACATTTCTGATAATTATCTGACAGGAGTAGTCCCCGATGAATTGTGTGACCTTATGGATCTTAACTTCTTCACTCTGTCGGATAATCTGTTGGAAGGAGCTATTCCTGAGGGTGGTGGATGTAGTAATTTTACGGCTTCTTCATTTGTTAGAAACAAGGGTGTGTGTGGAAATTTGATAGGCCATAATTGCAATCTTAGTCCAAAACAACAGCCTCATCTATTAAGGACTGGGGTGATTATTGGGATCACAATAGGAAGCACCCTTTTTGTGCTCGACCTAATTTTTGCTTTGGTAAAATGGAAAATGTTAAAGCAAGAGGCTTTCCCTAAGGTGGATGAGAAGAGAAAATTGAACCCAGGCTTGAACCTAAGGTGGATTAGCTCAACTAGTTGCCACCAATGTTGTTGGGAATTTGTCTTGTTCTGTGCTAGTGGGTGCTCTGTTTGAATCTAGTGAGGCACACACTAGTCTATACCGATAGGTTTACCAGGAATGACATCCATGAATGTGGGGAAGCGTCACTTGGGTTTCCAGGTGAGGTTTACCTTTGACAATAAAATAGATTGTAATAGTTTTATTGAATACTTTTCAAAGAATTTATCCATTTTTTAATCTTGTTATGTATTTGTTCCAGAATTGAAGAAGTAATACTGTAATTCACAAAAGTATGGAGGTAATTCTTAAATCAACAAGGACGAATGTACATTCTCCTTATTTTCTTACATGCTTCATTTCTATCATTTCCTTAAGCACATTATCTCTAATATCTAACATCATCACATTTTGACAAGACTTCTCCAAAGGTTTCCCCTGAGCAAAAATCTATCTCAGCCTACCTGAAACTTTCTTATGTTTCCAGGATTCTACTTTCCATTCTTCTTTCTATTTGAGACATAAAAATCCTAAAAGATCTGAGTGAGTTCGTTCTGTTGTATGGTTATGTTATCTATTCTTTTGTGCTTTGCTAAAATTTCGATGGTTACTTGGTGAGTAGGTTGAAGTTGATTGAACCTTGAATTTTTATTTTAAATTCATTGCCTGATATTAGTTTATACTTTGTGGTTGATTTAGTGTAAGGGCTATAGCAGTAGTATTGCAAGTTGTTTAGTGCATTTCAGGCATAATTTTACAGGTTCAGTAGTCTCTGTGGTCTTCTAACCTGCATACATTTTGTCTCATTTAGGTTGTGAGTGGAGCTTGAAATTGTCTCATATTACATAGTTCAGCATATGTCAACTAGTCTGTGTTGTATAAAATTAATTTAGGTTGTCCGTTAAAACTGGTAACATGTCTGTATTTGTGTTTGCTCATAGTTAACTTGTTTATAATATTCTAATTTCTAAGTATGAACATGAGATGTGCAGTCTTTATCATAACTTTTTCATATATACTGCCATTGCTAACATTTTTATATTTGCAGTCTTTATCAAGACATTGATACCGATGTTCTATATTGTTGATATTCTAATGGGACTAATGTGAGACTATTTATACTCTTATAAAACAGGTTAAACTAGCACAAATGGAGTATCAGCTACCACGGTTGACATGAATGTGGACTCATCTTGAAAGGCAGGCAGGAGGCATGGTGAAAGGGATGGGTGAAAAACAAATTGAAGTATATAAGCGTATCTTACGTGATAGGGTATGTGATGATCATAAAATAAACATCGTCTGTATTAAGTTTGGAGCTTTGGTTCTAAATGGAAGTTGTATTGGGTTCTCATCATCCTTTCCATTGTTTATATAGTGAAGCGTTTAGATGGACTGGTTATCTCTATATCTGGGCTATAACCATTATAGATGCTGTATGTGTCATAGCTTGTGTTGAGATTCCTTCATCCATCCATCAATCCATCCATGTCTATATGTGCGTATGCATATCTACCTTTTACTTTATGTGGCTTCAGTACTTTTTTGCAAAAGTCAAGGATATGGAAGAAGCTCAATAAAAAGAAAACAAGTTACAGAAAAGTGAACATAATGATTAGGCCTCTTTAGAAACAAGAAAAATGTCCAAATCAGTATATATTTGTACACTATATGTATCCTGTACACACTTTCTTTCTGTACATTATGATTAAACATGGATCCGGCAATGACTCTACATAGTTTCCATGTATTTACAACTTTTTTTCACACGGAGCATTGTAATTACTCTGAAACATAACTGATTTCATGTCTGGGACATTGCAGCTGATAGCATGCATAATGCAGATAAAACAATAAGTTGAAATTGAAGCTTGGTTGACTTGTTGAGGTTCTTGATTTCATGTTCACTAGATTTTCTAAAATTTACTTAACAAAAGTGGGGCTTTTACCAAAGGGTGTTGGTTCACTAGTGAGGTTGGAAAAATTTTAATTATCCACCATGGTTCCATTCTTGCTATAGTGTACCCCAATCACATAGCATGAGTTTGAAATATGGGAGGTGTTACCCCCCATATTGTATGGGTGTCCATGTGTGATTCTGATCACACTCTTCTGGCGTTGACAATGTCATGATGGTGGTGATTGAAGGAAAATATAGGCATGCTAGTGCAAGAGAAGGTATGAGGTGATCTAAAGCAAATTTTGAGTCCAATCCAACATCCTAACTGTGACAAAAGAGGTCATTTTTCAAATCTGGGTGCATTGTGTGCCCTAGATCAGCAGTAGCAGCCTCAAAACTCAGTTCTAGGCACTTTTCAGACCTCCAACCAGCAATAAAGGGCTATGGACAACCTTGTTCATAATTTTGGGCAGTTATGTGGGAAACCAGCAGTCAAAAGGGACAGAATAGTCCTAAAACAGCCCAAGGATCATCCCTAGATCAATTCTAGGTATACTCCTAGTCAGTTTAGGCAATGCTCTAGGCATGAACAGCAGGTTAGGAGCCCTAAACTTCAAATCTGGGCACATCCTGGGATTTAAAATAAACTCTTAGCTCTATTTGACCTCCAAATTAGCAGAAATCTGATTCTAGGTAGATTTATTGGTGAGAACATCCCTAAACCTTTAAATCTGGGTAAAATTTATGGGTAGAAATGATAGTAAAACAACAGTAAGATGCAAAATCCCAAGTCTGGGCACAATCTGTGTGAAGAACAGCAGCATAAAAGTGTCCCTAGGCATTTTGTAGCAGCAAAGACACATCTCTTGGTGTCAATTCAGCGGTAGTAATTCATCATTATCAGTTCTGGGTGGCTCACATGGCATATTATGTTGTTTTTCGAGCACTGTAGGGTGACGTTTTGTAGGTTTTGGTCCAGCAAGGTTGTCTGTACCTTCTTTGGGGGCCGATCCACCTTATATTCCTGTTTCAAGAGGTTTGTGCACCATTTTTGGCATAATTAGGGTCCAATCTGGGCAATAAAACTCACAAGTGAAGAAGTATGGCAGCATTGATGTGTTATAGAAGCTCCTCTATCTATCACTTGTGACTTGAGGCTTAGAAGTGCTGATCCTATCCACATAAGTCTGTTGAATTTTAGCATTAGCATAAATACTTAATTTTTTTTGCAGATTAGCTTAAACAAATGACAAGTGCAGTAAAACACATTCATCACATCAGCACAATGGACATGAGAGTTTTTCACTAGTGAAACCTTCAAAAGACAAAAACCCCAAAAACATTAGTAGCTCATCTCGTGAATGAGATGACTTAGGAAATTCTTCAAAATGTTCCTTAAATCCAGATTTACAAAAATTACCCAATTAGGGCTTCATCAGGAAAAACAGAGATTTCTCTCTCCTGCCCGAAAAACAGAGATTTATCAGGAATTTTTATCTGCATCTGACCTTATACTAGTGAGCCCACTTTCTACACTTGCAAATGTGTAACCTTTATGTACAGTAAAATTTACTCTTTGAATAGGAAATTGCTAGTGTCAAGTCATGAAAAAGTTTTAGGGATATTTTGGGAAAATTTGCAGGTTATACAAGATGGAGACATAGTTCAAGTTGGGAGGAGTGAAGATATTCTGGGTGGTGCAGATTTATTAAAGCTAGTTGGTGCACACCAACATAATTTGAATGCAATTGATGCAGCACAACTTTCATTTTGGAGGATAGAGCCACAAATAAGCAATAACAAAAGTAGATTCTACAATACCATGGACTCTGAATCCGATAAACCATTTCAAAATGAGGATGCAGAGGATCGAGCAACGAGAATCAATGAAAATAGATCTAGACAGATTGTAAAGGAAGAAGAAAGAGAAACTGGGAAGGTCAAAATGCAAGTCTACTCTTCTTTTATAACTGCAGCATATAAGGGTGCCTTGGTTCCTATCATATTGGGAACACACATACTATTCCAGGTGCAGAAAATCAGTAGCAATTACTGGATGGATTGGGCTTCGTGAGGATTGGAATCCATGATCTAAGGTCTAAATTAAGAATTAACTGCAGGACCCAATACTGTTTGAAGGAACTGTACGAAGCAATCTGGACCCACTTGAAGAACATTCTGACAATGAAATTTGGGAGGTAAGTCCTCTTAAAAGGAATCAATTTTAATTTCCATGCCATGTTGGAGGCTCTTTGGATTATAACTCATTATTTTGCAAGACTAAGAAACACTCCCTCTTATATGATTTTAGTTCTAAATAAGTCAGTCACTAGGGTTGACTGGGGCCGTTAAGAGTGGGGCTCTGTTATAGCTACCACCAGGTTTGATTCTTATTATATGATGTGGTCTTTTGCTGAAGGTCAGGTTGGTGAGAGTGGGGTTCTTTTATATCTTCTACTAGGTTTGATTCCTCTTACATGATTTTTCTCCAAGGATGTTGGCATACTAACCTTTGTAAGAGAGCCATTGTTTGTTCTATGGTTGGACCATGAAGACAGTTGTTTCGGGTCATTGTTTGATCCTTGGTTGGGCATCAAGGCCTTTAAATCACAGTGTAAACAACATTGTATTTTATTAGGTGGTTCATCTTGTTATTTTTTTGTTTTATGTACTTAACAACAAAATAATTAATGTTGTATAGGATGGAACCTGCATCATTAGATTTAAGATCCAATGGATGTATATCTCAGTCTATATAACATTTATTACACTACTGAGTAATGCATATTTTTTGTCAAAAGGTATGAAGGGTTGACACACCCTGTAAGGGGGCATTCTGTGTTCTGTGGTTGGCACATTATGGACATTAAATTGGGTCACTGCTTGTTTCATAGTTTAGCCATCAAATTCATTAAGTTGGGTTAGTTGATATATCCACACAGAATAAATGGTATCCTGTCACAACATGTGATTCATTTCTTAAAGAGGGAATCATTGTTTTTTCCAAGGTTGGCCTCTCTAGGTGATTAAATTGGGTCATTGTTTGTTCAACAGTTGAGTCATCAAGGTTGTTAAGTTGAGCCAAATGGTATATAAACAGGGTAAACAACATTCCACCTCTTAATAGGAGGTGGATGCTCATCACTTCAGTAAAAGTTTGAATAATCTTCAATACTTCTTAACTAAGTGAGCTATTGCTTGTGTATTGGCTGTTTACCTTTCTTTCTCCTTCTCAGCCCCCATAAACCTTCATCTTCATAGGTCTATAGAAAATATGAAATCTAGGATTACGTAGAATGGTTTTGCACTTTTAGTCTTTTGTAAGAGGCCTTTTTTCTACTTCAAGGTTTTCATCTCTGCTTTGAGCCCAGTAGTGTCTTTGAAGTGCTTATGTACATGGATTGTTGTTGGTGGTAAATATGAGCTTTAATGTCAATTATTTAAGAAGTTGTAGAATATGATTTATTTTGCAGTGTGTGACTATATATCCTGCTTCTGTTAGATGTTTAGCTAATTGATTTTGTGCTCTGCACCTTTGAGTTATATCCTTTGTTCCTAACATAGATTGGTTGGCAGTTTATTATTTAGCACAAATCAATATTTTTGTTTTTGTTTATATTTCTCGTCGATTCTGCAGTGATATGTTCTTCAATTGTTAATTATTTGCCCTTCTTTTCCCATACACCATCCCTTCCTATCCAACCTAGCCATCACAACCAGTACAAAAAAATGGAAGAAAAGAAAGAAACAGGAAAAAGAAAAAGAAAAAACAAGGATACAGGCATTGTATGGCCATTCTATCTCACACAGAACAAGATCTATTGGATTGATTGTTTACATTGTTTGATTCAGGTCAGCCAAGAAACATGGCAATGGCATCAATGGAAACCATGCAAGAGCAATCAGACATGATTGGAATGGCCACAAATACTAGCCTTCCTCAGAAAAGGGGCTGAGAAGATGAAATTGGTGCTGGATTAACTAATTAGAAATGGCCAGGATGGGACTGCACAAATTTGTGAACTCAGAAATGGCCAGGGTGGGACTGCAAAAATTTGACATACTCGGGATTATGGTGAGTATTGACTGTTGACACTTTGTTAACAGAATTCATAAGAGCATTGAGACTGGCGAGTATTGATCTGTCAATACTCTGTCAAGGAAAATCGTAACAGCATTAAGGTAAGTATTCATCTCTGAGCTAGACTTGTCGTACTATGGAGTGTTGGGAGTCATACACAAGAGTGTGGAAACTATGGTTTGGAGGTCTTATGCATACGGGGAGGATTTGTGATGGGCATACTTTTTTGGGTCAAAATTTAGAAACGAAGGTCTCCCACCAAAATCTACCCCTTGGCCTCTAAGTTCTCGAAGAATGAATAAAAAAACTCTTGCTCAATGAATTAGTGAAAATCTTCCAATTATGCAATGAGAGCAAGCCAATAGAGCATTGAACATTGTCCTAAAGCCATCGATCATGCATATAGGGTCATCATTCAAAGTGATTTGGAGTGAGTAAGATTTCTAGAATGAAACAATATTTGACCTTTCAATGGCATAATTTCCTTTAAAGAGTGGTCAATGAAGAACACTAGTAAAGTAGGGCATGTAGGATCCTTTTTCCCATCTTGCACAATCTTGAAAAGGAGATCTTAGGGTTGCTTGATCCATAATAAGAGTCATATTTTGGTATTTGATCCATAATAAGAGTCAGAATCAATCAGGTACTAAATTGAAAGAAGAGAGTTCAGTCTAAAAGGTGTTTTAGTAGGACCATGTGCTGCAGTCCAATAACTGTGCACATCAGAGTGACAATCGACAGTGTTATGGACACATGTCGCACTTATATTTTAGTTGTATGCACATAAGCACTGAACCAGGGGCACAACTTTGGGTGCAGTCTCACAATTTAGTTTGACACAGGTTTGCTAAAGTGGATAGAGATCTCAACAAGTGGTTATGAGCAGAAACTCACAGTCATAAAAAATTGTCACATCTTTTCTCTGTCTTTTCATCTTCTTGACTATTTTACACTAATGTATTGTTGACATATGAACAAATGAGATCTACAATGCTTCATATTCATCATGTTGTATTTATATTCCTTTCTCATTTAGTAATGGGGTTGAGTGAAGGTAGTAGTATAGTTGATTCAATTCCATTGGATCTCTGTAGTTTGTAAAAATTGATGGATTGTAGTTGCTGATAAAAGCTTCAATTCTGTTCATATCTTTGTTGTACATAATGTTTTGTTTAATGAAAATTTGGATTTGATATTTTCTTCAATTTTTTTTGCCTATTGTGTGGATTCATTTTTCAAGATTGTTTGACTACTTCAATATTTGCTTGCCATTTTATATTGGTTGTGTATGCACGATTATATATTGCAGTTTTTGCACTTATTTCCACTGGGCATACTTTGGGATCATATTGGTATTAGAATTTTAGAGAATTTGTTTCACATGTAGTTGCTGATTCGCTACACAATTTATGGGCAATATTTGCTCTCAGACAAAGAAGGAAATGGAGGAGGAATTGCAGAGTTGTGTTGGAATGGTTGAAGCCAAAGTTGCTACTCTAAACTCAAAATTTGGGCCTGTGGATGGTCAATTAATGAATATAGCCCATCTGTGGTAGAATTTAACAACTTCTATAACAACATGATAGGCTACTATTCAATAGCAATTGTTTGATAGCAATCTAGGCAAGAAATGAATTACTTCTCAGGGAGGCTCGATGCTAAATCTAGGTTCCTCTTTCAAAGTGAAACCCAAAGTGAAAATTTCACTCTAAGGCCGGTTAGGTGGAGGTCTTGGACTTGATAATAGCCCAAGGAAGTTAGATCCTCCTTTTTCAAAGCGCAACAATTTACAGATGATGACAAAGTTGTATTTGAAAAACTATGCATGCCTAGGAAAGATTTTCTGTGATGGGAGGATTTATGTGAGTGCAAGATAAATATTGGTTCCATGCAGGCTGTGACTTGGGACATATTTAAAGCCTCAATGAATAAAAAATTATACCCCCTTAATTATAGGAAGCTCTTAACAACAAGAGCGGCAATACCTGATTTAAAAATCCAATCAATTGGTATATGCCTATATGTTATATAGAATTTAACTCAGATTGATGCATGAAG
Source organism: Pseudotsuga menziesii (assembly GCA_001517045.1). Lineage (NCBI taxonomy): Eukaryota > Viridiplantae > Streptophyta > Pinopsida > Pinales > Pinaceae > Pseudotsuga > Pseudotsuga menziesii. Next base: position 54,709 of record LPNX010932616.1, read on the forward strand.
AAGTCGGATTGGTGGTCAAGTTAAATTAGTAGAAGCTAATAAAAGTTGGAAGAATATTAATAATGTTCTTGTTGCTAATGCAAAGCATGGTGCACAAATGAAGCCATTTAGTGGGATTGTGAGTTCTGTGCACTGTCTTTTAACTTGTGTGAGTAGTGAGGCTATGTGGGCATGGCAATGTGAGGGAGACCATGTGAGGGAGAGTTGAGACCTTCGACCTATGACTCCCGGATGCTGTGAAACATAATTCTTGCTGCTTGATGCTGTGGACTATTGGAATCGTAGAAACCTTGTTGCTGGATATTTATTGTTGTGGCCATAATTAAAAGTTAAAACTTAATACCTCAAGTATTTTCCATAGACCCTTGTTGGATATTGTGGGTACAGTGAATAGTAAATACTTAATTATTTTCTGCTACCAGACAATAAATACCTCAAACATTTACTATTACGTGGTTGTTGGTTGTGACGTTGCAACTGGGAGAAAATACTCAGAAAAGGTTCTAGCACTGCTAGAAGAAAATGCTCAGAATAGGGTACTTCTAGACTTGTTCTCTTGCTATTGTGTGTTGGATATTAGCAGTTGGGTGTGCTTTTGCCAATTGGATAAGCTTAAATTTTTTTTATGTAATAGTTTTAATGGTTAACATTTCAATTCTCATATTTTAAATATTTTTAGTATTTGGGCCGACCTCCTATGTTGGAGACTTCAATGTTCCATAGATTTTGTGGGGTGATTCCACATGTCCCCTTGGATGTGTTCCATTGCTCCCAAATTTGCACATCCCAGAAACTTGGTGGAACATTGGTGTTTTTTTCCTTGGAAATAAATCCTTGGGAAACGTTTGGGCACTTGCCCCCATTTTGATGATGGTACCCAATCTAAAACTGGTGGTGTAGACTTTGTGTGCTTAACTAACCTTGTGGTAATCTAACAGCTGACTGACACACAATATGTACATTAAGCATATAATGAAAGTAACACATTAGGCGTATGATGAAGGTAACAAAAAGAATTATGATAAGATAAGATTATTTTATTAATGTCCAACAAATGAATCCCAAAAGTAGGTCAAGACGACTATGCAGTACCATGATAACAATACAAAGTGGGATCCCAAAAGTAGCTCCTATAAAAAGCTAAAAGCAGAACTCAAACCTAACCCCAACTCCATATATGAATTTGAGGTTATGTTTTAGGTAAAAATAGATTCTACATTATACTTTTTTGTTGTAACATTGATGATTTGAGATACATTACCTTCATGTAGCTTATTTTAAGATTGATGGTTTGATATTTATCTCTTACATTGCCTCTTTCTTGTATTTGATAGGAAATGACGCTGGAATTTGAGAAAGCTAGGCCAAGGAGCTATCTCTTCACATAGATAGTTTCCTAACATTAAATGATAAATAACTAATTTGACAACGCTTTCGCTAAGAAATAATGGGCTCATTCAAGTACATGAAACCATGTTGGTGTTTAGCACAAATATCTTGACAAATTTTTATGGTTTGTTTATTGCTTTTGTTTGAAGCATTTTGTCGATTTTTGAAGTTTGTGTGTATTTTGGTTACATATTGTGTTAATTCCTTTGAATGATTCTAGTTCTCATTCGATGCTTGATTTAACCGTTTGTTGTAGCTTGAATCAAGGTTGGTTTTAGGATTTGAGAAATTATTCTTTTATTAACTTTTAGTTGCATGAATTAATTTTCTTCATTTTTTCAATTCTTTTACACTGACTGCATATTTTCTTTGTAAATACTTATCATTATTCAAAAAAATAAACGAGCTCTACATATCTAAGCGAAGAGAAAAATGGTCTATGGACTAGGTTCCTATGCATTGATCATAGGATACCTATTGGCACAAGACCAACATTCATCTAATGCAATAATCAATTGGCATAATTACAATGCATAATTGTATTAGCCTCCATGACCATAGTTGGCTAGTGGAGGCCAAGATCGAGCATAATGTATGATTCTATGAGTTTATTAGTTTGTCAAGATTTAGGTCCCCACATGTCCGTTGGACCATTAAGGGATGAGATAACAAGTGGAGTCCCCACTTGCCCTGAATCTAGTCAGTGCAGTTGTGTTTCACTGACACCTTCCTGTTGTGACTTATGAGTCTACGTGTTATGTTGTTGATGATGTGATTCATGTTATTTGACTAATGTTGTTATTCTTTTATTTTGACAATATTCTATAAATCAGTGAAAGATTCACCAGTTTTTACAATTTTTTATAATGAAGTTAAATATTCTCCAAGTTTTTACAACATTATATAATAAAATGAAAGATTCGTGAAGATTTTACAACATTATATAATAAAATGAAAGATTTGCCAAGATTTTAAAAGATTATATAATAAAATGAAAGATTCGCAAATTTTTTACAACATTATATAATAAAATGAAAGATTCGCCAAATTTTTTATATATACATATTATATTATTGATAAAATCGCCTTCAATTTTTCCTATATATCGGATAGATTCGCTCAATTTTTATACATATAAATCTAGGGGGGGTTCTTAAAATCATCCTTGAATGAATTATTTTTAGTTGCAGGTTGAAGTTCCATACAGTCGAATTCTCATATATCTCCCTATTCCTCTCATTCCTTCTTCCCCATTCCCCCACACTCTCATGTTGATGGCACAATTTTGGAGTGTTGCTTGCACTTTGATGAGGATATTTGGTGCACAAGATTGGGTATATGATGTATGGATATGTACTCTTTTGTGGATGTGTTCTTTAAGTTGAAATATCATAAATACATGTATGAAAGGCTTGCATTCCCATACTATTGAATGACTAGTTTTCATGTATTTGGCTTCCATTTTGGAAAGAGTTGTATATCAGATTTGTACGAAGAAATTTCTATGATTTTGATGATGATGGGGCATCCATAAATTATTTATAAATCTATAATCTCATGACCATATTCTATGTATCTCAAAATTCAAGAAACTCCAGTGTGAAAGGTTCACATTCCCATGCTTTTGAATAACTAGTTTTCATGGATTTGGCTTCAATCTTGAAGTAGTTTTATATCGGGTTTGTATGAGGGATGTTATATGAATTTTATGATGTTGTGACAGCCATATATGGTGTGTTACTCTATAATTTCATGTCCCTATTCTCTGTGGTTCGAAATCCAAGAAATCCATATGTGAAACTCTTGTAATTCCATGCTACTAATTCACTAGTTTTCATGTATTTGACTCCCATATTGAATGAGTTGTATACAAGAATTGTATGAATGGATTTATATAGTGTTTAACACTATTGGGAAGAAATTTTTATTCTGTATATGGTCTCTATATTTCACATCCCAATCTGAGCCTTTAACTCTACCTTTCAAATGTTAAAATCGAGCTAGTTATGCAATTTCGCCATAAGCAATTTCACTGAAATTTATCAAATGAATGTGGAACTATATAACCTATTTGTAGAACTAATAACCATGTGTAATGAAATTCCATGAGGGTTTACAAAAGGATTTGGTCCACCAGATTAGGGGTTTTTCGAAGGTTTCATACCCACAAACTTCCCAATCAGTGCGTGATCTTGCATATACTCGATTCGTTCCCTGATCTTCGAAGATCTGACCTGCATGCTTAGAATCAAGGCCGCTCTAGGCATGCACTGCCATGGCTTCTGATCCATCGATCTTCTCGTCTCAATCTGGGGTTGATATAGAGATATCAGGATGTCCGCGATCTACAACCCTGTCGAGGCAGAAACCAAGGAGGCTTTCCCGCCTCCTCCCTTTCCATCTTCCATGCTTTCGTCAATCCGCCCCCCTTCACAAATCCCCGACGATTCCTTCTTCATCCTAGTCTCTTCAGAAAAATGATATTTTTTATGACCTAATTCCATTAGTGTTATCATTTACTTTTAACTAAAATTACCGACATTACTATTATGCCATGAGAATGTAGCAAAGCAATAAAACGAGGTTTTTGACATCAACAAACTTGGCATTTGTTTCGGCCACTTTATAGTTGTACTGCAATAAAAGTCCACACTATACAAGCCACATAGTAGAGCAAAAATTAAAAGAGTGCAAACTCTGATCACAATAACATGAAATTAGCATTTTCAAGGTCAAATCACATATTCAACCAATAATATATAAGATAAATCTAATTTATTTAATATTTAAATTATAATTATTCTAATTCTAAAGTTAAATATTTTATAAATTTAATTTACAAATTAATTGAAAAGTAAGATGTTTTTAAATACTTAAAGGATTACATAATATTCACATAATAGTTTTCCTTTGGGAAGTGTAATATTTTGTATTACTACTTTATAATATTGATAATTAAGAAATGATTATTTTATTGATTGTAAATATTAAATGTCTTAATGTTTATTTTTAAATAGTATTAAAAATAATAATTTAATTAAATTAATCATGTGAATTCATTTGTTTAAATATTGTAAAAATAAGAAATTGAATTTGTTGGGTTTGCAATGTAAAAACTCATAAATTAGTCTTGATCATTTATTTTAATGAAAAAAACTATAAATAGTTAATTCAAATTATAACTTACAAAATAATTATTTTTGAAATGTTTATGTTTATTGTGGAAATCCTCATAAATAAATCCTACATGTACATGTCTATGTGACAAATAATTATTAGCACCACTTTATGGTACTTGCCAACATGGCATTTCTCTTAACATACATGAGTAAATACATAATTTCCAATAAACATTTACACCATATTAACACCACAAAATATAAGTGGTGCTAATACCACCACTTTAACACCACAAATTGTAAGTGGTGCTAATACCACCACATTAACACCACAAAATTGTCAGTGGTGCTAATACCACCACTTTAACACCATAAACTATAAGTAGTGCTCACTTATGGTGCTAAAATATGGTTTTCTTGTTTTGTATAAATCGCCATTGGTTTTGATATTTGTGCCCCAAGACCCGAGGGTGAGATTATGTCACCCTATTATCTTGGCATGTTGCATGGTCTTCGCAAGGAAGTAATCTATTTTACATTCTTATTTCGAAATCCCATCTCTTTGGACTTAGAGTTGGTTTTCTATGACCTAACTTCTCCACTTTCAATCACAAAGTTCCCTTTTCAAACTTTCGTGCCAAATGTATCATGTTAAGAATAACATGTACCAAATGTGTTGTATTCTAAATTACAAGTGAACTAGCATGCAATTTTATCGAAAAATATATATGATCGAATGCATAGATCCCAACACATATGTCACTTACACTTATATTAATTTTGAGCATTATTAAATGTCAATGTTTTTATTATTATTATGTCTGTTGTCCATACACAAAAATATTTACAAACTTACACAGATTTACCTAAAAACTCATTTTTTTAATATTAAATTTTATTTAAATTAAATTATTTATCTCATCCTTCATGAATAGATTTTTTTTATATTAAATTTTATTTAAATTAAATTATTTATCTCATCCTTCATTAATGGATGACCGTTGAGGTTTGCCTGGGACTTTGGCCCAAATGCTGTTGCGATTCACTCCTTAGTCCTCACCTTGCCCGTTGTCCAATAGCTTTATGTGTCACCCTTCCATCCTTTGAATCCAATGCTGTAGGTAGTCTGTGTAAGTAAGGCAGGCAGTTATTATAGGTTGGTGAACAGGTATGCAATCAAAATCATAAAACCAAAACCAGAAACACCGGTAGCAGTCGTGGACCAGACTAGCATATCCATAGAGCCAAAGGTCAAGGTTTAAGAGGAGAATAGAGCCAAAGGTCAAGGTTTAAGAGGAGAAGATAGCAGTATCTAAGTGTAGAAGTGGACGAGTTTATCTAGCGCATCCGGCGCTGGTCTTCCACCAGAAGTAAGTAATTAAGCAATTTGCATTTTCTAATATCCTTTAATTGTATCCCTTTAAATGTGGTCTTCCACTAGAAGTAAGTAATTAAGCAATTTGCATCTTCTAATATCTTTTAGTTGTATCCTTTTAAATGTCCACAAAGGTTCTCATGATTCCAATCCCTTTAAATGTCCACAAAGACTTGGTTCTCATGATTCTAATTTGTAGTCATGATGTTTGATTTCATCCTCAAAGCGTTTATATCATGGGAGGCGGCTAAGGCTCCACAGCCAGGGAGGTATTACAGCCCAAGAATGTCAAGAAAGCTCACAGCCAGGGAGATAGAACGTCCAGAAAGCATAATGTGTGACATCTATAAGGTCTAACAAGTCTCTGCAAATACCTTGTTGTGTTCTCTCACCTTGAGCATCATTATCAATGATGCTAGGCATGATGTGTAATTTCATCCTCAAAGCGTTTTCATCATGGGAGGCGGCTAAGGCTCCACAGCGAGGGAGGTATTACAGCCCAAGAATGTCAAGAAAGCTCACAACCAGGGAGATAGAACGTCCAGAAAGCATGATGTGTGACATCTATAAGGTCTAACAAGTCTCTGCAAATACCTTGTTGTGAAAAGAGAAGCCTTCTGCAGTTCTCTTACCTTGAGCATCATTATCAATGATGCTAGGTAACGAATTTTTAATGCTTCAAACTATACTTTATATTTGTTAAGTTCATGTTAAATTTTAAAGCTTTAATCGAAATTCTTTGACGGAGGGCTAAGCTGGAGAACAGAGATGAACAATTGGACATCATAATAGGAGATCTCGCAGATTCCATGGAAGGAGGTCCTTGTTATCAATTGTATACAAAATATTTCTATGAGCTTGTTCTAAAGCCAAAGCTGAGCCACAGAGGATTGTTAGTTACTCGGGTATAACACCACAGTAAAATAGCTTAACGCTTTTAAGGGATGTTTAAATTCAGAAGTAAAGGTTTTTCAGGTTCGATATCTCAAAGATTATTTAAATGTTATTTGTGGCCTAATAGTGAAGAAGAAGGGTATATACTTTGGTGGATTATCCGCAGTACGAAAGGTTTTGTCCAGAAAAACGATTCCATTATGTTCTCACCACTGTGATATGTTACAGAATAGGCAACTTCGTTTCTCTAACCTAGTTGTGAGTGATAAATTTGCTGAGGCAAAAAGAGTTGGATATATTAAAGGATAATGACTAATCAGACCTAAATGGATGGAATTTTGCCTTTGTATTATGATTGTGAAAATTCATAATATAGAGCGTGATATGTGGTTTGTTATGGTTCCAGAACTTTCTTGTAGTTATTATTGCTTTTGCTCATGTTTATTTATGATAAATTAACTATTTCTTTTGCTTTTGCTCATGTTTATTTATAATCAATTCGAATTCTAGTGACTCATTGCTGTTTCATCAACCGGGCCTTCGCTAGCCTTGAAGTAGCAAAAACAAACCTGACAAAAGCACCATTATCTATTAGAAACCTCACCACCTAATTTAGGAGAGAGAAGGAACACATTTCCATTTTATTAGATGCTGTCTGCACATAATTCCTAAGTAGTGCTAGCAACTTGACAATGTTCTTTTGTTGCGTTACGCTGTACATCAATTAACAAGATAAATAATAAGTTGTCCTCCCACCAATGGACACGCAAAAGCGCCAAGCCCGCGAGCAGCAGATAGAGCCCACTAGTTGGCCAATCTTTCGATGGATATGAATAAGCGGCCGTATAGGGTGGTCGCTGAGAAACAAATGATAGACTGGAAGGTTGTGCATAAGCCTAAGCGAGCAATTGAGACAGACTGCATTCCGCACTATAAGGGCTTACGGTGAAACGAAGTTGCTTTATTCGAGATGCAAGAAATGCTCAGGGCTTATTTAATGCAGATAGCTTAGTTTGAGCAGTTAAGCTTTAAGGACTCGAACCTTCCTGGAAAGAAATGTTAAAGTAGGGTTTAAAGATCTTACCCGAGATTCTATCGGCATGGCATGTCTCCCGCGGAGCCCACGGTTAAGCTTGATAATAACTAATATGCACCCAAGGCTTCCTCTATTTTTTTTCAATTTTATTGCGTATTAACCATACTTCATACTTCATAGAAATTGATCAAATCAAATGAAACGTGTAACCATACTTCATAGAAATTTATCAAATCAAATGAAACGTGTAATTGAATTGATATGGTGCCGGCTCACATTCCGTCTTTCACTGACACGTGGATGGGTTATGGTATGGAAGCATTTTTTATTCTATTTTTTCTTCCCCTTCACTAAGAGCATTCAGTCAGATCATCCACTTACAATTGATCGACGGGATATTAAAGCAAATAATCAAAGGATACCTGCTCATATCAAACGCCCGGTTATGAGAAACCCAAAGTCTAATTATCAATTGCAATTCATATCAACTATCTATGAGATATTATCGATTATAATATCTCAACGAAATTGTAAATTGTACAAGTGGGTCGATCCTACAACAATTGGCACTACCAACAACAACAAAAAATATATATCGTCTTAATCTTCATTATGGTCGAGGAATTTTACCTAGAAATCGAAAAAAGTCACTATTATAAATCAAGTTTGTTTAGATTACATAATCCATAAGAGCATTTATATAAAATCAAGTTATGTTTAGATTACATAATCCATAAGAGTAGCATGTCAAAACTTTAGTGGATGGTCAAAGTTACTTAAAGATCAAACAAGCTTTTTTTTCCCTATAGCATTGGCATTATAGAAATAACTACTAACAACTGTAGTGACATTGCCACCTCGTTTTTTTTCTCGACATTGCCACACATGTTAACCTAAAAACTCAATTTTTTTTATATTAAATTTTATTTAAATTAAATTATTTAGCTTATCCTTCATTAATAGATGATCGCTGACGTTTGCCTGGGACTTTGGTGCCCAGCCCCTAGCGGCGTCATCATACAGAGGTTCTTTGGATATATACAGAGCCACAAACTTGTCGTATATGAAATCAGTTTAGCTTTGCCCCACGAAATATAAAAAATTATGATAATAAGGAGAGGGAGAAGTCGGTATCGCCATCATGATCGTCTTCAATTTCAGAAATGGAGTGGACATGTGACAGCTGGCAAATTTCCAAACTGCAGGACTTGGGGTTGTCCGAGTTTCTTTTATGGTAATAATGGCCTAAATCTCGAGAAAATACCCTCTCCAAGGAAGATTACCGTGAGATTATGAAAAAAAATCCACAAAACATGATTGTGACACCTTTCATGACACCCAAGCTTGGTATGTTGGTATCAAACATTGAACTGTTTATATGTGTTAGAGTAACACCTATCATATGCTTAGCAAGATTCCTATGTTCCATGTGTTGTATTTGTTCGTACCTGTTGGCTCTTGTGCTGATTTTCGTTTGCTTTTTTTGACAGGTTATTGATCTTGCTGACAGGTTATTGATCTTGCTGACTGTGAAGTGTATCAGTAAGGTCTCATAAATATAAGCTCATTACCTTGCAGGTTTTCATAACGTAGATGGTCTTTTAATTTCTTTTTCTACAATAGGAAGCTTAAGCGAATTCTTAGCTTTAGGTGTCAATGTTTGAGGTAATTACGTGCTTACTAGGATTCTGATGCGATGAACTAGGATATAACAAAATGCTAACAATGATATTTTTACATTTGCACTCGCAATAAGTTGGCGACTGATGATTCACCTACAGAGGAAATTTTCAGTGACGATGATACTATTTTTCAGAGCATGGACATGGTACATCTATACCTGAAGACCTTTTGACTTTGTACAAAGGAAAAAAGATCCACATTGCACATTTTGACTTTGTACAAAGGAAAAAAGATCCATTTTATTCTTTCTGGTAGATATTTTAACCTCAAGACCATACCGGAATTGGGCTGCTTGACTCGACATTAGAGAGAATTATGGGTTTAAAATAACTGTCGAATATCGAACATTTGAGGTCGTTGGTAAAACTTGATGTCCTAAACTACACTGGAATGACCGAGTGGTGGAGCAACTACAATAACGATTGAAAGTGTTTGAATATTAAAATCCTTTCGTAAGGTGATGTAGATATTGCTCTTTTGATGCCATTAATTAGTGGAATGACGGAGTAGTGGAGCAGCTACAACTACAATTGAAGGTGTTTGAATTTTAAAATCCTTTTGTAAGTTTCTGAAGAAATGAATAATTAATAATGTACCAAAACTAGATATTGTTGTCTTAAGGAATCTGGCTTTTATTTTTTTCAAAAAAAAATTCAATGTGTCTCAAGGGATTTGGCTTTTATTTTTTTCAAAACAAAAGTCAATGTCTACAATTTGTTGGCTTATTTCAACGAGTTTATCCTTCGATATGGTTAGAGATAAAGCCCAGTTTAAATGGTGAAATATTTATCTTTAAGGCTTACGTGTCGCAGTTTTAAGTAATTACTGGGATTTTATTCATTTGACTTGTTAGAGCTTGTCTAACAAGAATGAAGGCGGGGAAGTTGATGAGACATTGAATTTTTATTTTTTTTCAATAGTTAGACTTATATAAATTTGTTTTTTCTAAATAATTATTATTTAATATAATTATTTGAGTAAAATTAAAGGAAAAAAGATATTTAATTATTTTCAAATTTGTTTTTTCTAAACAATAATTAATATAGCCAAGATAAGAAGGAACTCTCACGAGCTCCATAAACTATGGATGAACTAAAGCCATCATGGCCTATGCTCAAAGCATGTGGCACGTTTACACTCTTATGAAAATTGAACTAGAGAAAGTTATGTTTACAAGTTCGTCCGTAGTACATTCATCTGTAGTACATTTGAACTTATATTTTATGATGGAATAGTGCAGGCATCAGAAATATATTCCATGATTACAAGCACATATGTACCATTTACATCGGGTAAGTTGGCTCCAAAGTCTAACCTTGTCCAACCTTGTTAATTTGCTTGTATTTAGTCAAACTTTAAGCTTTTGGTTTTGATATACAATGTAAACTATTACTTTATTTGTCCATCCCTCCATGTATGGTTCCATAAGGAACCAATGGCATATTTCAAGGTATACCAAAAACATATTTTGAAACATATTGAATTACATTTAGTAATATAATAACTAAAGCTTTTTAGTGGTGGTGGTGGTGGTCCTAAAATGCAACACATTTGGAGGACAATAAATGTGACTACCTTAACAAAATGCAAAACAAGTTAAAAGTTGTCATTTGCTTTATATTATTATCGTTATTACAAATATTATGTTATTTAATTCTATTATATCTAGATTATGACAATATAGTTGATATTTTAAAATCTATATATCAACATTTTATATATCATTATTGAATAAGTTAAAGAAAAAATGTGAGAATGTCGAATAAAGGTTTCATTAATGCTAATGAATACTATCAGTTTTGTACATCCGTGGTGCATTCTCACTAAGGTTTCATTGTCAATTTTGTGGAGCCAACCTAGACAATTAGATTGAGCAAGAGGCGAACGAACCAAGAGCTCTTGAGATTGTATATGTAAGTTATATGTACTTGAGCAATTAATATACGAGTATACCATATCCTTTTAATTATATTATGGTTCTATGAATGTGTGAATGTGAATTAGTTACTCATATTATGTATGATCGACAAGTTATACGACATTGTATAAAGTTTGTAAATAATTTAGCACACCAAATGACAATGCCCTTCTGTTATCATCAAAACTAGTACGTGGCCAAATTAATTGGATTTTATAATTAATTTTGATGGTATCTTCCTATTTTTATGTTGATTCCACAAATTTAAGTCCAATGTAAACGAGGTCCAAAAGGAAATAATCACCTATGTTGTTATCTATGCCAATTTTGAATTAGGTGTTGGATTCCAAAAAGACAACTTTAATTGTTAGAGCTTGTTAATAGGCATGTCATATGGAGGATGCTTTCCCAAAGAATAACGTCACTCAAAAGAGAAAAAATGGAAAAATGGCAATCTCAAAGGCCAAGATTGATATCAAATTAATCTTCAGAAAGGAGTGTAGGTCACTCAAACTTTGGATCATTGACAAGGGTCCCAACCCCTCTTTATAACTAATGTTAACATCAATGTAAACATTCAATGCGATCCAATCCCCAATGCATATTATTAAAATTGAAAACCGATAAGAGAGGAGAGGAGGATATGGAAAACCAATCATTTACAATTTTTAATTCCAAAGGTTTGGAACAAGCTATTTCCAATTGCAAAATTAGGTCTAAATGCTCTTGCAACAATAGGTAGCAATGTCGGGGACATTGCCACCTTGTGGCTCTTGTTTTTATATGAATTTCCTTGTTTGATAGGTTGACTAATTATAAGCCCCAAGGGTTAGCTCAATTGGTAATACGTGCGCACACTCTCTCAGTTCGGGGAGAGGTCATGGGTTCGAGCCTTGAGTCCTTTGGGGTTAGGCCTTCTGCGAGGATGGCTAGCGGTTTACCACCTCTACCATCCATTAATGTGGGGAAGTATTGCTGGGTTTCCCGTGCATATCTCCATATGAAAAAAAAGTTACTAATTATTAAAAAAATTCCATTATTGTGTAGTTTTCATAATTTTGTATCTTATTTCGAGATCATCCTCTCCTTGTTTGATATGCTGACTATAAATTAATATAGTAATTAAACTACTTTATTGCTTTTAATATGCTAGTATGGTTCATATCTACCCCTTTTTAATAGGTTTATGGAGTTTTATATTGATATTAAAATGCTTTCTTTAATATTACTTAAATATATGTATATGATTTAATATAATAGGTAGATAATTTAATATAATTTAAAAACACAAAATTATGGTAAATATTTATATGGAGATTTTAAAAATTGGATTATTTGGATATGATGACTTTTTTTTTGTTGGTTTGTTGAAATTTGATATTTTTTTTATTTTATAAAATTCTTGATGTGTTTTAATTTGAATTTTGATGGTAAAAATGGATTCAACACCCCAAGAAACCCTTGAGAGTTTGTAAATCTCAAAATTCCAAATCTTGATAGATGTAACTTAGATTTTCAAAAATTATGAAATTTTTTATTTAAAATATGATGAAAAAATCAACCTAGCCCCACTCAAATAGTAGAATTTTTAGAATAGCCATATTTATATATTATTATTTAGTATAGTATAATAAATAAATTAAAATAATTTAATATTAATTATTATTAATTTGTAAGAAAATAAAATTTTATTGATTTAATAATCATTAATTATATATACACAATTTAATTTGGTCAATTTAAATTTATATAAATAAATATATGATATGATATAAAATAAATAATAAATTCATATAATTTAATTTAATTCGTAATTGCATTATATAAAAAATATATGATATGATATAAAATAAATAATAAATTTATATAATATAATTTAATTCACAATTAAATTAAATATACGTATTAATTTTATTCATTTATTTATTATAAATTTAAATAAACTTTAATCATTTAAAATTATTGTTAAATTATTTAAAAATATTGTTAAATTTTATATGAAAAACTAATGGTTAGCTTAATTTTGAAAATATTCTAAAATTAACCTAGCTCACTTAATTTTGAAAATATTCTAAAATTAACCTAGCTCACTTTAATAAATTAATGGAATCATCACCACTTGAAAATGGAGCCTTTGATCCACCCCATAAGGTGATGGGTTCTTCTTACATAATGGAACATCAAGCTAATGCTCAAATGAATCATGTAAATAATGAAATAAAATGTAGAAATATCATTGATATGGAAACATTTTTTTATGAAAGGTTTTTGTGAACTCTTTAAAAAAATAAGTTATTTATTTGTTTATGGAGGAGACTACTAGTGGAGGTGGACAAGAATAGGTTTTTAAATGGTGTAATACACATAAGATGTACTAATTTGTTTATATAACATGAGACACCAATATACCAAAATAGTAAGAGCATTGAAGTTAAACTAGCTCATTGTAATATATATATTTTATAAAATTATCTGGTGCTTGTAATTGATATAGACGCAATGGCGTAGACTACAATATAATGCATCAAGTTGTATCAAAATAGCTTATTAATATATGGAAAAATATGTATTCTTTAATTTTTTTGAAAACATGGAAATGACTATACTAAATAAAAACATACCGGGTGTCATGTCCCCAATTAAATCATTTCTAAATAAGATTAATTGCAAATAATGTTCCACCAGCCTACTAGTTCCCTAGGTTGAGACAAAGACATAAATTTTGTAATAAGGGGCTATGGGACCCAAACACACTTTAGTTTACCATATTCACATTTAAATGGGTCACATAAATGATAAATGCTAAGAAAATAAGGTTGAATGGGTTCATGAAGACGCTTGGAAGCTTGTGGAGCCTTTGGATGACTAGATTCCCCACACACTTGGCATGATCTTCATCCACATTCGAACACATGGGTAATGTAACGTTATTGGAGGGTTATGTGGTGTCAAATATCATATAATGAGCCAAGGAATTCGAATAGGTAAAGGAGAGTAATTCCAATTGAAGAGGAAGAGACTAGAAGGTAAGGTGTGGCACTTGGAAGGAGATTCCATGCACTATATGACTACAAATGATGAAAGATTCTATGACAAGTATGACAAATTCTAACTTGATTGCAGACATATGTCAAATGTGACATCACAAGGCTAAAAATAGCCACCAAGAGGTCGAATTTGGGAGTTAGACGAAACCATTCGAATTGGGGAAAGAATTGGAGCATGCAGAGGAAGACAAGTGTCATGAGAGTTACTAAACCACTAATATGAGTTGGAGGAATCTCATGGAGGGAAATTCAACCTTAGGAGGCCTCATGAACTTAATAAAAGGATGTCATGAGGAATGAGATTAGATTTTGATCATTTTTTAATTGGCCTTTGGCATTTTGGAGAGATTTTGTTTGTCCATTGCACAATGAGTGTTCACTCTCCCTATTTGTGAACCAATTTCGAGGGAGTTGGATTCCTTTACAAGTTGGTTTATGGAGAGGCAATTCAAACCTCTCATTGGAGCTTAATGAAGTATTTTTAGTTGCATTTTGAAGGTCCATACAGTCGAATTCTCATATATCTCCCTATTCCTCTCATTCCTTCTTCTCCATTGCCCCACACTCTCATGTTGATGGCACAATTTTGGAGTGTTGCTTGCACTTTGATGAGGATATTTGGTGCACAAGATTGGGTATATTATGTATGGATCTGTACACTTTTGTGGATGTGTTCTTTAAGTTGAAATATCATAAATCCATGTATGAAAGGCTTGCATTCCCATACTATTGAATGACTAGTTTTCATGTATTTGGCTTCCATTTTGGAAAGAGTTGTATATCAGATTTGTATGAGGGAATTTCTATGATTTTGATGATGATGGGGCATCCATAAATTATTTATAACTCTGTAATTTCATGACCATATTCTATGTATCTCAAAATTCAAGAAACTCTGGTGTGAAAGGTTCACATTCCCATGCTTTTGAATAACTAGTTTTCATGGATTTGGCTTCAATCTTGAAGTAGTTTTATATCAGGTTTGTATGAGGGATGTTATATGAGTTTTATGATGTTGTGACAGCCATATATGGTGTGTTACTCTATAATTTCATGTCCCTATTCTCTGTGGGTCGAAATCCAAGAAATCCATATGTGAAACTCTTGCAATTCCATGCTATTAATTCACTAGTTTTCATGTATTTGACTCCCATATTGAATGAGTTGTATACAAGAATTGTATGAATGGATTTATATGGTGTTTAACACTATTGGGGAAGAAATTTTTATTCTGTATATTGTCTCTATATTTCACATTCCAATCTGAGCCTTTAACTCTACCTTTCAAATGTTAAAATCGGGCTAGTTATGCAATTTCGCCATAAGCAATTTCACTGAAATTTATCAAATGAATGTGGAACTATATAGCCTATTTGTAGAACTAATAACCATGTGTAATGAAATTCCATGAGGTATAATATAAGTCCCCATACTCTTATTACAAATTTGGGAGGTTCGTACATGAGTTGGGAAGCCCAGTTGTCCTAGACCCTGGGGAGATTTCATCACAATTTCCTAGTAATTTTGGCCTTTTTTTCATCAACCGAAAAATAAGTTGTAGAGTTATGAAGTTAGTAATAAAGTGATCAGAGAGTCCCTTGATAGGTATCAATACTCATCATATCAATGAATTTCAAAATCGGGGCCCTTTGGTGACATTTGAAACCCTAGAGTCAAGACTAGTTAATCTCGAATTCGCCCAATTTGCGCATTTCTCCAAAAATTCCAAAAAAGGGACATTACAGTGGTATCATAGAACGGAGAGGAAATATAGGAGAGCCATTCCTACTTTAAACTATCATTGATGCCAAGTATGGTCGTGCTACTCCATATGGGAAAGCCCTACTCATGCTGCAAATATATCTGGGAGAGGTCATAAACATTCCTATCATGAAGGTGATTGATTATCCTATCAGATAATAAATGTTTGCCCACTCCAATGATCGGGTCTATGCCGATATAAACTTGAGAACCCCGACCGACTTTCCAGGAGAGATTAGGATCCATAAGAAGGAGAGTGCCCGCCAAACTATGCTAGATCAATGAACAATTGCTAGGACAAATTTTGCTGGATCTAAGCCATAAATCGTATGGCAGCCTGCAGAGGTATTTGCTTCTTATTACCTTGCCCCAAATCCCGACATATTGAAATGCTCGCCAGAAGCTCTTGTCGCATAGTGAGGAGTTGAAAATAGTGAAATTTTTTATGCCCTAGCCACCAAGGTAGCAAGGTGAAGAGAGTGATTCCTAGCTGGCTAGATAATACTTAAGGTTACTAGCATTTCCACTCCATAGATAGTTGAAAATAGTCCTTCGAATGTTGTTGATGACACTAGCCGAAAATCGCGTTAGGGAAATCCAATACACAGGGACACTTTGCAGAATGGCCTTAGTTAGGGTAAGCTGACCTCCCAGGGATATCCACCGAGACGACCATCCCTCCAGCTTTCAGTGTATCTTGTTAAGAATCCAGTTCCAGTAGGATTTTAAGTAATGGTTAGGCTTCAAATAATAGCCCAAGTAATTCAATCGTGCATCAATGCTGTCAATCCTGGGTCATGGTAGTGGTATCTTGCTATACTTAAATTTTGTGCATTTAAGTATAGCAAGATACCACTACCATGAAATGAATCCATGGTGTATACTTGTTACAATTGGGTTAATCTTGTTGATTGGTTCAAACAAGTCCAAAATCTAAGATAATATCTAAATACCCTAAATACCTATAGACATAACTAAATGTAATTTATTCATATAATTTGATAATATTAATAAATATACTTAGATATTTTGCAAGAAGGATCGAAGTAGCTAGGCATGAGGGTTTCGGTTGATGGCGATGGCTATGGAGTAGGTTGTCAAAGAGAGGGTACAGCTGGTCAAGGCCTCTAGCTATGGCTAGGGGTCTGACCTGGTTCGAGTGTTCTCTTTTCTCACCAAGTCGTTTCATGCCTTCGTCCTGCTTCATGGTTTTGCGCTGGCTGTTGTCTGTCTGGTTCGTTAGCTTTTAGAGTTTTTCTATGACGGAGGCAGGCAGTTTGGGTTTTTTGATGTGTGAGGAAGTCTGAAGGGTTTCTTGACTGCTACGGTTTTCTTTCCTGGCAGTAATGGAGGGTTTGGATGATGTTGATTATTCCAATGACAGGTTGGAGAGCTCTGACATATGGGATGTGCCAGGTGGAGGGGTGATGGAGCAGGTGGTGGACATCCCTAGATTGGGACAGGAGGTTCTAGAATCGGCTAGTTTTGTGCCATTGAGATTGGAAGACGTTACCTCTCCTTCGAATTTTCTTGTCTTCTCGCCGGTGGAGTAGTTACCGGTAGAATCCCATGCGGATTCCTTTGCTCATCTGCCTGTTGATTTGTTGGGAAGCCCGAGCTGGCGGGAAGACAGAGTTTTCTTTTCCTGGAACTTAGGGTTTTCGGTCACTGCTTTTTAGGGAGGGTTTGAGGTAGTGGAGGGTTTTGATCAGGTGGCAACAGCTGGGGTGGCTGGACAGGTTCTGCAGGGAAAGGGCTCAAGAGGAGAAACCTTGGAGGAAGATTGGAGGGTATCGTTGGATGTAGCGGAGCAGCGAGGGTTTGGATCTCCTCGAAGGGTCATCTATGCAGGAGGATCATGGGACTCGGGTGATGCTGTTGGAAGGCACGCTGTGGGTAGTGGTACGACAAAGAGACGCCGGAGGAATTGGGTTAAAATGAAGCAGGTTCGGAACTATGCCGTGGGGGATGATTTAGCCTGGGATTGTGTGTTGAAGATGGCGAAGTGCACTCTGGTAGGGAGGGTTATGGGGAGAAATTTTGCTAAGAATATTGTTCTGGACTGGGCTGCGGCTTCTTGGGGCGATCAGCTAGGTTATGTTCCAGTTTGAGATGCTGAACAGAGGTTGGTTTGCGATCAACTTGGCGAAGGAGGAGGACCTCAGATGGATTCAGAACAAAAGTTGGCATATCGATCACTCAACTGTCCTATTGAAACCATGGCACCCTCTGTTTGATGCTAGCAAAGAACGGGTGGATGTAATTCCTATCTGGGTGAGAATGCTAGCGCTTCCTCTCCATTTCTGGGATTTGTATCACTTCAGGCGGATTGGAGATATTCTGGGGACCTTCCTGGAGGTGGATTTATCCTACTTAGAAACTCATGAGAAGAAGGTAGCCAGAATTTTGGTGAATATAAATATCAGGGAGGGTTTGGCTGAATTTATTAATCTGGAATGGGGGCCGGTGACCATCCCATAATTACTGGATTACGAGAATGTTCCGTTTCGCTGTAGGTGATGTCATGTTTATGGGCACTCGGCTTCGGATTGCACTTTGCCGGTGCAAACCCTCAACGGTAGTGGAAGGAAAGGTGTTTCGGCTTCTCGTGAGGGACCTTCTGAGAAGACTGCTGTGTCTTCTAACTCTGCTCAGACCTCTACAGATGTTTTGGGTAGCGATCCGCTTAGTGAAGACCTGATTCTTTCTGACCCTGTGGTGGGCGAAGGGCCTTCAGAACCGTCCGCTCAGGCCTCAGTTCCGGTTAAAGATTGTTTTCCTGGGGATCCTTCTCGTCCAAGTATTCCCTCATTACCTCTTCCTTCTAATGTAAATTTGTTCTTGAATAATGTTTCTTTTCTAGGACTCGATTGGGTAGAAGGTTTGAGGAAGCTCTCCTTATCGGGTCAGTCTGGTCCCTCTATGCCTCTTCCCGTGCCCTTTATCTCAGGTGAGGCCACCCCGGGTTTGAGTGCTCATCCTGCTGCTGCTATTACCGCCTTGGATCCTGACCCTCCTCCTTCTGTGGAAGAGCCCTCCTATGTTGCCTTGGAACCAGACCCTGAAACTCTTCCTGAGGAGTCCTATCCTTCCCCTTCAGATTCTATGGAATCGGTATACTTTCTAAGATCTTGTAAAAATCCCTCTTCTGGGTTGGGTAAAGTTTCTTCACCTGTGCGTAGAGGATGGGGCAGAAAGACAAACTTATACAAGGCTCAGTCTAGAGCCAAGGAGGATATTTTGGAAAGAAAACAACTATCGATTGAAAAGGACCTTAGAGCGGAGAAGTCCAGGAAGAAAGGTCCAATATGAAGATCATGTATTTCAACTGTCGGGGTCTGGCTGGGCCTGTCAAGAAATCAGCCTTCATTAGGGTGCTTACTCTTGAACACCCGGATGTGATTTTGTTACAAGAGACATTAGGAGTAGGAGAGGTGATCTAGGAGAGGTTGGAAAGCTGGATACCTGGTTGGTCTTTTGTGACTTTGGATGTAAGAGGCCGTTCAGGGGGTCTGGCGGTTGGATGGAAGAATAGTTGCGTGAAGTTGGTAAATTCTTGGGGGATGGATGCTGTCCTGGGTGCTGAGGATTTTTCTGAAGATTTGGGGATTACCCTAAAAGTGGTTAATGTCTATGGGCCTTACCTGAATAGAGCCCCTTTTTGGGACTCCCTGTTTCAAAACCCTTTGGTGAATGGTGATTCGGTTGTGTTGGGTGGAGATTTAAATTTTTTGTTGGGTCATAATGAGGTTTGGGGTCCTCATGCCCAGGTGGATTCCTTGGCGGGTTATTTCGTTTAGAAATTGGTGGAGAAGGGTTTGTTGGATATTGAGCCTATTAAATTAAAGCCTACCTGGAGAAACAATCGAAGTGGGGATGCTAGGGTGGCTAAAAGGATAGGCCGTTTCTTGGTAGCAGAATAGTTGGTGGACAGATTTTTTTTAGTAAGACAATGGGTGGGCAGTGGGGGACATTCTGATCATTTTCCTATTTTCTTTGAAATCAAAAAGGGGCCCATCAATCCCTCAAGCCCTTTAAAATTCAATAAATTATGGCTTCAGGATGAGACTTTCAAAAATCTCTTTCTCTCACAATGGACCCCTCTTGTGGGGGAAATTGATAGATCGGCTGCCATTCAGTTTGCAGACAATATTAAAAGACTAAAAGTGGTTATCAAGGAGTGGGCAGTTGTGAAGAGAAGCATAGAAGATGCTGAGCTGAAGAATGTTGAAGCAGAACTTCTGTTGATCTATGAAGGAGAAGGTGGTGGTCATTCTTCACAAGAGTCTAAGGAGGCTTTGACAAGGTTGGAGGGAAGACATAATACTCTTCTTCTGGAAAGAGAGGAAGCGTGGAGACTTAAAAGCAGAGCTATTTGGCTGGAATGAGGGGATGATAACACAAAACATTTTCATGCTTATGCCAGAGGAAGGAAGGTGGCAAATACCATTTGGAGTCTGCAGGATGAGGAGGGTACTACCCATGTATCCTTTGAAGATAAGGCCAGATGTGGGGTGAATCACTTTCAGAATAAATTCAAAGCCCCTCTACAGGCCTCAATAGCAGAGGTTATTAGTATGGCTCAGATGTTTCCATGCTTTGTGGATGATGCGGGAAACATGGATCTTATGAAGGAAGTTTCGGAAGAAGAACTCAAGGAGGTTATGGGCAGTTTTCATAAAGATAAAAGCCTAGGGCCAGATGGTTGGGCGATCGAATTTTTTCTGGATCTCTTTGATATTCTGGGGAAGGATCTTTTGCAGGTGATAGAAGACTCAAGGACGTCTGGTTGGATCCCAGCCAGTTTCAACTCCACTTTTATTGCTCTCTTTCCAAAGTCTGATAATGCACTTTCCCTCAATGATTTTAGGCCAATCTCCTTGTGCAACTGTGTCTACAAGATTATTTCAAAAGTAATTGCTAGAAGACTGAAAGCTATTCTCTTAGATCATATCTCTGCCGAGCAGTTTGACTTTTTGGAAGGGCGTTAGATCCATGAGGCAATTACGGTAGCTCAGGAAGGACTTCATAGCTTAAAGACCAAGAGGCTGAAGGGGGCTATTCTCAAAATTGACCTCTCTAAGGCTTATGACAAAGTCAGCTGGCTTTATGTGAGGTTGCTTCTAACTCACCTTGGATTTTGCATCAATTTCATAAGATGGATAATGTCTTGTATAACCACTATTTCTTTTTCTGTGCTGATCAATGGAGCGGCCTCTCCCTTTTTTCATGCCGAGAGAGGTCTAAGACAAGGCTTCCCTTTGTCTCCTCTCCTCTTCCTTTTGGTTGCTGAAGGTCTAAGCAGGGCATTAAGAGCAGCCAGAGCTGAAGGTCGTTTCTCCTGGATTCAGGTAGCTCCGAATCTAAATATTACACATCTACTCTTTGTGGATGGTGTATTGATTTTCTGCTCAGGCTCTAGAGGAGAGTCTAGAGTACTTCAGGAGATCTTTGAACTTTTCTCAAAGGCCACAGGAACGGAGATCAATAATGGCAAATCTTCTTTGACTACTCATATGTTAAGACCGGAAGAGGAGGCTGAACTTATGAGGTTCTTTCCCTTTAATACAACAGGCCTGGATGAAGGGCTAAAGTACCTAGGGTTCACACTGAAAGCAAATCTGTATCGGAAACAGGATTGGTTTGGGCTGGTTGGGAAGGTAGAGAAGCGACTAATGGTTTGGAGTCACAAGTGGCTTTCTAGAGAAAGAAGATTAGTTTTAGTAAAAGCAGTTTTGGAGGCAATTCCGGTGTATTGGATGTCTTTATCCTGGATCCCGAAAGGGATTCTTGAAAGAATTAGGAGGATCTGTTTCAGATTTCTATGGAGTGGTAAAAAGGAAGATTAGATAACTCCATGCGTTAATTGGAAAAGGATTGCAGTCACAAAAGGACTTGGATGGTGGGGCCTTAAGGACATCTTTTTATTTTCTAAAGCTCTGGCTGCTAAGGGAGGATGGAGGTTGGTGAAGTCTAATAGTTTGTGGACTCGAGTGATTAAACAAAAATATCTCCCAGGAGAGAGCTTTATATATTGGATCAGAAACCCCAGGAAATCCCACTTAGGGGGTTCGGTGATATGGAAAGCGATTGTAAAATCTTTTCATTTGATCAAAACCAATCTTGCTTGGGACATGGGAAATGGGGAAAGTGTATTGATTGGCTAGGATCCTTGGCTGGGAAACACCCATCAGCACCTTCTTCCTATTGATGTTATTGAGGCTTTAGGCCAAAGGGGATCACTACTCTAGACCATCTAGCTAATCCGAGGCCCGCTGAACCGTGGATTCAAATCTGGAGAAGGGCCAATTCCTTAGGGCTGGGGGATCGGGAGACTGGTTATTTGGAACATTACCTTAGGGAACTGGCTCGGGCGAATATTTTACTTTCTGATCATGAAGATTCACTGGTGTGGGAGGCTGATCCGGAGGGAGTTTATACACCTAAGGCTGGGTACTTAATTCTAAGCGCAAGTGCGGAACAAAGGGAAGAAGTCTGGTGGTGGAGGCCTTTGTGGAGGCTTAAATGTCCAGCAAAAACTAAGTTGTTTATGTGGTGTGTACTAAACAATAAGGTACCCACTTGGGACGTACTTCAGAAGCGATCCTTTTAGGGACTGGGTTGGTGTGTTTTATGTAAAAGGGAGCTGGAATCTATTTATCATTTGTTTCTTTCTTGTTCCTTCTCGACTGAAGTTTGGAGGGAAGTTTCCACTCTGGTTGGCTTCAATTGTCAGTGGGAAGGGGCTTCAGTAGAGGCTGCTTGGGACTCTTGGTGGCGGAGGACACCACAAGAACATAATAAAATCTTGCCTTTGATGGTCTTTTGGGGGATTTGGCTTGACCGAAACAAGGCCATTTTTAAGGACATTCCATGCACTCCGGCAATCACAGGTGCTCTGTCTGTGGGCTTCTATAAATCCTATCCAAAACATATAAGGGATGTAAGAGAACGAAGGGTTTTAGAGGTGGACCTAGACAGAACTTCTCCGTGGGCGTTTTTTGATGGGGTAGCCCAAAATAATTCTTGTGGAGGTGGCGTTGTTCTTTTCTTAACAGAATCTCATTTTTACGTAATGTCTATGGGACTAGGGGGGGCACAAATAACTATGCCAAGTTAATGAGCCTCAAGCTTCTTTTGATATTTGCATTAGAAAAAGGGTGCAATGAACTTAATTTTCTTGGTGACTCAATGAATGTAATAAATTGGATCAATCAGACTAAGAATGCAGGCATTTGAGACTTGCTCATACTCTCTCTTCTACCAGGCTCCTCCTCCTTCGATTTGACTCGTTTTCCTGCCGGCATGTATACAGGGAAAACAGCAAGGAAGCGGACAAAGCTTCCAAGGAAGGGCTCTGGCTGGCAGCGGGTACTTGGATGGTGAAAGAAACTAATGATGGCAGAACACAGGAATTCTACCATAGGCCTTTTATAGAACTTCTCTGATACTTGACATATTCTCTTGAACTTTATGTAACAACTGTCATTTTTTGTAGAATTATACTTTGTTTATAGACTCTTTGCAGCATAAAAATGTAAATTTTGGGTCCTATGGAACCGAACATATTTTTTGAAAAGGCATCTGCGTATGCTCTCTCAGACATAAGACTTTATAGTCTATCTATAGGTACCAATTTTGGGATATTGGAATTCACTATTAAGTGAATCTACAGAATGTAATTTTGATCTCGAAAGATGAATGAAATTACGCTTTTTTTTCTTGGAATATATATATAAATTTTGCACATTCAAGTATAGCAAGATACCACTACCATGAAATGAATCCATGGTGTATACTTGTTACAATTTGGTTAATCTTATTAATTCCTTCAAACAAATCCAAAATCTAAGATAATATCTAAATACCCTAAATATGTATAAACATAACTAAATGTAATTTATTTATATAATTTAATAAATATTAGTAAATATAAATTTTATATTTGAAACTCTTCATTAATTTAACTTACAAAATAATGATTTTACAAATAAAAAAAAAATTCTAAAAAGTTAAATCAAATATCATGTTTGATTCATTCAAGCGGTACAAATCAATTACATCATTTGGGAATCTTCAATAACGTCAACTATAATTGTGAATGTATATAATAATAATAATAATATATGAGAGAGAATGAATGCATGCTGTACTGTCAACGTCCAATAGAATAACCATTTTCCAATTAATTAATTGATCAGATGCCTATCATCTTCCTCCAACCTGGATATATATTGCAGCGAAGGTGCCCCTCTTCAATCATCATACTCTTTCAAGTTTGAAGGTATCAGGGGTTCTCTACCTGCAAGAAAGACGTGAATATATACACAACATGTGAATATATACACAACAACAATAGCAGTAACTATATATACACAGCACAGTATGGAGTTGAGCAGCAGGAGAGTATTCGGTGTCAGAGTTCCCGTTAGCTTCCATTGGACTCCTCGTTATAGGTCTGGCTATGAACTCCTTGACGGCACAGCAGATGGATATAATGATGAGAAGAGAAAACCCAACAGGGGGACTGCTCCACGTAAGCTCAGATTGGGTCATCGTAGGAGGACGAAGGGATTATTCATAGCTGGGATTTACAGGAGGTTTCGTTTTCGAATCGTGAGGGTGCGCAGCTACAGTTGGGGTTTGTTGTTGAAGAGGCTCAAGGCTTTTTACCGTCGGCTTCTTGCTGAAGTCATGGAGACCGCCCCCACACTGGAGATGTTGAATAAATCGGCTCCTCAGATCTTTCCGCATTCTTTCTGACAAACAAATTATGGCATATTTTATAAGGTAGGTCGGTCAGTTGTAGATAGATTTAAGACTTTCTGTTTTTGGCACATCAAATTTCGATGTGGCTTTAATTGGTATCACGCCAGAAATCTTGTTCTGCTTTTCGCTTCGTTTTCTTTTATCCAGCTCTGGACCATAACAGGTTTTGGGAAACGGGTAATCTTCAGTCTGTGTTAAAAAAATTATTACAAACACTTTTGGGTATGTAAATTAAATATGTAATAAAATATTGTTGTTTATAACATAATTTATGACGTTCATTGGTTGGTAGGAATGATTATTATTTATTTAAGTTTTGTAGATGATATGTTGCGATGTTATTATATAGTTACTTTTATATGGAAGCTTAATTTTTTAATATTTTTTTCTAATAAAGATTAGCACACCTACTTAGGCCTGAGCTTATTTTGATTGCAGATTTCCTCCATCCAACTGGCAAGGGGCAGAGTCAGAGTCAACTCTTGATTCTGCAATCTAGATAAGAATGGCCCCCACTTAGTTTGTGGCTGGATCAAATGGTTGAGAGATAATTATGGAATGGAAGACGGTTTGGAAATATTTTTTATTGCTCATATTATTCAGTTAGTTGGGTTCAACTCTGAGTTATTTATGACTAGCTACATGTTATCATAGACATTCTTCTTATTATCCATTTATCAACTATTAATTATTTTATATATATATATATTTTTTTTAATCTCACATTATTATCCATGAATAGTTGGCTATCTATTCATCAACTATGAGTTATCCATGCATTTGTTACAAGTGATCCATTCATCACCTAACTCTCAATAATTTTTTATAATTGTTTATTTCGAATTTTGAACGAGTGCCATATAATCAATCTGCAAAGTACACTTGTATCATCCTCATCTGTAAATGAAAAGGCATAAGCAATAGTCCACCTGAAATTCAAATAAATACCTAAATAAACATATATTTTACCTTCATAAACATTATAAACACTAATAATAATAATAATAATAATAATTAAAAAAAAAAACAAAAAAACAAAACAAAAACAACTCACTTCATGGCACTGGCACTTCCAAGAAAGATATGTAATTGTTGCGTGTGTATTACGTCGTAACATTCACAGCCTTGAATTTGTTTCGCAGTAAAGATGTCAACGAAAATAATAATTATTTGTTCAACTTCGAACCAGTGAAGGTAGTCACATGCAAATATATTTGTTAATATGCTTATTTTTTTATTTGGGGTGCATGTTCATTACATTTTTTATTATATATAACAAAGTTAGCGTGTTCAAGATAAAAATATAGTCAATCACATCTTTGTATTGTGGAGTTGCCAACTTGCCATAATAATGTCGTAATAAGTTAAAAACACCAATTCATGAAAGAAAGGGTGCTATTATTTTTTTAGTTCTTATAATTATTGTATTTTCATAAAATAATAAAAAATGTCAATTATTTAGTACTTTATTACTATCCATTACCATCCTACGTTATTAAGTTGTTTTAAATATGAATATGGAAAGAAAGGGTGCTATTATCTTTTAGTTTTTATAATTATTTTATTTTCATAAAATAATGAAAATTTTCAATTACTTAGTACTTTTACAACTATCCTACTTTATTAAGTTGTTTTAATATGAATATGGACATTCCAGTTCATCCTCTCCTGGTTTGATATGTTGACTTCAGTTTAATATCGTGACTTCTGTATCGTAATTATATTTTGACTACAGTTTAATATAGGAATTAAAATGCTTTATTGTTTTCAACTAGATACTTTGTTGATATCTACCACTTGTTTGATACATTTTATATTAAAACGGCTTTATTGAGATAGTATTGTTTATACTTGCTTTTAATGTTTATATCTTTATGATATAAAATAATTTAAAAAATTATCTATATATAAATAATTTAGATTTTGGAAAAAAATCATTAGATTATGATTAAAAATCATATAAAAGTCCAAAACTTATAAAATCCATTGTCGGTATGAAATTTCGTCGTGCTATTTGGGACATCAAGTCTTTACTCGATACGACCGATTAGGAGATCTATTTCTAATCGTTGGAAATAGTTACTCTTTTTAGACCCTTGAGATTGTGATTCAGCATTTGAGGAGCATACGCCATACATAGCAGCACATTGCCAGTAATCATTGCCAATCATAGCAGATTTTAAATGGGTAAAATGTATAAACCTTGGTTTCCCTTAAATCGGATACGTAACATAACATAGGCGATATATACATATGCACGTGCTACATATATTGGTGTATTCATAGGTTTTATTATCTTAGCTTAGCAAGTGGTTAATGGGCAAGATCTCCTGTGGGCATTGATCTGATTATCGAAACGCATTCACCTTCAGTGCTGTCTACAGGGCTTAGAGAATACCTTGAGGACCTGGGTATCACAACTCTCTCTCATGCACACAATATTCTCCTGGGTCTGCATCATTACTATTGGTATACGGCCGAGGATTTATGTATTGCAGGGGAGTGGAAAATTGCTGGGGATAATTATACGAGAGGCCTAGAATTCGGTAGATTTCGGTTCAGTTCTTAGTCTGACTCCTTAGTATGGGATCATAACAAATCTGATGGCTCTGTTTCTGCTAAGTTGGTTTATGACTTTATTGTGCAATCTTCATCTCCCCCGACCGACAGCAAATTACATGCCCTTATTTGGTCTCGCATTCTCCCCAAAAAATTTGTTGTTTTGTCTAGTTGGCTTTGGCAAATAAAATACTTACCTAGGACAATCTCCAGAATAGAGGTTGGATCGGGCCCAACTTATGTGCACTCTGTGGTTTGGGTGTAGATAGTGTTCAACATATTTTTTCTTCTTGCTCTGTCTGGAAGAATGTTTTTGTTCACCTGAGTGATCAGTACCACTTCTTGCTTCCCCACTAGTGCGATAGTCTCAGTATATTTTTGGGTAACTGGATAGCCAGTTTTCCAGACATTCGGTCTACTACTACCTTATTTTTTTGGCTGTTTGGGCTATCTCGTTAGCAAGGAATCTTGTTATTTTTGAAAGAAAAAAGTCACATTAGGGGAATTTTGAGGTCTAAAATGGGCCTCATAAGAGATATAATAAAATATTATGAGTTAGACATTTTGTGGGGAAGGTATATTTACAACTTATCTCTTACACTATAACCAATGCAACTATGGTTAAGTTAAATTGAAAAGATGTTTAAAATAAAACCAATCAAACAATCATCTTTGATATGACTAAAAGTAAAGTACTTTTAAGTATATAAATTACTTTTAAATATAATATGATGAATGTACTCATAAAATAAAATATATTAATTTTAAAATTTGAAACATAAATTACTTTTTCAATATTCAAAATATGTTTTTAACCATGTATTTATAATTTTGAATTTTAAACATAAAGTTAAATTTAAATGAATAAATTGTCATTTCTTTTATATTATATATATAATAAAAATTAATTTTAAAATATAAATATAAAACTATAAATTAAAAAAAAAAACATTTTTAAAGTTTATTTTTCATCTTTTTAGTACAACTTCAAAAAAACACGTGTAAAGTCATTTTTAATAGTTTCTTATGATATATATTATGTATATCACACATCATTTTTAAAGTAATAATTAATAACATCATTAAATAAATTAAAAAAAATGTTAATATTGGGATAAATGAATATTACATAAATTTCTACCAAGAAAAAAATGAGTTAATATTAAGCAAATAAGATGTTATAAAATGTTTAATAATATAATATTTTATTAAGATTTAATAGTTCATTTAAATTGCTACATTAGGGTTTTATGTATGTATTTGGTTTTGTAACTTGAATGTAAGTGTTTAATTTATCTTGGTATAGATGCAAAGGTTAAAAGTTGTTAGTAAAATATGAACCTTCAATAATACTTAAATTTTAAAAAAATAGTATTAATATTAAAATTCAACCGGACGAGAATATATATAATAATTTATTATAATATAATATTTTATTTTTATAAAATAAATAAATATATTTTTCTATATTTAAATAATAATTATAATAGATTATTATATATTATAAGTATTTAAAAAACAAAACCTATTAGTCATCAAATTGTTTTTATTATAAGATGTTAAATGATTTTGATTTTAAATAAAAATTTGACATATATATTTTAAATATTGGAAAAATAATTACATAATTTTAGTTTTGAATAGACAATTTACTTTTTTAGTATTTTGTAAATTAATTTTATATTGAAACATAAAAAAAAGTAATTAATTGCTGGAACTGCTCTGTTGCAGAAATGGGAAGCGCCTCTAGATTGCTTGAAATGGAAGGCTCTCAAAGTTGGGACTCATTCACTTATCTTGGGGTTCCAATCTTCAAATCTGCCATCAAACCAGCAAATTGGAATTCCATCATTGACAAGTTAAAAGCAAAGATTCAGAACTGGGGGGCTGGTTGGCTTATGCTGGCAGGAAAAATGGTACTGCTGAAATCGGTTCTTACCAGCATCCCAATCTACCAAACTTCCATTCTTCTGGCTCCTGCCTCTGTCATCAATAAGATTGAAAGCATTCTCGAAAAATTTCTGTGGGAAGGGGGAAAAGGAAATATGAAAAAACTTCATCTTGTCAGTTGGGAAAAAATTAAAAAACCCTACAGTGAAGGAGGCCTCCAAATCAGAAGTATTCAAGCCCAGAATTTAGCTATGGGAACAAGCTCCTCTGGCAATTAATCTCTGGGAGGTCTAGCTGGAGCAAAAACGTCCTATGGAAAACATACTTCCCCGGCTAGAGGCTCCGCTGTTTAGATAATAATCCCCCTCACATCAAATGCTCCCCTATTCATAAACTTTGTATCAAAGCCTTGGATCACTTCAGGTCAAAGTTGTATTGGGTTCCTGGAAACGGGAAAAAAATCAATGTATGGGAAGACTCAATCCTGGGAGACGAGCCTTTGGGGAAAAATCTAGAAGTGCAGAATATAAAACACTGGCTCAAGGATCAGCATGTTTCCACCTTGTGGGATCTCTCTGTCTGGGACTTCGACAAATGTTGGATTGATTGGAAGTTAAGTGGGCATCCTCCCTGGCTTGAAGAAGAAGCAAAGATTCTGGCCCACTTGCTGCAAGGCAAAGCTCCTCTCAATCAAACTATGTGTGACAAAAGAGGTTGGGGGACAAAATCTGGTGCTTACACCACGGCTGAACGTTATCGATCTTTTCTAGTTGTTCCTTATGTGGCTCCAAATCCTACCCAATGGAAGTTTGTTTGGTATATTCAGTCCATCCCGAAAGTGGATCTCTTTTGTTGGAATGTTGCGCATAGAAGTATTCTCACTGCTGAAAACCTCAGGAAGAGAGGTCTGGAAGGTCCCTCAATCTGCTCTCTGTGTAAAAAAAACGAAGAAAACCTTGATCATCTTCTGATTACCTGCCCTTTCTCAAGAGAAGTTTGGAGAGAAGCCCTCTCCCTGAATCACTCTAATTTTTCTGTGCCTAACTTAACAGCAGATCTCTTCTCCAACTAGGCTGAGTCCTCTCCCTTTCTTCTCTCCAAAAAGGCTCTTCTCAAAGCGGCCTGGATGTTAATTCCGAAGTTCATCATCTGGAAACTGTGGCTCGAAAGGAACAACCGTCTCTTCAGAAATGTGGAGAACCCCCCATCAAAGGTTGCCCTCAAAGCAAGAATTTTCCTTGGAGAGGCTCTGGATCATAAGCTGGGCCTCAGCAATGGTCATCCTCTGGAGGATTTGGAATCTAATTGGCTTTCAGCCTTCACTTCTAATTCCCAAAATTCTCCCCTGGCCAGGCAGCCAAAGCTTGCTGATTGGGAAATCCGCCTGGAAGAAGATGAGTTTATTAAATGGAGGTGCTCGCTGGAAGCTCATTATCTGTTTTTTTATGGTGCCTCTAAAGGCAATCCAGGCCCTTCGGGTGGGGGAGGAGTGATCCTATCCCCTTCTGGCTCCATCATATCTTCCTATGCCTGGGGATTCGGGGTGGAGTCGAACAACATTGCTAAATATTATGCCTTGTGGCAGGGTCTCAGGCAAGCTATTAGGCTCAGCATTCGCAAGATCTATGTTTTTGGTGACTCCAGAATAACTGTGAAGGCCATTTTCTCAAAGTCTCGGCCTACTAGCCTCCCCCTGAAGCGCATTTACCAGAAAATTATGATCCTTGCTGGTAAGTTCCATTCTATAAGCTTTTTTCACATTTTACGGCATCTTAACAGCAGTGCCGACCTCGAAGCTAATCATGCCACGAATCTGAGCAGAGGATCTATAATAGAAAATGGAACTAAATCCTTCTGCAGCATCCCGTGACCATGGCAGGTCTGTCCTCGACCTCTACGCTAGACTTTCTTTAATTATGGCTTGTCCCTTGCCTCTCTTGGCCTTCAGAATCCCTTTCTCTCTCCTGTCCTCCTCGGTTTTGAGGCTCCTCCTTTATCTGGTATTTATTATTCTTAAAGAATTGCTGATCGATCTGGAAGGAAAGAATCTTGATCCTCTCAAAGAGCAGGTCTTCTCCCGGCATGCTCTGAAGGGGATAGTCTCCATCATCATTGAGCTGGTCGTTAAAAGAATTTGTCTCTTCCTCAAAGGTAACCGAGAAGTTCAAAGAAGTAGCCTTCCTCTTCTCAATGATGCCCAGTCGCCTATGGAGATTTCTCCCATGAAGTTCCTGCCATGGAGATCGCTGTCATGGAAATTCTCCCAAAGCTGGACTTCAATCTGCTCTTGGACTGCCAATCAAGCTCTTCATTGTGGTTGCAGGTCCTTTCCTGCCTTCTTTGTAATATTATGGAACCACTATATGTTTTTCATGTTTGCCATTGGCATTATTGTCCTCTACGTTCCATATTAAATTTGCATGCAGGCCGCTGCCCATCAGGCTGGCTGGAAATTTGCTATGGCTCTGTTTTCTAGTCTCTGCCATTTTTTGTCAGAGAAGTTGGCTTTGATCACGAATGCTACCAGTGTAATTCAGCACCCGGAAGCTGTTTTCCCGGCTCTTTAATATTCTAACCATCAGTTATTGTCAAAAAAAAAAAGTAATTACATTTAAATAAAACATTTAGTTTTTTGGTATTTGTAATTTAATTTATATTGAAATATATAGAGTACTTTTCTTTCTAAGTACTTTAAGAGTATTTTAGTACATTTATATTATATTCACAAATAATCTATGAGTACTATTTTCATAATGAGTATTTTACTTACAACATTGATATAGTTAACTATGGGTTTTCATTCACCATTTACAATTTGACAAATAAACATCTTTAACTCAACCAATGCCACCTCAACTATTATAGATGATGTCATCCTCTAGAATGTGATTGGTTCTTTTAAAGTTGATTTTGATAGTACATTTTTTGTTTTGAGGCCCATTTTTTACCTCAAAATCTCCCTAATGTCTATCATGGGCATAATCCATTAGATTGCTTACTATTCCTAGATGTATCGGCCATCTAGTTTAAAGGTTAAAAAGCCTAGAGCCTATGGTTCAAGCCCTGCGCTTGTCTTCCCCTACGGTCTTTTTGATGGGGCAGTTGCTAGTAATATTGGAGGAGTCATTTTCTGCTTATTCTTGAATGAGTCTCATTCATTTGCGTTTGATATGGGGGCTGGTACTTGTACTAACACCAAAGCTGAATTGATTGCGCTTTGGGCTCTGCTGCATGTTACTCAGATGATGGGGATTCCTACATTGAACATTTTTGGCGACTCTGCAGTCATCATAAATCGAGCAAAGGGTAATGCTGCCCTGAATCCACCAGATCTCAGTCATTGGTGTAGGGATACAAGAAGCATCAAGACTTGTTTCATTCACCTGTCTTTTAGTCATACCTATTGTGAACACAACCAGCTCGCAGATAGACTATCAAAATCTGCCCCATCTTTGGCTCCTGGATGTGGTAAATATTCTAAATTTCTTGTGGCCTTTTGGCCTCTCATGACACTTTCCAACTCTTTTGACCTCGGTGCAGGAGCTTGTTCTCCTTTTATTTTTTGCACCTCTTTGGATGATTATGGAGTGGGCATTTTTTGATAGTAGCTCTATGCACTTGTGTTGAAGGTTTGTTATGGTTAATTGGGACAGAATTCTCTTTTTTCTCTGACTAGAATTATATTCTTGGTTGAAGTGTACGCTGATCTCCCCCTTGGCAGCTCTTGTGAGTTGAGACTCGTTTGAGGAATTTAGCTGAAATGAACTTTCTCTATGACCTTGCTGGATTGTAACCCTATGACAGGGATGGCACATCAGATGCCCTTTGATTCTATATTTTGAAGAACAAGGACATGCTTTTTTCTTTCTGAAAAAAAATGTTTTATTATCTTTAAAAAATGCTATTTTGAAGAGGACTAGGAATAGACTACCTTTAAATTTAAATAATTGATATATGTTATTAATTTAAAAATATTTAAAAATAGACTTACATTAACCATTTTTAATAAAATAAATATTTTAAAATTATTAATTAAAATAATATTATAATTTTAAATATAAATATATAATAATAATAAGTATTTAAAACTATTTAAATATAGATAAAATAATAAGTAAGAACAATAATAAATAAATAAATAATAAGAATCAAAATATTTAATAATGATGAATAAATAAAAATAAGAATAAGTACATAATGAATAAATAATAAAATAATAAGAAGAAGAAAGTTCTGAGGGTAGCTTAGTTGGTTGGATCATCATGGACAAAGACTACACAAAGTCTAGGTAGGGGGTTCAATTTTTTGGGTCCTTAAGGGTTCTTTGGATTTTATTTTAGCTATGTGTTCAAAAGATGAAATGTAGGAAATTGAATCAAGTTTCCAAATATATAAGTTTTATGTATTGAAATTTTTTATAACTATGTCAAGTTTCATTTTTTCTAAGAGTAACTTTTTATTTTTTAGGCAAATGATAAGGTATATGTTTTTGTGGATGCACCCTATCAGGGCCTAAATGATGGTTTCGAGTTACAAAAAATTGTAGGCATGTATAGAACATATAGCACTAGTGCAACGCTATTTTTTGAAAATAAAATTAGTAATATTTATTTATTTTTATAATTATCTAAGTGGCCATTCCTTGAAAATGGTACGTCTTTTGTGGGTGCAGCCTTTGAAGGTCTTAATGAAATAATCATGAACTAGGTTTTCTATAGAATGTAGAGGTTAGTGGCTTCTAGTACACCATATAATATGTTTTTAAAAAGAATAAGAATTGAGAAAGTTATGGAAAAAACACTAACAACATGTTTTTTGAGTTAAGGAGTTAGGACACAGTAGAAATTGAAAAAAATAGGAAAATATAATATTTTTAAATAAAAAAATTCTATTTAGAATCTGCAGAAAAAATGCTATTTATGTTTAAGATTTCGTAAAAAATGTTTGTGTGTAGCATACTGTAACGAGTGCGTAAACAACGACTTCTTCAGAAAAAGGAAGAAATGCCCAATTAGCTATGGTTTATCATAGACCATTTCACATGTTTGGTATTACTGAAGAAAACTACAAACCATACACATAGGACTATTGCTAACATGCGAGCAAGTGAATTGGCATGGTTTAGGTGCTACAAAATAAGAGCATGCTATGTTTAAATTCAAATTACATTTCCCACCCTTATAAAATTGGAAAACGCATGCGCGTATGTTATAGAACTACAAAATGCGTGTACGATATGTAGTTATATAACGTGTGCATGTTATGTAGAGAAACAAATATAGCACTATATGCAAGACATCAAATGTATGGTTAATGGTTAAGAGGGGGTGTGGAAGGGTCAAGGGCTTAGGAGGATGTTGAAAGTTCAGGTGGGGATGGTTAATAGTTGAGAGGGGGTGGGGAAGGGTGAAGGGCCTAAGAGGATGTTGGAAGTTCAAGTGGGGATGGTTAATAATTAAGAGGGGGTGGATAAGGGTCAAGGGCCTAGGAGGACGTTGTAAGTTCAAGTGAGTATGGTTAATAGTTGAGAGGGGGTGGGGAAGGGTCAAAGTCTTAGGAGGATGTTGTAAATTCAAGTAGAGAAAGATAAATGGAATGGGAACATGATGGGTTACAAGGGTGAAGGGGAGTGAGGATTTAGAGCACTATTAGGAGGAGAAGAGGTGTTGAAGATGTATAGGGTTAGAAGTAGTACACGAGAATTGAGTGACGAAAGGGGATAAGGTGGAGGGGAGGAAGTGGGTGATGGTTTGATGAGAGAAATGATTGATGAATGGAAAGGTGGATATGGAGTATTAGAGGAGGAATAGGGTGTGTTGAAGGAGAGAGGCGAAAGGAGGGGGAAATTGAAGAGACTGGAATGAGATGTGATAAAATAGAGAATAGGTGTCATAGTGAGGTACGAGGTTGGGGAGAAGGGATAAGTTGAAAGCAAAGAGAGAGAGAGAGAGAATTATGTAGAGAGAGTGTGAGAGAGAATACGATAGAGAAGGAGGAAGGGGAGTGAGAGAGGGATGGAGATAGAGGGAAGGAAAGAGATAGTGAAGGAGAGATAGAAGGTGCATGTGTGAGAGAGGGGGGGTGGGGGGGGGGTAATACACAAGGATAGAAATGGGGAAGGGACACACACACACACATATAGAGAGAGATATCATGTCAAAGACAGAGGGTGGAGGGTTGAGCGATGGAGAAAGATGGAGGTTGTGAGAGAGAGAAACATGGAGAGGGAGGGTGAAAAGATATAAGGAACGAGGGATACAAGTTGAGAGAGAGAGAGAGGATATGGGATAAGGGAGGGAGAGATTGATAGAGGGAGGAATAGTGAGGGAGGTAAATAGAAGGTGGAGGGAGAGGGAGAAACAGAGGGAGTTTGTGAGAGAGGGGGGGACACATATAGTATGTGGGAGACAGGGAGATGGGTGAGTGACATAGGGAGAGGGGGAGATGTGAGAAGTAAGTGACATAGGGAGAGGGGGAGATGTGAGAAATAGATAAATAGAGAGATAAAGTGATGGAGGTATAGAGAATATGGAGAGAGGTTATGAGTGATGGGAAGTGAGAGAGGGACACACACACACATTGAGAGAGAGAGAGAGAGAGAGAGATTGTGTGGGAGAGAGGAAGGGAGGGGTGAGCGACACATAGAGAGGGGGGAGGGGTGAACAATATAGAGAGTGATAAGGAGGGAGGGATAGCGAGGGAGGTATATAGAATGTGGAGAGAATCTCTAAGAGAGGGGGGTGAGGGAGTGACACACACACATAGATATAGATAGAGAGAAGGGGGAGGGAGGCACACACACACACACAAAAAGCGATATTGTGTGGGGGAGAGAGGGGAAGGGTTGAGTGATATAGAGAGAGAGGGGAGGGGTGAGTGATAGACAGAGGGTGATGGAGGGAGGGATAGTGAGGGAGGTATAAAGAATGTGGAGAGAGGTTATGAGAGAGGGGGAGTGAGGGAGGGACACACATACATATAGATAGAGAGATAGGGATATTGTGTGTGTGAGAGAGGGGGGAGGGACACACACATAGGTGAGAAACAATGAGAGAGGTGGGAGGGGGTAGCGATAGAGAGAGAGAGTGATGTAGGGAGGGATGATGAGGAGGTATAAAGAAGGCGGAGAGAGGTTTTGAGAGATGGGGAGTGAGGGAGGGAATCACACACACACATAGAGATAGAGAAAGAGAGGGAGGTTGTGAGAGAGAGACGAGGGAAAGACACACACACACACATAAATAGAGAGAGATCGAAATACAAAGGCAGGGAGGGCCAGTGAGTAAGGCATAGAGAGATAGTGATTAAGGCACATGCGTAGCCATAGATGCCAAAAATATTCTTTAGGGATTGAGTCTTGGATTTCCTCCCTTGACCATGTTGAGGCCTTAATACCCATTTCTAATGCTCAAAACCTCTTAAAGGCATTTGCATATATTCTTGGAGTCCACGCATACCTTGAGTAGGTCATGTGTGGTGCTTCAAGGAATTGTTCATTAACATGGGTGCCTCAAATATTCCTTTATGGCCTAAGGCATGAGGATATTCCATTAATCATGTCTTGAAGGTACCATACTACTGCTCAAAACCACCTAATTCCACTAACATCCATATTCATAGTCCAAATATGCCTATGATATGCCATGTATGATTTTTTAAGGCATCCTTCCTATCCCTGGATGCCTAGAATATTTAGTTAGGGCCTAAGGCCACAGTTTCCTCCCCTGACCATGTCCATGGCCTTGAGATGCATACCTAGTGCTCAACAAATTATGATGGCATGCATATCTAGATTAAGATTAAAATTGTTCACTTTCAATGTCATGTGTGGTGGTTGGAGGCATCAATTTTGGCCCTAAATGGTTAAAAACTTTCTTGAAGTCCTAAGGATCAAGTGTTTCCCCCCACCCATGTCAAGGGGCCTAATATCTGTACTTAATGCTAAAAATGTTCTAATGGCACTAGTATCCCCATTTCAAGGTAAATGATACCATGGAATTCTTTGTTGAGGTTGTTCAACACATCATTCTTGGCTCTAGATGCCTAGAAGCATATTCTAGGGGCTAAGGCCTAGATTTTCTCCCCTTATTATGTCTAATGTCCCAAGACACATACATAGTACTTAGAAACCCCTAATGGTTCCCATATCCCCATTTAAATAAAAAATATCAACTTGAGAGGTCATCTATGGTGATTCAAGGTGTCGTTCATGGACCTTAAGCCCTACAAGCTGGTTTACAACCTAAAATTAATCATACTCTTTCCTACAAGTTTGAAGGTATCAGGGGCCCTCTCCCAGCAAGAAGGATTTGAATGCATACACAACAATAACAATACGTATATATACAAAAAACGGTATGGAGTTGAGCGACAGGAGAGTTTTCAGTGTCAGAGCTCCCATTAGCTTCCATTGGACTTGTCATTATAGGTATGGCTATGACCTCCTTGACATTAGCAAAACCTAATAGGGGAATGCTCTACGTAAGCTCAAATTGGGTCATCATAGGAAAACGAAGGAATTATTCATAGCTAGGATTTGTAGGAGGTTTCATGTTCGAATCACGAGGGCGTGTAGCTACAATTGGGGCTTGTTGTTGAAGAGGCTCAAAGATTTTCACTGTCGCCTTCTTGATGAAGTCATGGAAGCATCCCCCATAGTGGAGATGTCGATAAATTGGATCCTCAGATCTATCTGCATTCTTTCTAACAAACAAACGTTATATTTTTTTATGAGGTTATAAATAGATAAGACTTTTTGTTTTTTTGCACATCAAATTTTGATTTAATTGGTATACACTATACACCTCAAATCCTCTTTTTTATATGGCTAGCACAACCACATAGTTTGTGGTTATCACGCCCATAGGGATCAAAGGGTTGAGAGATAGCGATGGAATGGTTTGGAAAAAAATATTCTTCTTGTTATCCATACCTAACTACATGTTATCACTAACATTCTTCTTGTTATCCATTTATCAACTCTCTCTCTCTCTCTCTCTCTCTCTCTCTCT
>LPNX010932616.1:94043-106277 GCA_001517045.1 Pseudotsuga menziesii
CCCAAATCTCAAATAAAAATGCCTATTAGCTTAATTATATAGCAGAAATATATATCTGTTTTGTTTTGTGAAAATATTCTTAGGATTTTCACCTTTTCCCTCTTTTTTCTTCATTTGGGCTTTGGAACAATAGATTTTGGGAAACCAATAGTCTTTCTATTGTTTTAAAAAAAATATTGCAAGTATGTAAATTAGAGATATAATTATGTCAATAGACGTTTTTATTTGATATTTGGGGTGGACTATGACCTATGATTTTTCATCTACAAATGAGGATGAGACAAGTGTACTACCAAGATTGATTCTATGGTAGTCGTTTAAAATTTGAAATAAACAATTATAAAAAAAATATAAAAATAATTGGTAGCTAGCTGATGAATGGATAATTGGTAAAAATGCATGGATAACTCATAGTTGATGAATGGATAATCAACAGTTTATGGCAGATAACTAAAAGAATGTGAGATAAAAAGAAAAAAATATAAAAAGTAATCGATAGTTGATAAGTTGACAATTGGAAGAATGTCAATGATAACATGCGGCTAGGTATGGATAACTCACAGTTGAAACCCTTTAACTAGAAGAATATGATGAATAAAAAAATATTTCCAAATTGTCTTCCATTCCATAACTATCTCTCAACCATTTGATCCCTATCGACGTGATCCAACCACAAACTATGTGGGCGTGCTAGTTATATCCATATGTGTTTATATTTTAGAATTTGGGGTGGATTAACACTTATACTTTTTCTAAATTGCTCGAGGATGAAGCAAGTATACTCTCAAGATTGATAATGGTAGTCATTCCAAATTTGAAATAAACAATTTAAGAAACAATGTTTAATTTTACGTCGATAGACATTTTTATTTGAGATTTGGGGTGGACTACGTCCTATGCCTTTTCATCTATGGACGAGGATGAGACAAGTGTATTGTTGAGATTGATTCTATGGCAGTCGTTCAAAATTCAAAATAAACAATTATAAAAAGGAATATAAAAAATATATGGTAGCTAAATGATGAATGGATAACTGGTAGAAATGTAGGGATAACTCATAGTTGATGAATGGATAACCAACAATTAATGGCAGATAACTAGAAGAATGTGAGATAAAAAGAAAAAGAATAAAATAAATAAATAAATGGATAACAAGAAGAATGCCAATGATAACATGTAGCTATGCATGGATAACTCACACTTACACTTTAACTAGAAGAATATGAGGAATAAAAACATATTTTCCATTTCATAACTATCTCTCAACTATTTGTTCCCTATCGACGTGATCCAACCACAAACTATGTGGGTGTGGTAGTTTAAAATTTGGGGTAGAATAAAATAACACATGCTTTTCCTAGATTGCACGAGGATGAGGCAAGTGTATTTTCGAGATTGATTTTATAGTGGTGATTCCAAATTTGAAATAAACAATTACTAATACAACCACTTAACTTGTGGTCCTGAATAATGATAAGTCACAAGTTAAGTGCTATAAACAAGTTATATGTTACTTGTTCTCTAAACTTAGTTGTAATCACAAAAACATAGATGGCAGTCCATCCTAAATTCTAAATTAATGCATGAATAACTAGTAACTACATGATAAATTTCTTAACCAATACATAAATAAAATATAATTTAAGTAAAAAACTAATAATAACAATTAACTAAAACATAGATAAATAACTTATTCACAAACCATAAATTAAATTACTATACTAATAAAATGATACTATTCATAAAACAATTAATAACACTTCACAACACAAATCTTAGTTTGGTCGCTCAAAAATTAGCTATAATAGTTTTGTATGTATTACATCATAACATTTAGAGGCTTGAAATTGTTTAGTAATAATTGGATGTCGTGAACATAATTATTTGTTCTGCTTCCAACGAGTGACGGAGGGCATATGCTTGAAATGCTCTACTTTGTTTTAGATGTTTGCTTTATTTATTGTTTTTATATGAATTTCCTTGTTTGAAAGGTTGACTAATTATAAGCTCCAAGGGTTAGCTCAATTAGTAAGAGGTGTGCACACTCTCTTGGTTGGGTTCGAGCCTTGAGTCCTTTGGGATTAGGCTTTCTAGGAGGATGGCCAGCGGTTTACCACCTCTACCATCCACTAATGTGGAAAAGTATTGCTGGTTTCCCGTGCATATTTTCATATGAAAAAAAAGTTGACTAATTATTAAAAAATTCCATTATTGTGTAGTTTTCATAATTTTGTATCTTATTTCGAGATCATCCTCTCCTTGTTTGATATGCTGACTATAAATTAATATAGTAATTGAACTGCTTTATTGCTTTTAATATGCTAGTATGGTTCATATCTACCCCTTTTTAATAGGTTTATGGAGTTTTATATTGATATTAAAATGCTTTTTTTAATATTACTTAAATATATGTATATGATTTAATATAATAGGTAGATAATTTAATATAATTTAAAAACACAAAATTATGATAAATATTTATGGGGAGATTTTAAAAATTGGATTATTTGGATATGATGACATTTTTTTTGTTTGTTTGTTGAAATTTGATATTTTTTTTATTTTATAAAATCTTGATGTGTTTTAATTTGAATTTTGATGGTAAAAAATGGATTCAACACTCCGAAGAAACCCTTGAGAGTTTGTAATACTCAAAATTCCAAAACTTGATAGATGTAACTTAAATTTTGAAAAATTATGAAATTTTTTATTTAAAATATGATGAAAAAATCAGCCTAGCCTCACTCAAATAGTAGAATTTTTAGAATATCCATATTTATATTATTATTTAGTATAGTATAGTAAATAAATTAAAATAAATAATATTAATTATTATTAATTTGTAAAAAAATAAAATTTTTATTAATTTAATAATCATTAATTATATATACACAATTTAATTTTGTCAATTTAAATTTATATAAACAAATATATGATATGATATAAAATAAATAATAAATTCATATAATATAATTTAATTTAATTCGTAATTGCATTATATAAAAAATATATGATATGATATAAAATAAATAATAAATTTATATAATATAATTTAATTAGCAATTAAATTAAATATACGTATAAATTTGATTAATTTATTTATTATAAATTTAAATAAACCTCAATCATTTAAAATTATTGTTAAATCATTTAAAAATATTGTTAAATTTTATATGAAAAACTAATGGTTAGCTTAATTTTGAAAATAATCTAAAATTAACCTCGCTCACTTTAATAAATTAATGGAATGAGTGAAAATTAATGGAATCATCACCACTTGAAAATGGAGCCTTTGTTCCACCCCCATAAGGTGATGGGTTCTTCTTACATAATGGAACATCAAGCTAATGTTCAAATGAATCATGTAAATAATGAAATAAAATGTAGAAATATCATTGATATGAAAATATTTTTTTGGTAAAGGTTTTTGTGAACTCTTTAAAAAAATAATTTCTAAACAAGACTAATTGCAAATAATGTTCCACCAACCTACTAGTTTCCTAGGTTGAGACAAAGACATAAATTTTGTAATAAGGGGCTGTGGGACCCAAAAGCACTTTCGTTTACCATATTGACATTTAAATGGGTCACATAAATGATAAATGCTAAGAAAATAAGGTTGAATGGGTTCATGAAGATGCTTGGAAGCTTGTGGAGCCTTTGGATGACTGGATTCCCCACACACTTGGCATGATCTTCATCCACACTCGAACACATGGGTAATGTAACGTTATTGGAGGGTTATGTGGCGTCAAATATCATATAATGAACCAAGGAATTCAAATAGGTAAAGGAGAGTAATTCCAATTGAAAAGGAAGAGACTAGAAGGCAAGGTGTGCCACTTGGAAGGAGATTCCATGCACTATATGACAAAAAATGATGAAAGATTCTATGACAAGTATGACAAATTCTAACTTGATTGCAGACATATGACAAATGTGACATCACATGGCTAAAAATAGCCACCAAGAGGTCGAATTTGGGAGTTAGATGAAACCATTCGAATTGGGGAAAGAATTGGAGCATGCAGAGGAAGACAAGTGTCATGAGAGTTACTAAACCACTAATATGAGTTGGAGGAATCTCATGGAGGGAAATTCAACCTTAGGAGGCCTCGTGAACTTAATAAAAGGATGTCATTAGGAATGAGATTAGATTTTGATCATTTTTTAATTGGCCTTTGGCATTTTGGAGAGATTTTGTTTGTCCATTACACGATGAGTGTTCACTCTCCCTGTTTGTGAACCAATTTCGAGGGAGTTGGATTCCTTTACAAGTTAGTTGATGGAGAGGCAATTAAAACCTCTCATTGGAGCTTAATGAAGTATTTTTAGTTGCAGGTTGAAGGTCTGGATACAGTCGAATTCTCATATATCTCCCTATTCCTCTCATTCCTTCTTCTCCATTCCCCCACACTCTCATGTTGATGGCACAATTTTGGAGTGTTTTTTTTTTTTTTTTTTTTT
Source organism: Pseudotsuga menziesii (assembly GCA_001517045.1). Taxonomy (NCBI): domain Eukaryota; kingdom Viridiplantae; phylum Streptophyta; class Pinopsida; order Pinales; family Pinaceae; genus Pseudotsuga; species Pseudotsuga menziesii. The sequence goes on from LPNX010932616.1 coordinate 98,511, forward strand.
GACTAGGGGAATCGGCAACTGGGGCCGGGCTGGTACTCGCATGACACGGGGTCCAGGGATCCATTCCCGCTACCACTATAACCCTAGGTGCCCCACACCCGCCGCAAGACATGGGACACAGGTAAACCCGGGTGGGATTGATCTCGTGACCTCCTATTTACAAACAACTTCATTACAACGGAACCGCCAATGAGCCACACCCGTGCGGGCAGGCACAATTTTGGAGTGTTGCTTGCACTTTGATGAGGATATTTGGTGCACAAGATTGGGTATATGATGTATGGATTTGTACTCTTTTGTGGATGTGTTATTTAAGTTGAAATATCATAAATCCATGTATGAAAGGCTTGCATTCCCATACTATTGAATGACTAGTTTTCATGTATTTGGCTTCCATTTTGGAAAGAGTTGTATATCAAATTTTTATGAGGGAATTTCTATGATTTTGATGATGAAGGGGCATCCATAAATTATTTATAACTTTGTAATTTCATGACCATTTTCTATGTATCTCAAAATTCAAGAAACTCCAGTGTGAAAGGTTCACATTCCCATGCTTTTGAATAACTAGTTTTCATGGATTTGGCTTCAATCTTGAAGTAGTTTTATATCAGGTTTGTATGAGGGATGTTATATGAGTTTTATGAGGTTGTGACGGCCATATATGGTGTGTTACTCTATAATTTCATGTCCCTATTCTCTGTGGTTCGAAATCCAAGAAATCCATATGTGAAACTCTTGCAATTCCATGCTACTAATTCACTAGTTTTCATGTATTTGACTCCCATATTGAATGAGTTGTATACAAGACTTGTATGAATGGATTTATATAGTGTTTAACACTATTGGGGAAGAAATTTTTATTCTGTATATGGTCTCTATATTTCACATCCCAATCTGAGCCTTTAACTCTATCTTTGAAATCTTAAAATCGAGCTAGTTATGCAATTTCGCCATAAGCAATTTCACTGAAATTTATCAAATGAATGTGGAACTATATAACCTATTTGTAGAACAAATAACCATGTGTAATGAAATTCCATGAGGTATAATATAAGTCCCCATACTCTTATTACAAATTTGGGAGGTTCGTACATGAGTTGGGAAGCCCAGTTGGCCTAGACCTTGGGGGGATTTCATCACAATTTCCTAGTAATTTTGGCCTTTTTGTCATCAACTGAAAAATAAGTTGTAGAGTTATGAATTTAGTAATAAAGTGATCAGAGAGTCCCTTGATAGGTATTAATACTCATCATATCAATGGATTTCAAAATCGGGGCCTTTTGGTGACATTTGGAACCCTAGAGTCAAGACTAGTTAATCTCGAATTCGCCCAATTTGTGCATTCTCCAAAAATTCCAAAAAAGGGACATTACAGTGGTATCATAGAACGGAGAAGAAATATAGGAGAGCCATTCCTGCTTTAAACTGTCACTGATGCCAAGAATGGTCGCGCTGCTCCATATGGGAAAGCCCTGCTCATGATGCAAATATATATGGGAGAGGTCATAAACATTCCTATCATGAAGGTGATTGATTATCCTGTCAGATAATAAATGTTTGCCCACTCCAACAATTGGGTCTATGCCAATATAAACTTGAGAACCCTGGCCGACCTGCCAGGAGAGATTAGGAGCCATAAGAGGGAGAGTGTCTGCCAAACTACGCTAGATCAATGAACAATTGCTGGGACAAATTTTGCCGGATCTAAGCCATAAATCGTATGGCAGCCTGCAGAGGTATTTGCTACTTATTACCTTGCCCCAAAGCCTGACATCTTGAAATTCCTGCCAGAAGCTCTTGTCGCATAGTGAGGAGTTGAAAATAGTGAAATTTTTGATGCCCTAGCTGCCGAGGTAGCAAGGTGAAGAGAGTGATTCCCAGCTGGCCAGATAATACTTAAGCTTACTAGCATTTCCACTCCATAGATAGTTGAAAATAGTCCTTCGAATGTTGTTGATGACACCAGTCAAAAATCTCGTTAGGGAAAGCCAATACATAGGGACACTTTGCAGAACGGCCTTAGTTAGGGTAAGCCGGCCTCCCAGGGATATCCACCGAGACGACCATCCCTCCAGCTTTTGGTGTATCTTGTAAAGAATCCAGTTCCAGTAGGATTTTAAGTAATGGCCAGGCTTCAAATAATAGCCCAAGTAATTCAATCATGCGTCAATGCTGTCAATCGTGCGTCATGGTAGTGGTATGTTGCTATACTTAAATTTTGTGCATTTAAGTATAGCAAGATACCACTACCATGAAATGAATCCATGGTGTATACTTGTTACAATTGGGTTAATCTTGTTGATTGGTTTAAACAAGTCCAAAATCTAAGATATAATATCTAAATACCCTAAATACCTATAGACATAGCTAAATGTAATTTATTCATATAATTTGATAATATTAATAAATATACTTAAATTTTGCACATTTAAGTATAGCAAGATACCACTACCATGAAATGAATCCATGGTGTACACTTGTTACAATTTGGTTAATCTTGTTGATTCCTAATAATATCTAAATACCCTAAATACCTATAAACATAACTAAATGTAATTTATTCATATAATTTGATAAATATTAATAAATATAAATTTTATTTGAAACTCTTCATTAATTTAACTTACAAAATAATAATTTTACAAATAAATTTTTTTCTTTCTAAAAAGTTAAATCAAATATCATGTTTGATTCATTCAAGCTGTACAAATCAATTACATCATTTAGGAATCTTCAATAACGTCAACCCTAATTGTGAATATATATAATAATAATAATATATGAGAGAGAATGAATGGATGCTGTAGTGTCAACGTCCAATAGAATAACCATTTTCCAATTAATTAATTGATCAGATGCCTATCATCTTCCTCCAACCTGGATATATATTGCAGCGAAGGTGCCCCTCTTCAATCATCATACTCTTTCAAGTTTGAAGGTATCGGGGGCTTTCTACCTGCAAGAAAGACGTGAGTATATACACAACAACAATAGCAGTAAGTATATATACACAGCACAGTATGGAGTTGAGCAGCAGGAGAGTATTCAGTGTCAGAGTTCCCGTTAGCTTCCATTGGACTCGTCGTTATAGGTCTGGCTATGAAGTCCTTGACGGCACAGCAGATGGATATAATGATGAGAAGAGAAAACCCAACAGGGGGACTGCTCCACGTAAGCTCAGATTGGGTCATCGTAGGAGGACCAAGGTATTATTCATAGCTGGGATTTACAGGAGGTTTCGTGTTCGAATCGTGAGGGTGCGCAGCTACAGTTGGGGTTTGTTGTTGAAGAGGCTCAAGGCTTTTTACCGTCGCCTTCTTGCTATGGAGACCGCACCCACACTGGAGATGTTGATTAAATCGGCTCCTCTGATCTTTCCGCATTCTTTCTGACAAACAAATTATGGCATATTTTATAAGGTAGGTCGGTCAGTTGTAGATAGATTTAAGAATTTCTGTTTTTGGCACATCAAATTTCGATGTGGCTTTAATTGGTATCACGCCAGAAATCTTGTTCTGCTTTTCGCTTCGTTTATTTTTTTCCAGCTGTGTGCTCTGGACCATAACAGGTTTTGGGAAACGGGTAATCTTCAGTCTGTGTTAAGAAAATTATTACAAACACTTTTGGGTATGTAAATAAAATATTGTTGTTTATAACATAATTTATGGCTTTCATTGGTTGGTGTAGATGATATGTTGTGATGTTATTATATAGTTACTTTTCTATGGAAGTTTAACTTTTTTATTTTATTTTTGCTAATAAAGACTAGCACACTTACTTAGGCCTGAGCTTATCTGGATTGCAGATTTAGAATGGCTTCCACTTAGTTTGTGGCTGGATCAAATGGTTGAGAGATAATTATGGAATGGAAGATGGTTTGGAAATATTTTTTATTGCTCATATTATTCTAGTTAGTTGGGTTCAACTCTGAGTTATATATGACTAGCTACATGTTATCATAGACTTTTTTTCTTATTATCCATTTATCAACTATTAATTATTTTTTATATTCTTTTTCTTTTTATCTCACATTTTTATCCATGAATAGTTGGTTATCTATTCATCAACTATGGGTTATCCATGCATTTGCTACAAGTGATCCATTCATCACCTAGCTCTCAATATTTTTTAATAATTGTTTATTTCGAATTTTGAACGAATGCCATATAATCAATCTGCAGAGTACACTTGTATCATCCTCATCTGTAAATGAAAAGGCATAGGCAATAGTCCACCTGAAATCTCAAATAAAAACCTAATTAAATAAACATATATTTTACCTTCATAGGCATTATAAACACTAATAATAATAATAATAATAAATAAATAAAACAAAAACAACTCACTTCATGGCACTGACACTTCCAAGAAAGATATGTAATTGTTGCGTGTGTATTACGTCATAACATTCATAGCCTTGAATTTGTTTCGTAGTAAAGATGTCAACGAAAATAATAATTAGTTGTTCAACTTCCAACCTGCAAATATTTTTGTTAATATGCTTCATTTTTTTATTTGGGGTCCATGTTCATTACATTTTTTATTATTACGCCGTAAGGCGTTCAACAAGTGGGAGTCGAATCCCCGAGTCAATGCTTTTTTTTTTTTTGTCATCCGTCGATATTTTTCGTCCGACGATTCAGATAATCTCCATCGTTGATCAGGTGCGGTTACGTGCATAGGTGCACATGTGCCATCACCGTCAATCCACAGTGGCTGCTTCTTTCTTCTTCGAGCCCTTCTACCTATTTTCCTTCACGAAATCGTTTTGGCAAAAGCCTGAGCTGCCGCGGTTGCAGCTGCTGCATCTGTGGATTTTGTTCTTGGGCCATCATTTGTTCTTTTCAAAATTATGTGTTTGGCCTGGGTCGAGATGCCAATGTGCCTGTAGTCCTTACTATGTATGAAATAAACCCATTGCAAAATCATAAATAACGCCACTGCAAATTCAGAGTGAATTGATGTAACTACACAAAATTAATGAAAAAATTGCAAATCACCTCAGACAAAGCGTAATCATGGTGTGTTAAGCTCTGCAAAATGATGGAATAGCCTAGCCATGAATCCATGGGTACAATTTTCATGAGTTTTTGAGCTCGTTAACATAAAACTAACACATTGTAAACTTCAAAATCGAACTGATATTGAATTAGAGATGCCTAGCCCTGGCACTGCCAAATATGTTAAGAACTTCGAAATCCAACAGATATTGAATCACAGATGCCTAGCCCAAGGACTACCAAATGTTATGAACTTTGAATTCCAACTGATATTGAATCACAGACGCCTAGCCCTAGGACAGATGCCTAGCCCCGGGACTGCCAAATGTTGAGTTTTCCATCTCTACACACTATCGTTGGTCTGTCCACCGTTGTGTCTACTACCTTTCCTGTCATCCCCCGGTCCCGCTGGCTTGCATCATTAATATCTCTGGCGTGACTCAGAGGCCAATATTTTTCGAGTTGGTATCCTCAATTGGCATCTGTCTTTTAAAATGATGATATTATTAAAAAAAACTGTCCTTATCCTATTAACATGAAGATCACTTACAAACTAAGAAAACCAATCTTCAAGATTCCGAGATTTGTTGAGAGACAAGCAATTATTACAATTCAATCCTAACCTAAATTGTACCAAAGTCAAAAGGTTAGAACAGTTCTACTGAGCCAAAAAAAATTGTGCAAGTAAAAACAGCCTGTTTGAATCATGTGAAGATTGGGTAAAGAAGCATGTTGAAATCATTATAGTTAACTGTTTGACATGTGAATACCTTAGATTCACTGTGAGTGAACACCTTGTGAAAATTCTCTCTAAATCCAATTTTTTCTTCACCCAAAAACATTCAATTATAAACCTATTAAATTTGATTTGATTTTTGCATCCTTGAATGAAGAAATAAACAGTAAGGGTGTTCTAGAAAATTTGCTTGCCAAATAGAACTACCATGTCTGATCTATTTAAGCCCTTTGATGCAAAGGTTTTTAATAATAAATCAACAGTGAAATTGGCTTTAGAAAGATCGCCTCTAACCCGACTTGCAATAGAATTTCTTCTATCTTTTCTGTCTTTCTTCACTGGATAGTTAGGACCTCCTCTCTATATATGCATATATCAGCAACCGAAAGCAGTGATCATTCTTGTACACTTTACATGTCTAGGAAGCCTACATTGTATAACAAGAATGCTGAAGAATATAATCTTTACAAGAATACTGAAGAATATAATCTCAAATCCAAATGAATGGGTGCTATAACCTCAAAGTGAATGACGGGCCTCCAACGTATTGGTTCTTTAATGAATCTTTTCTGCATCAAATTGCAAGTCCCTCCTGCAAACTTCAAGCCATCAACAAATTGCTCCATTGCCTCGAGAATGTCCTATGATTCAGAGCACAAAATACATAAATAACTTAGTGAAAGATGCTGCCATGAAAAAATATCCCGATGTTCTATTTCTAATAAGAATCCCTAGAAAAAATCCAGTTCTTAAAAAATATCCAGAAAAAATCCAGTTCTTAAAACCACATGATTTGTATCTAAGCAAAGGTATCTGAAAAATGCGAAAATAAACAATGCAAACCTCGAGGCGGGTAAGATCCGTGAAAGAATATTTGGGGGCCTGATTTCTATGAGTCCATAATGGTGAGGCTTCTCTGGCCTCTTTTCCTCTTCATCCTCAAAAAAAATGGTTCCTTGCATACATTGCGGTACAAATGCTCCTGATTCTAACAGATCCCTAGCCCAGGCACTGTGAATGGGTGGAAAAAGTGAATGCGAAAGGTAGGTTGTCTCTTACCTCCCACAGGTGCTCGTGGATGGATGCCACGTGAACTGCATGCTGGGGAGGGATTCATGCAAGAGGACGCTTTAAGGTAAACGAGAAACAAATATTATTTTATTTTATTTTTATTCTATAAGCCATCCTCCCTCCTTGCGACCTACGAGATCTCGATGACATTCTCTATATATTACATTGCTACTGGAGTGTAAGAATTGAGAGGATGTGAACTCAAAAGTCTGGTGCTTTTTCTCTTGATGTCAACATCGAAGTGTTCTGAGCTACATTATGAATATTTTATGGAGGTGGTGGAGTTATGGAGATTATTGTGAGGTGCTACCTCTTCTCTAGTGATTGCATTGGAGTTGTAACTACTACCTTTTCCAGAAAGTAGAGTTGTCTCTCATTTGAAGATGTGTTCTTCTCTAGTGATTGCATTGGAGTTGTAGCTACTACCTTTTCCAGAAAGTAGAGTTGTCTCTCATTTGAAGATGTGTTGTACCTCATGGAATATCCTTTAATTTGATTGTTGAATGCATATTGCTAAAGACTGTGATGTTGCTTGCACATGTTGAGACTCCACTGTGGAGTGTGAGACTTTTCGCCATGAACTATTGACTGAGCACGATCCATTTACAACGTGAGTGGAGATGTTGATGAATTGAACCTCTCCTCCTCCACACCATATCAAAATAAGTCTTCCTCTATTGCTGCAAGTTTGTGCTTGCGATCCCGGCCTGTAGACTGCTATATTTCTATGTGTTCTTGTGCTCGAGTCCCTGAGAATATTATGGAGCAGCATGTTAACATGTATCCCTCTTGGTAGCCAGATATCCGTTGGATTATATTTGATGTTGTTAAATGGATCGACAGATTGTTGTCATAGGGATGGGGTCAGTGCAAGAAGATGATGGACCTTTAAGATGCAATCCTAGTTTTCAAAAACAACATCATGCTACCAAAAAATACATCAACCCGAGCCTGACA
>LPNX010932658.1:4046-23507 GCA_001517045.1 Pseudotsuga menziesii
AATTTTTGATATAATGTCAAAATAGCTTCACATAATTTTTCTACTTTGACTTTTTTTCTATAATAATTTAGACTAACAAAAAAATATTTGTGTGCCTATATGTATAAAGGTTGCTTTAAGTCCAATATTCAATAATGTTATACAATTTGAGACACCAAAAAATAACTTGCAACCAAGAAAGTAAATATTGATGCCATCATAACCATCCATGTATCAAAACTATTTAATTTATTTTAATATGGTAAAATTTTAACCCATGATACAAAAACATTAAAAGAGAGATGAAAAAAAATAAACAATCCATAATAACCAAAATGGAGGAATTTCTTACTATGTGTGTTGATTATCAAATATTCATGGACATTATTTCATGTCTGATCATAGGGAATGGGATTTTACTATTAAGGGAAAGCTACGGATTTGGTTTTAGTTGTTTTTTAATTGGTGGGCACCATCGGGTATAAAATCAATGAATTGATTATTCAATTTTTGTTTCATGTAGTATGGATTCTTGTTTTCTTTCAAAATTGTTCGTTGTTAATTTGTTATTTTTTTATGAGACAAGGAGAAGTTAACCCTAAAGCTTAAACAAACGAATAAATTATTAATTCATCTTCATCCAAATAGAGCCTACATTGAATTTTTTTATAAAACAAATACAAGAGAGATCAAGATTATTAGACAACTAATACAACCCACCTCAAAAGAACAAGTATGATGTTCCAAATAAACAATCATTTAAAACATGCAATTCTATAAAACATGATTTTAGTTTCCAACAAATATGTTAACAAAAATTTATCAATATATAAGTCATATTGTTTTGTTTTTGTTTTTGTTTTTTACTATAAACTTATTATTATAAAAAACATAATCAAAGTTTAAAATTTATAATGCTAGATATTCTGAGATGCTATCTAAGTTGCCTCAACCACTTTAATAGTCTTATCTTCTTACTAGTACAAAAATCTATCCATGAGATCTATGACTAAGGACATAAGTTTTGAAAGTTACTACAGAGTTATCTTCATCCAACTATAAAAAAAAACATAAAAAAACTAAAAATCAAAGGGAAACTAGCAAATAGGATTGGAGTCCCTGTCAACAATCATACCGTTCAAAGTTTTGATTTTCCTAAGTTTTGACGTAGGAAAATACATTAATTATAATAATAATTTGATTTTGACTTAATGGAATCACTTTTATAAAGTGAAAAGTGAAATAATTTAAGTGATGACTAATCTAATCTTGGCCATTGATCTTACCGAAGGATCTCAATTGTTGATCTATAGTGAGGGTTAGGGTTTTCGCTTAATCATTGAGTTAAAAGAAGATTTGGTGGAGAGGACACGTACATGAGAGATATAAACAAGAGAGAAGTCAGACAAAGATATTTTTTGAGAAGACGAAGGAGCACTCACCCGACAGATTCACCGAGTTTCCAGGATGATCTAGAGGCCGTACATGATTACGCAGAGGAGGTCGTACTATTTGGCAGGGGTAGTCATACAATCGTACAGATTTCGTACAACCGACGTTAGCATTGTACGGATCTGTACAGCTGATACAGAAGGGTCGTACTGCTGACGCAGAGGCCATACAGCTGTGCAGGGGTCGTGCTGGTTGCTGGGTTTGTCCAGTGATTTTGCAGAGGTTCTATTTCGCCAGGTTGGGTGAATATATTTGCTGGTTGTAATTGTTCTATATCTTCTTAATATAAATTTCAAAACTGACTGTTGCATCGGTTTTCCCATCTTGGGTTTTATCTAGGGGTTTCTATACCCAAAATACCGTGTCTATATTTATGTGATGTTGTGAATGTTTCTCAGTATTTATATTCCGTTGCAATACTAGTATAAGAAATTCATGTGTGTGTTTTCAGTAATAAATTAAATATATTGTTTAGCCCTAGTTGAATTTTAAAGGAAAATTTACATGGAATCAGAGCTCAGTTGAGCTAAATCTGAGAAACTGCAACAGTATTGATAAATCAGGGGCATATCTATTGAAGACACAAACCTAGAGTTCATATCTAGGGTTTGACAGGTACACTTCACTATGGCCGTACATTTGAGAGTTGAGGACAGACTCCAAGGGGCTCAAAACTTTCCTACTTAGAAAGAAAGGATCACAAAGATCCTGGATGTCAATGATGCAGAGGAGCACATTGACTGCACGAAGGTTGTGCTCTTTGATCTGGCAGAGCTAGTAACTGGGAAGAAGTTAGACTCCAGAGCTATGTTGATCATCTTGGATGGCGTGAAGGACCACATAGTCCCTCACCTTTCCGGGAAAAAGACCGCATTGGAAATGCGGAAAGCTTTGGAAGGACATTACTAGAGCAATAATGAAAACCGAAAGATGGTGCTGCAAGATAGGATGCACAATATCAAGATGGCCAAGGGTGAAGGAGTGGTGCCTTATTTCACAAGGCTCGCACAGATAAGAGACGAGCTTGAAGTTGTTGGCTCTAAGACTGCAGATGAGGAGCTAGTTCAGATAGCTCTCAATGGCTTCTCTAAGCCATGGGACACCTTTGTTAGAGGTGTGGTGGCTAGGGAGAAGCTCCTTGATTGGCAGAGATTGCGGGATGACTTTGTGCAGGAGGAGACCCGCATAGGTCAAGGATCAGGATCATCCAACAGTGCCCCACAGGTTGTGGATGAGGAGGCTCTAGCCTTGACAAGGAAGAGTAAGGGTAAGGAAAAGAAAAATAAGGGTGGTAAGAAGAACCTTAACATGTCCAAAGTCAATTGTTTCATCTGCCACAAGAAATGACACTTTGCCTCCTAGTTCCCAAATAGGAAGAAGAAGAACAATACCCAGATGTCAGGTTCTGCAGAGGTGGAGTAGTTCGGCAGAAATTTTGATGGGGAGTTTTGTTTGATGGCTTGCATCGCAAGCACCACAGGCATCCACGTAGAACATGGTGATGATGCGTGGTATCAGGAGCATGGAGTTGGCACTGTTTCATTTCAGAGGGAGTTTGGAAAACCCCTCAACTTTGTTGATGTGTTGTATGTTCTGGGGTTGAACAAGAACCTCATATCTGTTTCCACTCTGAAGGACAAGGGATTTCATGTGAAGTTACGAGACCATAGAGTGTATATCAGGCCTAAGGGGTCAGATAGGAGTTTGGATTGGGTGATTGGGACCTAGAGCGAGAAGGTGTATAGACTACACTTTGAGTCAGTAAAGACTCTAGTCAGCAACAATAACTGTCAGGGTGATCTGTGGCATAGGAGGATGGCACACGTAGACCATGGAGCACTGAGGCATTTGAGATAGGCAATCATTGGAGTTCCTCAGGTACAGGAGGAGAAGCATAACCACTGCAAGGGTTGTGCATTAGGGAAGAACATGTTCGAGTAAACAGGGTACTCCCAAAAGACCAAATACCTAGAGTAGCCACTCACACAAATAGATCACAGATCGACACACTGATGTTTTCACATGGATTAAACCCTCGAAAGAGAAACACTCCATGGGCCCAGTCAAATAGCTACTTGACGCAGTTTATTATGCAAAAGAAAGAAAGTTACAAATGAGATTTTCATATTCGATCAACTAGCCAATGGCCTCCCATGTTCTTTAAATATATATCATGGACCAATCGGGTGTTGAGCCACGAATCAAAGGTAGTTATGATCTAAGAGAAGATTAATCATCGGATCACTCTATGTCTAGAACATTTGTGACCGTCGAATTAGATATTTACAAATGCATACTAAAGAAACACACTTTTCTTAACGGATATATTATAACAAGTTGACTCTTAACTAACTCATAAGTGTCTAAATACACTAACATCCCCCCTTAAGAACAACTTGGGATAGGATTGAAGGATTCACAAAAGTGACATTATTAGGAGAAGGAAGGAGGCATTATAGCCTATCCCCCCTAAATGAAAAATTCATGAACTCCTAACATAGATCAAAGTTTAGAAAACTTCGTTTTGTAAGAGACTTGGTGAAGATGTCTGCAACTTGATCATCTGTAGGGCAAATGAGCACTTCAACAATGAATCATGAACAAGATGTCTGATGAAGTGCATATGTAGCTCAATGTGTTTTCTTCATTGATGTTGAACTGGATCTTTGGCAAGCTTAATGGCACTTTGATTGTCGCACCAAAGTGGAGTAGGTTGTTCCTGCTCTAATCCAAACTCTGAAAGGATATGTCGAAGCCATAAAGCTTTCTGACTGACATTAACTATAACTCGGTATTCCGCTTCTGCTTAGAGAAAGAGCAAGAGCTTGTTGTTTCTTACAAGCCCAAGTGACAAGTCCAGATCCCAGACTGAAAACATAACCTGCAGTAGACTTTCGATAATCAAGATCGCCAGCCCAATATGAATCAGTGAAACCAACCAACAAAGGAGCCCCCCTTGTATAGTAATGAATCCCAAACTAAATTGTACCCTGAATATATCAAAGTATTATTTTCATTGCTTTCCAATGACTTCCATGAGGTGTTTGCATATAGCGGGCATCACGACAAATGGAAAAAGAAATTCCAGGACGAGAATGGGTCAAGTATAAGAGACTACCAACAAGTTGACGATACAAGGTGGCATCTACTTCGGGTGAAGTACAAGTGGCAGAAAGTTTGACTCTAGACTGAAAGGGAGAAGGAGATGGTTTACAATCTTCCATGTGAAAGCAATGAAGAAGGTCACAAGCATACTTCGATTGACAAATAAAGATTCCTTCTTTGGTTTGCAAGACTTGGAGACCAAGAAAATATTGCAAATGTCATAAGTTTGACATTTCAAAATCTTGCTTAAGACTGGATTTCACATGGGTTAAAAGCTTAGGGTCACTACTAATAAGAATAAGATCATCAACATATAGAACAAGTATGATGAGATAGTTTTCTACTTTCTTGGTATAGACATTGGGGTCAAAATGACATATAGAAAAACTAGTGTCAAGTAGAAAGCTATCCATTTTGGCATACCAAGATCTAGGAGCTTGCTTAAGGCCATATAAGGATTTCTTAAGGCGACATACAAGGCTAGAGTTATTCTTAACATATCCAGGAGGTTGTTCCATGTAAATTTCCTCTTGTAAATCACCATGTAAGAATGCAAACTTGAAATCCATTTGATGGACTTTCCATTTATGTAAGGCTACAAGGGAAAGAACAAGGCAAATGGAATTCATATTTGCGACAGGAGCAAACGTTTCATTGTAGTCAATCCCTTCAACTTCAGAAAAACCATAGGCAACTAACCTTTCCTTAAGTCTTTCAACACTTCCATCTGATGCATACTTAATTCTATAGACCCATTTACATCTGACAGGTTTTCTTCCTTTTGGAAGAAGTACAAGATTCCAAGTATCGTTCGCCATTAAAGAGCGATATTCTTCATCCATAGTTGCATTCCAATCTAGATTTCCTGAAGCTTCTCTAAAAGTATATGGATCATGATTTTCGGAAAACCTGAGTCAAAAGAGAAGAGGCTCGCTGGAACTGAGAACGTGTTTGAAGTTTATCTCTAGGATCACCGACAAGATCACCAGTTGCTTCACATGTTGAACGCACCCATTGAGGAAGCAATTGTGTTGGTGCAACTGGAGGAAAATGAGCAGGCAGAGATGGATTTTTATCTTCACTATCATCATCAAAAACTGGAGTTAGAAATATGTCAAGGAAGTTGGAAGTAGAAGAAGGCACAATCGTCGATTCAGGCTCGTAGGCCAAAGATGGCACAAACATCGAGTTAGGCTTGCGGGCCAGGAGATTTTCATCAAATTTAACATCTCTTCTAATGATTATATCATGAGAATTTGGTTGAATAAGTCTATAACCTTTTACATCTTCAGAATATCCAACAAATATGCACTTTTCACTCTTAGGCTACAATGCATTCTGTTTTTCATCCGAAATGTGAGTCCATGCTTCACTACCAAACACACGGAAGAAACTTACATCTGGTTTAATTTTACTCCATGCTTCTTTTGGTGTGATACCTTGTAAAGCTTTAGTGGGGGTGCGATTAACTATGAAATTTGCACAATTTATGGCTGCAACCCAAAATTGAAGACTTAGTCCCTTAGATTGGATCATACAATTAGCCATTTCTCTTAAAGTGTGGTTTTTCCGTTCAGTTACACCATTTTGTTGTGGTGTATATGAAACAGTTTGATGTTGTTGGACTCCTTGTTCAATGCAGAAAGTAGTGAACTTGTTAACATATTCTCCTCCATTATTATATCTCAACTTAAGAATTTGATGACCATATTGGTTTTCAACAAGGGCCTTGTAGGCCAAGAATATGTTAAATACTTCGCTCTTAAGTTTTAGGAAATAAACCCAAGTGTCTCTGGAGTAATCATCAATGAAAGTTAAGAAATATTTGAAACAAAAAAAAGAAGTAGACGGAAGAGGACCACACAAGTCACTATGCACAAGCTCCAAGGGAACCGAGGCGTGCCAAGAGGCACGTTTGTCAAAATTGTCTCGGTGATGTTTTCTGAGTACACAACCGGAACAAACGCCATCCCTGCAAGATACCATCGGAAGACCTGTCACCATATTGTCTTTACATAGTTGTTTCGATGAGCCATAATTTAAGTGACCAAATCGCTCATGCCAAAGTTTGCTCAAGTTATCGCTATGAGCAAACAAAAATGAAGGAAAAGGTGATGACCCAAAGTTGTTAAATTTGTACAACATGTTAATATCATCAACAATTCTGGTAACTAGGACATGTTGAGGATCTTTAAAATCCTTGATGACAACTTGATGAGGTGTGTTGCCAACTATTTTGTACAATAGTTGAACTTCCTATTGAGCCGCCAGTTATCGAGCATGATGAATGCCCATCTCCAGAGTTCAGAAGTTCAATGTGTTCTAGAGTTAACTAGTTTTTTGGCTGAACTTTTTATTTTTTTTTGTAAAATACATCTTCATATCCCCTTGGGGAAAATGTAAAAAATGTCCTAGCATTTAAATTTTTATAAAATGCTTGGCTTCCCGGACTTGGGCATCAAGCTGACTAGCCCAGAGTGTTTTTTCTCTTGGTTATTATTGGCTGTTGAACAAACGACCAATAATTTTTGAGTTTTTCACTCGCTCCTCCAAAGCTGGGGTAGTCTTGATGTTTCGGCCTTGGTAGGTTATTAGAGCCTACATGTCATTGTTTTTTGTCATGCTAGGCATTATGATTGATTCGTATGGACATGTACTAGGTCCCCGTAGAGTTTTGTTGGATACCGATATTTTTTTTTCTCCGTTTTTTAAGCCATTTTTTAATGGTTTAAATGGAAAAATTCAAAATGTAATAAAAGTGTGATCCGGAGTCCGTTTTCGGCATGGTTGGGCTCATTTTCAAGCCCGGAGCAACATCTTTACCCCAAGGGCCACTCTCACCATCAGCAGAGCAACCGAAGCACCCGTGAGGCAGTATTTGGCTAAAAATGCATCATATTGGCATTTTAAATGCTAAATTTGGACAAAATGCACTAAAGTCCAAATTTAGAAAAATCAAATTTAATATTTTAAGTGGTGGGGATGACTTGGCATGTGGTCTAAATTGACTTACAACCTCATTTTGCATGGTTTGAGTTATACTTTGGATAAGAAAAGGTGAAATCGTTTTTATTGAAGGAAAGCTCACGCTAGCTACATGAGGACTCACGCTTATGTAAGAAGTGGTGAGTGGGATTAGTGGGGGCCCATCCACTTAAACCAATAAAATATGAAAATTAAACCCTATTATTAATGTATGGCATGTTATGTGGTTACGAATGGTTTCAAAGGAAAATCACATGAAGGAGAGCTCACGCTAACCTTCTTGGGCCCACGCTTATATGGTTAGGGGCTAGCGAATGGTATTGGGTGAACCCCCATACAATCGCATTATAATGTTAAACCATGATATTTTATCATCCCATTACGTGAAGGTGAAAGATGACGTCAACTCAACAAGCATGGGGATCACACTAGCATGTTATAAAATAAACCATTGAATAATGTATCCATTACCTTGGTTACGATTTAATTGCATGAAGGATGACGTGAATAGGGAGCTTGCACGTGGATGGTTTAATGGAGTGTGACGTCAAACAAAGCTCGGAGCTGGCGCTGGTTTGTGTGGTGGGCTCTTTCCTTACTTTTTGGCCATCACATGGCTCGACTCCCTTCAGTCACGAGTCAGCGTTCACTCAAACTCAGACTTCGAATCATGCAGATCTCAAAGGGGGACTCACACATATCCATTGGGTCATTTCTTATTTGATGATGAAGCTTCCAAGAAGGGAATGGGGGGCGCCTTGCCAAGGTGGAGGCCACCTCCCCACTCTCCATCAATGTAAGCTCGAGTTATGTGGTGTGTCATGGCTCCAAGCCAAGATTTGATTGGATTATGATTGGATTTGATATTTTTGTCAAGTGTTTTTGGCTCCCTTAGTGCCAAATTCGAATTAGGGTTTTCAACTCTTGTAATTTGTATAAGTAGAGGCTCTTTTTAGCTCTATAGGGTGGATGGATTTGCAGAGGACCTCTTCCCGTATGATTGTAATTTCTTATCTATGTTATGAATAAAGTTGAGTCTTTGGAGGACAATTTGATGGTGCAAGAACTTTCATGGTGAATATTTGGCTTATAACCAAGGTGATATCTGTGTAGTTATTTTATTATTCATACATGCTGTGTTATCTAGCTTAGAAGGTTATAATCTAATCCATAGAGTAGGCATTTGAAGTTTCAACTTGCTTGCTTATGTGTAGCTATAGACGATCTAAGAATTGCATATTGTATTCAGTTGTACTAATGCTTTTCGGTTCTTGTTTGGTTTATACAT
Organism: Pseudotsuga menziesii; assembly: GCA_001517045.1. NCBI lineage: Eukaryota > Viridiplantae > Streptophyta > Pinopsida > Pinales > Pinaceae > Pseudotsuga > Pseudotsuga menziesii. The sequence goes on from LPNX010932658.1 coordinate 12,856, forward strand.
ACTAGATCTAATCACTTGCTTGAAGGGTATTTTAGTTTTGCAGATCACCCGACGTGAAGTAGAGATTGGACCTCAGTTGCATCTTATCTCTCTTCAAATATAATTTTTCTAATGTTTCTTGTCCCACAGGTTCTCTCCACGCTCAAATTTACTCAAGCTTGGGCTTGAAGTTTTTCTTATCCATCCTCAAACTTAAAAAGAAAAATATTGCTTTATGGTTACTTTGGTTTTGTTTCATAACAAGTAGACCTAAGTGTTAAATCTTATCTTTTCTATCTCTTGTTATATAGATCTAAGAGCTTCCTTTGCTAAAAACCTTATCTCATGAAGGTTTAGATCTAGCTTTGCTTAGTTTTAGTACTTGAAGTAGCATAAAAAGCTCTATCTTTGCACAAGTACTAACTATAAATTTTAGTGTATTTTATTGTCTAATACATTGTTTTACAGGAAAGTAGCTCGCTGGTTTTTCACTTTTCATGACAGGTTAATCAGAAGTGTTGGCAAAAATTTGAAGTTTCAAGATTCAAAAAACACTCATAATTCCCCCTTCTTCATCCCCCTTTCTTCGGATTGCATTGAAGGCCTTTCAAGATTAGAAAAGAATCCCAGCATCAAAGACATTGTAAAAATTAATAAAGAGCAAGTGGGATAAAGGCTCCCACACCCCACTTCCCCCATTTGGGGGAATCCTGTATCGTTCTTTTTTCATGTTTGCAATTTGCTTTGTTTTATGCTTGTAGAATAATTGGTTAGAATAAAATAGGAAATGTTAGTTTCAAATTCTGGAAAACTTTGTTTTTTGCTTTCATAAAAGTCAAAAGAAAAAAGCTTCTTGTTTTTGTTTAACTTTATTTTAGAGCTTTCTTTCATTTAATATAAATTGCAAAAGTAAAAAAGAACTAAAATCTATTGAATCTCACCGTCAGGTTGATCAAGAGTGCTCTCTGTCGGAGGGTTTATGGTTATTCTTTAATTCATGCAGTTTTGTTCTTTAACTTGTTAATTTAAATTTAAGTCTCTTGAACTTGTTGAAATCCAAGTCAAGAGCACTCTCTGTTGGAGGGCATAATAGTCTTGCATCATCCTTGCATTTAGGCATATAGAGTAACTAAGACTTTTGAACTTTTGTCATAAGACAAAGTCAAGAGCACTCTCTGTCGGAGAGTTTAATTATGTTCTAATAAAATTTGCAACTCACATTTTCCCCTTTAATTTACTTCGTTGCTATCCTTCACCTAGTATGCTCTGTCGACTTTTATAATTTGGCTCGTACTCAGAACGGTGAGCGGATTTGATAATCTCTCAAGTAACAACGTAATAAAATTTTACCCCCATAACCAACGCACTGGCGTTGCCGAAAGTATTCAAAGTCATTCTTAGTAAAGGCGTCGGAACTCCCCGTTGTCTTAGAGTCTCGGCTAGCTGGTCAATCCATAGGATACCAGCCTGGGATACTGGACGGGCTGACATGTCTCGAACGGAATAACTTTGAATGCTTTCCCGGTTGGTCTTTTGATACCTTTTGATGAGCCATAATAAACAAGACCACTAAAACACTTTAAAATAAACCAAGAACAATCGCAAAACACTTTCACTAGCACTATTTTGAGACTTGTGTTTTCAGTATTCCCAAGCATCTCAGACATTTGACTCCATAAGGCACTAGTCTGTTTTAAAATCTTATGCATTATTATTGATATTTTCAAGTAAGATCTTTATCTGTGAATGCTATCTTATTTCATGAGCTCTCATTCTATTGTTTATCTTTTAATCTGGTGATAGCAACATGGATTGCTTTTTGTCTTGTGTTTATTTTTCAGTTATAAGAATTGCAATCTTTGTTCATCATAACAAACTCATAATAAACACCCGTCTGCATCACTTTTGTAAAATTTACTTAAACACATTGATCCTTAGAAACTCTTTGTTAGGGACCACCCCCCTTGGCTTCGTTAGGAGTTAGCCTAAATGGAGGAGCTAGGAGTAGATGATAGTACCTAGCTCTGTGCTTGCCCCCAAGGTCACACCTCTCCCACTTTCTCAAGTGAGGAGACAACTTTCGGAAAATTTATGTTGCTGGTGTGCAATTGACGGACAACAAGGTGTAAACGTTATAGTTTTACCTTCACCAAAATGAGTGATTTGATAGACTGACAACAAATTGCAGGAAATTCTTGGAACACATAATACATCACTAAAATTATCATTATCTACTGGAACTGTTCCAAATCCTACACCACTTAGAGATCTATCATCACCAATAAATATTTGTTTGGTGTTACATTCATGCATAGTAGAAAAGATGGCTTGATCCTTAGCTATATGATAAGATGCTCCAGAATCAATGAGCCATTCATTTGAAGTAGAAGAAGAAGATGCAGTATAAGAATAACCAGAAACACAAAGTGCATTCCCATGAGAGGTAGATTCTAAAGACGAATCTAGGCTGATAGGGTGCTTCTTCATTGCTACTACCAAGGCTATCATCTTCTTGAAACACTTAGATCTATCATGATTATCTTTCCCGCAATAGTTGCATTGATACTCAGTCTTTTTTCTTTTTGGCTTGGCTCCTTAGTCATTTTTTGAAAGAATGAGCTGATTGAGAGGATTTTGGACTCTTGTTTGGCTTATTATTGGAAAATTTTCGTTTCTTGAGAGGCATGGACTTTTCTTTCTGTTGGGCCAATAAGGCTTTCCCAGATGTATCTGCATTGCTAATCATCCCAAGATGTATGAGCTTATCTTGCTCTCTAATCAAGGAATCACAAGAAGATTCAAGACAAGGCTCTATATAACTAGCATAGATCCATTTTAAACCCGGATCTATCAAACACCGAGAGGGATCCAATTTCTTGAGGTGTACATTTTTTTACCGTTTGGATCCCTCTCGGTACTTGATAGATCTGGGTTTAAAATGGATCTATGCTAGTTTATTTTTTTTTTTTATTTAAGTCAATATGTAATGTATATTTTTTATTTTTTTATTTTTTAATATTTTTTAATTATGTCGGCTAACATAACATGACTAACGTGACAAGATCTCCCTCGTACTGAGTTTTTAGAGCACCTCGCTTCTCTCGATGCAACTAGTTGGATTCAACGATTCTTTCATGGAGTAAAATGAAGATACAAAAAAAAAATATGCAGGTCCAAGTTTGAAGAGAATATGATAAACACATTGCTTGTTTTCCCTCTTAATCTTGCATTTTGCACATAAGAGTCCAAGAGTTTTGTACTTAGATAAATAATCTTGAATACAAGAAAAATCACTTGGATTTAAAGAAATCAACTCATTTTCGAGTTGATGACCTCAAATTTCATTGTGTTTACCAAACACATCTTCCAACTTTTCCCAAGCTTTATCAGATTCATCAATTCCAGATATGTGAAATCACAAATCAATAGAGATTGACATCTTAATCAATCCATGAGCTTCATCACATTTATTTGTCCATTTTGTTTTCTTATCATAATAAATGGGTTATGTTTCTTTCCTTGAGGTAATTTTGAAAAGTCCCCTACTTCGTAGAACATCCTGCATACGAGATTTTCATGAGAAATAGTTGAAACTAGTAAGTACAATATCACAAGGGACGACCATATTGTAAAGTAATGGCTGTAAAAATAGAAACCACTAGTCTGGATGCAAAGATCTCAAAAAAATAGGTTGTTTAAAAAAAACAACACTGAAAACTGACTTTGGATGAGGAAGTTATGCTTGATCAAAGAAAATGTTAAAGATGACCTCCATAGAGACGTGGCAGATAGGGGTTTTCCAAAAAAAGACCCCCCTCTTCCCAAGATTAACCTTTTAGACTCATTTTACAAGAAAGTTTCTCTAAATGAATCACTTTTGTAAAATAAGTGAATTCCACTTTTACAAGAATGTTACTTCAAATATTGCAGCAAGAACTAAAAGACTTGAGTGACTCGCATTTATAATTTAAGTGAGATGCGCTTTTACAATAAAGTAACTTAAAATTAGAAATTACATGCACTTCTAGAAAAGTAACTAATAAGATTTGAACTCTAGACCTATTAAGGAATAAAGCAGCTTTGAACCAAGAGGTACGTAAAAGATGGGAAGGAGAAAGGTTTTTTTTTTATACTCTTCTGTCTCAATCTCTATGCTTACTTCATTTCCTGCAAATCACTTCACAAACTGAAACAAAAGCAATACAAAAAAAACTTTGCCACACTTTTTGGGTTTAGACCTCGTTAGCTTGCCCAAAATGTCTTTGTTTTCTATCTGTTTCTGATTCACCGTGGTCGCACAAGGTGCACGACAAAGACCATACGCAGTAGAGAAAAACCATTTCCTTTATGTTTCTGATTTGCCACGATCGTGCAAGATGCACGACAAAGAGCATATGCAGAATGGGAAGGCAACGATCTGAAACTAAAACAAAAAACTACATATGATAATAAATCTGATAAAATATGAGAATTTTTTTTTTTTTAAACATCACTATAACATTATCCCTTCAGATTTGATGAAATGAGCGTATCTGGAGCAAACAGAAACCATTTTCGATCAAACGAAAATTATATCCCAATGGAAACGGCACTCCAGATGCAATTGAACACCACCCATAGCCCAGTAATGCATAAAAAGTTCAGAACCAGAAACCTTTCAAAGCTTCGGCAACACTAGTTCAAGATCTAGATCATCAACGAAAACGACTCTTCATAAACGTTCTGATACAATGTTCGGGTACATAGGGTACTCCCAAAAGACCGAACATCTAGAGAAACCATTCACACAAACATATCACCGATCGACACACCGATGTTTTCATGTAGTTTAAACCCTCGAAAGGGAAACGCTCCACGACCCCAGCTGAATAACTACTTGAGGCAGTTTATCACGCAAAAGAAAGAAAGTTACAAATGAGCTTCTCATAATTGATCAACTAACCAATGACCCTCCATGCTCTTTAAATAGATATCATGGACCAATTGGGTGTTAAGCCACGGATTAAAGGTAGTTATGATCTAAGAGAAGATGAATTGTCGGATCACTCTACCTCTAGAACATATCGTGACCGTCAGATTAGATATTTACAAATGTATACTAATGCATACTAAAGAAACACACTTTTCCTAACAGATATTATAAAAAATCAATCTTAACTAACTCCTAACTGTCTAAATATATTAACAAAACATCAAGAAACCTTTCCCACAGAGTGAGCACAAGTCTAAGGGGACCTTGGACTTAGTGCATTCAGATGTTTGCGGACCTATGAGTGTCCAATCTTTTAGTGGCTACAACTATTGCGTCAGTTTCATTAACGACTATTCCAGGAATATTTGGATCTATTTCCTCAATACCAAGTCAGAGGTCTTTGAGCGGTTTCGATATTTCAAGACTCTCGTAGAGAACCAGACAAAAAGAAGAGCTGAGTGTTGAAGACGGATAACGAGGGTGAGTATACCTCCAATGAGTTCTTGGAGTATTATTCATGAGAGGGGATCAAGGAGCACACCGTGCCTCATACCCCGCAACAGAATGGAGTGGCAGAGAGAGAACAAGACAATGGTAGGAGCAGCCAAGGCCATGCTATTTGATCAGGGATCGCCACTATTCCTTTGTGTCGAGGCATACGAGACCACAATTTACATTCAGAACAAGTGTCCCCACACAACTTTGGGGAGGAAGACACTTGATGAGGTCTTCACATGCACTAGACCAGATGAGAGCCACTTGCGCATATTTGGGATTATCACATTCATGCTGGCACTAGGAATAAGTTGGACCCTTATGGATAGAATGGGTTACTTGTTGGTTACATCGATACTTCGGAGGCGTACAAGTTTTATATTCTGACTCGCAATAGGATCATTGTGAGCGAGGATGTCTAGTTTGATGAGGACAAAGCCTTGCAAAGATCTATGGACTTACCAACAAAGGAGCAGCCGGAATAGGAATCGGGGGTTAAGTTGGAGGAGCCATAGGTACAGACACGAGGCACATGTTTTGATAGTCAAAGGGAGTCAAGTGGATAGGATGCTTCAGTCACTGACTTGGAGGATGAGCTGCAACAGGAGATGGATATCCAACATCCACAACAGGTAGACACTAGGCCAAGGCCTAAGTGGTTTAGGTCCACAGTTCAGGATTCCAGGCAGGTGGATTCTCCATAGAGCTCCATGAGGTGGAGAAAACCACCAGAGAGACTTAGCTATATGGCATTGATGACAGAGTTAATTAACTCTGAATCTTCCAGTTTTGAGGAGGCTCCAAAACATGATGTGTGGAAGGAAGCCATGGTTGAGGAGTATGCCTCAATCATGAAGAATCAGGCATGGGAGGTTGTGTCGTGGCCAAAAGGTAAAAGGTGGTGGGATCCAGATGGATCTACAGGATGAAGCATCTAGCAGACAGAAGAATGGAGAAGTACAAGGCGCACTTTGTGGAAAATGGGTTTGCGGAGAAGGAACGTATTAACTATGAGGAGACCTTCGCCCATGTTTCCAGATATTCTTCTATTCGGACCGTTATCTCATTAGCAACAAAGATGGGTTGGTGTGTCCCTCAGATGGACATCAAGACTGCCTTCCTCACAGAAGTTATAGAGGAGGAGGTATTCATTGAGCAACCAGAGGGGTTTGATGTGGAGAACAAGGAGACCCATGTATGCAGGTTGCAGAGAGCTCTTAATGGGCTCAATCAGGCACCTTGAGCATGGTACTCGAGGATAGACAATTATCTACAGGAGATGGGGTTCCAACAGAGTGAGGCAGACCACAACATGTACTTCTTAATAGGTGAGGTGCCTCTCATACTGGTATTATATGTAGATGATCTCTTTTTTACAGGAGATGAGAGGGTTATTGACGACTGCAAGTCAAACTTTGCAGTTGAGTTTGAGATGAAAGACCTTGGGTTGATGCATTCCTTCCTAGGCTTGGAAGTTTGGTAGAGAGACGAGTGCTTCTTCATTAGACAAGGGAAGTATAGAGTGGAAATCTTGAAGAGATTTAGGATAGTGGATTCCAAGCCTATGGCCATAGCTCTAGTTTCGAACTAGAGGAAGATTGATGCATCGGGGTTGGACGGATTTGATCCTACATTGTATCGCCAACTTATTAGATCGTTCATGTATCTAGTCAACACACTACAAGACATTAGCTTTGCAGTCAACTCTTTGAGCTAGTTCATGGTGGGCACTTGGAGAGTGCATTGGACGGCTGCAAAGCACTTACTTTGCCACATCAGAGGTACATTGGAGTATGGGTTGGTTTATGAGCGCAGGGGGAGTTTACATTTAGCAGGCTTCACAAATGTTGACTGGGCAGGATGTGTAGAGGACCATAAGAGCACTTCCGGTTGCTGCTTCAACATTGGATCAAGGGTTGTCTATTGGTTCAACAAGAAGCAGAAGTCAGTTACATTGAGCTCAATAGAGGTTGAGTACATGGAAGCCAGTTTGGATGCTTGTGAGGAATGTGGCTGAGGAAGTTGCTTTCAAGGTTGTTCGAGTGTGAGTTAGAGGCTACAATAGTTCACTGTGACAATCAAAGTGGCATCGATCTATCTGAAAATACAGTGTTCCATGACAAGAGCAAACACATAGACATTCAGTACCACTTCCTAAGAGATTGTGTATAGAGAGGAACCATTTGGTTGGAGTACATACAGACACATGAGCAGGTGGCAAACATTTTCACCAAGGCACTTTGTAGAAACAATTTTGTGAAGTTCAGAGACAAGTTGGGTTTGCTACTGAACCCCTTCCTCGTTGAGAGGGAGTGTTAGAAAGTGACAACAAGGTCGGTCTTCTAGCATTGCATGTGCCCTTGCATGCTAGGAAGACATTAAACATGAAGCCAAATGTACTAATGTGATTTTCCTAAGTTTTGACTTAGGAAAATACATTAATTATTATAATTTGATTTTGACTTAATGGAATCACTTTTATAAACTGAAAAGTGAAATAATTTAAGTGATGGTTAATCTAATCTTAGCCATTGATCTCACCGGAGGATCTCAACTGTTGATCTATAGTGAGGGTAAGGGTTTTCGCTTAGCCATTGAGTTTAAAGAAGATTTGGTGGAGAGGACATGTACATGAGAGATACATACAAGAGAGAAGTCAAATAGAGACATTTGTTGAGAAGACGGAGGAGCACTCATGTGACAGATTCACCAATTTCTAGGTTGAGCTAGAGGTTGTACAGGATCACGTAGAGGTCGTACTATTCAGCAGGGGCAGTCGTACAACCGTACGGATTCTGTACAGCTGACGCTAACGTCGTATGAATCCGTACAACTGACGCATGAGGGTCACACCACTGACACATGGGCCATAGAGCTGCACAGGGGTCGTGCTGGGTTGTTGGGTTTGTCCAGTGATTTTGCAAAGGTTCTATTTTGCCAGGTTGGGTGAATATATCTGCTAGTTGTAATTGTTCCATATGTTTTTAATATAAATTTCAAATCTGACTGTTGCACCGATTTTCCCATCTTGGGTTTTATCTGGGGGTTTCCATACCCAAAATACTGTGTCTATATTTATGTGATGTTGTGAATGTTTCTCAATATTTATATTCCGCTACAATACTAGTAAAAGAAATTCATGTGTTGTTTTTCAGTAACAAATTAAATATATTGTTTAGCCCTAGTTGAATTTTAAAGGAAAATTTACAATGGGAATATTGTATGTTATGAATACGTCATATTTCATAATCATGCTTTTAAAAATAAACTATTCTATTCACAAGCATAGCATTGAATGTCAACAAGGATTTGGTAGGTTGTTAACAGGGGTTCCATTCTCAATGTGGTCTGGCCCTCATGAATGGCATACTGCTATACAAAGGACTAAGGACTAAGGCCAAGGGCAATTCATAGATGAATTTGGCAGAATAGATCCTCCTCAGAAACGAGCATCCAAACCAAAGGGACATCCATAATATGTAGTGTAGCCCCTCAAAACATATTTCTAATAATTACTTCTAAAAAATCATAACTTTACTAGTTGATAATATTGGCATTAATCGTTGTATTGTACAATCTTAAAGAACAACGTATAAATGAATTTTGCATGGACATTTTAAAAAAATTCCTCAATCCGACCAGTAGGAGGGGACATTGCACTGATACAGGCTTCTACAATTTGGCCAAGTAACCATAATTACGATTTTTTAACATATAAATGGTGTGTGCAAACACGTAATGAAAATACACAGCAGAAATAAAGATCTACACACATCTAGCATGCATATGCAAGCTTAATCGTTACATGCATTAATTAAAACATTGCAAATTCAAACACAAAAGAGAATACTTATTTGTAACAAAGAATATTGAAGCAACTTGTTGTGTAAGATCAATTTCCCACCCAACCGTAAGCACTCTGTCTAACATATACTATTTCTGCAGAGAGCCCCCCCTCCCCCATGTTGGGCTATGAGGCCACCAGAGTGAAGGAAACACCTACGGGTTTCTCTCACTTAGCCCACAACTCGTCCTACTCTCTATGATTAGCCATAAACTCATACAGAGCTCTACAAAGATCTCACTCAGCCATCATAGCCATTACACTCCTTCCAACTGCTCCACGCAACACAAGTAAAGCATTCCCCTCCACTGATCCATAGTTCCATCACGGAATCCAACCCTTACAGTGCTTACCAGTGTGTGCAGTAAGAGTCCAATTTGTTGTATGTCGTTGGATAACCTCGTGTAGCACAATTTATGGCCTCTCAAGCATCCCAAAAGTAGCAGAACTCCATGGGTAAGGGTTCCTAGCTTGCCCCACCTCTATGCTCACCTACAACCATTTAATTGCCTTTTCAAAATTCATCCCTTGTCTCTAAATTAGAATTTATGAGTTATGCAAAGTTTAGTAATGGACATGAACAATCATGGAAAACTCTATGTAGTGTGGGAAACATGTATGAGAGAACGGAATAGATTGAGTGTTGACTCCAAGGGATATTACATGATGATGAAAAGACAACTGACATAGCCTCTAACCATAGAAGAAAATGACAATTGACAACTGACATAACTGTTACAACCTCCATGCTTCAATAACTACATGAACTGACTTTTCCCACCAACCTCCCACATGCATTCAATGATTGGGTTTAATAGCCAAGATGAAGTAATAGGCTCATTTAAAGCACATGGCAGATTTTGGATGAGTTCAAAGGTCGACACTTCGCAGCATAAGATTTAGTTTCTCCATAGACCCCTCTTGCTCTTCTCCTCTAGTGCTCTTTACACAACCATCTTGGACTATTTTATTAATTTCCAACATAATATTTACATACATTTCAAATTGGCATGATAAGCCAACCAAGAGGTCCAAATAAAAATATATACATCAAACATGCTTAGCCATTCACTAGTCAGGCCTTGGCCTTGAGCTCCACACTACAAATATATACTAGCATATTTACATCATTTACATAATTTTGATTAAATACATTTCAAGTCAAAATTGAAAATATTACATATATAATCCCTAAAGATCATTTTAAGTTGTAATACTCTCATTATGATTTCATTATCTGATAATTAGAACCGCTTATAACTTCATTGTAATTATAAAGCGGAAGCCCACTACTTTGACCTCAAATTTTGTGTCATAAAATTAGTGAAACGTTACTGACAGAATGAATTACAGGAAGGTATC
>LPNX010932689.1:0-319358 GCA_001517045.1 Pseudotsuga menziesii
TTCTTGATCAATGGCTGAGAAGCTTGATCCATGTCTCAGCAATCTCCACCCTTAGATCTAGGGTATTGACCAAAAACTCACCCTAGATCTCCTTTTTTAGAAAAACTTGGGCCCAAGTAGGCGCCCTCCTCCAAATTTGGCTTTGACTTCAAAATATGGCGCCCTACCTCCAAAGATAGCGCCCTCTATTTGCAATGGCGTCCTTCTAAAATGGGTGGCGCTCCTCTATATGGTGGACGTCCCCTTTAAATGGTAGCGCCCTCTTAATTTGGCCGCCCTCCTCTAATTGTAGTGATGCCCTTTAATGGCTAGCGCCCCCCATATGTTGGCTAGCGTCCTCTATATTTAGAGTGGCGACCTCTTATTTGGTGGTCCTTTTATTTTTTACATGGGCGCCCTTCTTTAGCAAAGGTTTTTCCACTTTTATTTGGACGCCCCACTAAAATGGTAGAGGTTTTTTACATTAGCACCCCACTAAACTTAGGGCTTGGCCACCACGTTTTGCCTCTAGACTTGGCTTTGACCATAGCCTTTTCTCAAAAATGATATTTAACCTTTAACTTAGGCTAAAGAATATTTTTACCATAGATTTAATTTTTCACTTTAATTTTAAATTTTCCCAATTTGACTTTAGGAAAAATTAAAAAATAAAATTGGAAAAATTAATATCTTGGCCATGGGGGGGTGGAAAAATTATGAAATAAATTTTCCTAGGCTTAACAACCCCCAAACAAAATTACCATGGCATTATTTGATTTTTTCCTTCAAAATCAAATAATATGATTTTGACTTAGGAAAATTAAAAATTTCCCTAGGGGAGATAGACCCCTCTTGACCAAAATTGGTCTATCTCTTCAACCACTTATCAGAATGACATGGGACTCGAAGCAATGGTTTAGGGGGTTTCATAGCAATTTTATTTTGCATTCATAGCCCCTATTACAAAATGCGATGCTTGAGCAATTACATTATTACATCAAAACTCAGTTAATTAACCACCAAGGGGTGAAAGTAATTAATTAACTGGAAAAAATTAATAAAAATACACCAAGACAACGAAATTCCGCAAGACTCTAGACAAATGTCTAGCATGGTCATGAATCACACTTTGAAGCCTTAGCCACCTCATGGAATTGATTGGTAGAATGCCCGTCACCACTTTGGAGGATTTTGAGTGAAAACCAAACCGATTAAACTCGTTTACACAACAAGGTCAATTGGAAAGGAAAAAACACTCGATGAGGGGACTTCCCTAACAACCAGTTCCATGGTGTGGCATCCGTATTATATGACCCATACTAGTACATATAATTACATTAATTTTCCCACGCAGGGGAGCGGATATTTCGTTCTACAAAGGGGCAATTGCCCTGCAGAAGTGAAAAAATCCTCAGATTTTCCAAGGTACAATTATGTACACTTCATGTACATGGAGTTGCCACCTAGTTGAAATAGGTGGGCAACAGGGTCAACGTTCCAAACAATTGTACGTCTCTTCCCATCCTGTATTATTTCTGCAGTTAGAGACCACCCCCAAGCTAGGCTATGTTATCCAGTAAGTAGTGACTCAGCCTCACTCACAACAATAACAACATACACTTAGTCTAAGCCAACATAGAATTGGGTTTATCAAGCCTACAAAGAGATAAGGACAATGACTGGTAAACAATGAGGCCAACCATAGAGCTACAGGATTCCCCATCAGCTTCAGCCAACCTTGGCACCCATATCACTACCACAACCAGCTGAAGGAAGGTCCCCGTCTCTGCTACACAGTCGTTCATGCGCCCCTTCCCTACCACAACCAGCTGAAGGAAGGTCCCCTTCTCTGCTACACAGTCGTTCATGCGCCCCTTCCCTTCCAGAGCTACTCACGAGCTTGTATAGAAGGTCTAATTTGCTGAACAGACAGAGAGTTCGTGCCTTCATCGGATTCAACAATCCACTCCACTTCTTAACGTATTCAGTGTTCTCAAGCTTGACTCTTCCTCTAGACGTTGACTCTGCTATGATTGCTACCAGGGATGCATAACACACACAACAAATTGGGTTTTGATTCTTTTTCCCTGGATAATTGGGTTGCTCTCTTTCCCACCTTCTCTAGAATGATGGAAACAAATTTCCATAAGGCGAATTGACTTCTACGTCAAGCAAGCTCACTGATACTTTGTCCTGCCGACTTCTGAATTCGTCCAACCACCTGCCATGCTGACTCTTACACTCAGCCCATGCTCCATTAAATGCAGGGGATGATTTCTTAGCCACCCTCTTACAACAATAAAGAGTGGCAAGGGCACCTTCTTGGATTCCCATAGTGACACTTGGAAATAGAGGGTTGCCTCTCCCACACCCCTCACCTCTTTCTAGTAGATAACACACTGACCCCAACGTTCACGTAGTTGCCTCCGTAGCCAACCCTAGAGTTTTTATTGGCATTACAAGTATTTACATGCTTTTACATTCTTCCATGGTTTACTAGCACATTGTTTACAACATACATAACACTTGCCTCTATAATCTTAGTCATTCACTAGCGGGGCCTTGGCCTTGAGCTCCACACTAGGAATCATACATTGCATATGCACAATATTTACACATCAAGATAATATATACACTAGGGGTCAACTGGGGGTATTACAATCCTCTCCCTCTTAGAATAACACCATCCTCGGTGTTCTCTTTCTTTTCGAGCAGGTCTCAATACTCTTATCTCCAGTTGTATTTGCAATGCCTTTAGCTTCCAGTTGCTCACATGATGTCTTTCTTGCTTTGCCTCAACAACTATTATATGTCTTCCCAATCTTTAGTTGCTCATATGGAGCGTTTTAGGACAACTACATGTCCAATTTGCATCTAACAATACCTATGTTCAAAAATTGAGTCAATTTACATGTCAGATTTGCTGTCATGGGTTTCATTTCATAATAGAATTTCCAGAGCCATCACTAAATCATGTACACATGTATATTTACATTAAATCAACAAGAAGATGCAAAATAACCAAACACTAATTTGCATAAGCATCTTCATGTAGCTCCTTAAGTATCCCACTTTGACTTCAGACAACTACGACACCCACAAGACCTGCCCCACCCAACACAGGGATGGTACCTCTTATCTGCTATACAGTCTCTCAAGCATACCCACCCCTTCTAGCGCTCTTCAGGAAGTGCATCAAAAGGTAACGATGTTTCTGCAAGCCTCAGATCACCTTGCATACATATAAAACACATGTTGAGCCATCATGCTATCTGCTTCACAACATTCAATAACCTAAACCATCCCAGTACACTGACTGGGTTTATCAGGTATTCATTAACCAGTATGCTAAGGCAACTCCCCAACTGAGTTTATCAAGCATACAACCATTGCCAACGCCAACACCTCTACTGGCTTTATAAGGCAATATAATGACCATTGCCAAGCCAACACCTCTGTTAGGTTTATTTGGCAATAAAGCAACCATTTAACCAGTCCAATGCCAAGCTAGTACGCTGATTAGGTTTATCAGGCATTCAACACCCATTCACACAGCACAAGGATGGTACCCCTTCGATGTTATACAGTCCCTCAGGCATACCCCTCCTTAGCTTGTATAGTCTTCTTCTCTTTCAATTTTGCTCCTTTCTTCACTTCTCTTTTTCAATATGCAAACGCCAACTTGCATGTTTAATACATGACAAACATAAAATGGATAGCCAGGCTCATTAGCATCATACTTTTATCAAAATGCACTAGCATATAACTATAAACATAGTTTTTTTTAATGTAAAATCCACTTGCTATTGAGACACCAGGAATGCGTCCACTCCCTTGGGGTGTAATCAATGTTTACAACAGTAACACAACACAACACCGAGAATGTGTCCACTCCTTTTCGATGTGTGCCGCGTAGGATGTAATTTTTTCTCAAGCATTCTTTCAGAATAGAAAACATTTTCTGAATGTTAGCTTCTACAAAAATTCCTTCAATTATTAAATTGAGGTTATGGTAAAGAGTACTCCCTTCTTTCTCAAGGTTTGAGCGATTCTTTAATTCTTTTAAAGGTACTACATTCTTCAACAAGGATCACAAAATGTTCATACCACCAATACATATACTTTCCTTAACAAACATTACAAGGTTATTCATATCTCAAGGATAATTATATGCTTGCATATTTCTTTCACACCGATGCCATGGAAAAGAATTCAACTCTCTAGTATTACTTTGCCATCTATTTTTCCTCCAGGAAACTTAGGGCATATATCCTAGGAAAGCACAACACGTTTCCATCACAGGAAACTTGGGCATTACATCCCAAGAAACAACAATATATGTTAAACTCGCAGCAAGAAGGAAGGTCTTCCTGCATGCATGTGTCCTTGCATGCAGAAGACTTAAATCAAGAAACCAGTTGTATTTAATTATTTTTCCTAAGTTTACTCTGGAAAATAATTAAAGTGATCTAATTATTTATCGACTTTAAGTGAAAGTGAAATTAGTGTTTTTGCTTTACCGAAAGTTATAAAAGAAAGGTCAATTGGTGGAGAGGACACACAATTGCATTCCGACAGAGACGAAGGAGGAAGTGTGAGAGATAATTTTGCCGAAAAAGACGGAGGAGCACTAACTCAAGAAGGCAGCCCTAAATTGCAAAGGAGAGAGACAAAAGACTTTGGCGGAGGTACACCATACAACAGCAGTAGCAACAACACTGTACAAGAACAAGGTCGTACGTCGTACAACTGTAGGCCGTACAGCAGCAAGTTGCCTTGGGAACCGTGCCATCTCACAGGTTTTTCTTAGTGATTTTTGGGTGTTTCGATTTTTTCATCTAGGGCATAAATCGATTTTCTGATATTGTAAAAGCTCTGTATTTTCTTAATAAAAATATCTTCTCATATTGTTGCACCGGTTTTTCCCATCTTGGGTTTTGTTCGAGGGTTTTGTCGTTTCTATTGATGTGATTGATGTTGTAAATGGTTCTCAGTTTTATATTCTGCTGCATACTGTAAAGAAGTTCATGTGTGGCTATTTCAGTTAAATTTAAATATACTGTTTTAGCCCTAGTTGTGCTTTAAAGGAAAATTTACATGGTGTTAGAGCTTTGGTGAGCTAAAGCTGAGAGATTTGCAGCAACAGTAATAGATTAGGGGCAGATCTATAGGAAGACACAAACCTAGACTTCCAGATCTAGGGTTTGACAGGTAACACCTCACTATGGCTGTGTAGTTGAGAGTTGAGGATAGACTCCACGAGGCACAAAACTTTCCTTGATGGAAATAAAGGATCACAAGGATCCTGGACGTCAGTGATGCAGATGAGCACATTGATTCCACAAAAGTTGCACCCACGGATCCGGTAGATTTGATAGCTTGGAAGAAGATTGATTATAGAGCCATGTTGATTATCATGGATGGAGTGAAGAACCATATAGCCCCTCACCTTTCTGCTAAGAAGACCGCAACAGAGATGTGGATGGCTTTGGAGAGTCTGTACTAAAGCAAGAACAAGAACCGAAAGATGGTGCTGCAAGAGAGGATGCGCAACACCAAGATGGGCAAGGGAGAAGGATTGGTGCCTTATCTCACGAGGCTCACACAGATAAGGGATGAGCTTGGAGCTGTTGGGTCTAAGACAATGGATGAGGAGCTAGTTCGGATAGCGCTCAATGGCTTCTCTAAGCCATGGGACACCTTTGTCAAAGGTGTTGTGGCTAGGGAGAAGCTCCCTGATTGGCAGAGACTATGGGAGGACTTTGTGCAGGAGGAGATCCGCATGGGTCAAGGATCAAGCTCATCCAGCAGTGCTCGACAGATTGTGGATGAGGAGGCTCTAGCCCTTACAGGGAAGAGCAAGGGTAAGGCAAAGAGAAAGAAGGATGGTAAGAAGAACCTTGACGTGTCAAAGGTTAAGTGTTTTATATGCCACAAGCACGGACGCTCTACCTCCCAGTGCCCAGACAGGAAGATGAAGAGTAACACTTAGATGGCTGGATTTGCAGAGGTGGAGGAGTTCAGCAGGAACTTCGATGAGGAGTTCGGTTGGGTGTTCAATGAGTAGTTTTGTTGGGTGTTCAATGAGAAGTTCAACAAGAACTTCGATGAGGAGTTGAGTTGGGTGATGATGTGCGGTATCAGGCGCAAAGAGTTGGAACTGTTTCATTTGAGAGGGAGGCTGGAAAACCCCTCAGTTTTGCTGATGTGTTATATGTTCCAGGATTGACCAAGAACCTCATATCAGTCTCCACTCTGGCACTCTGGAGGACAAGGGATATCAGGTGAAGTTTTGAGACCATAGAGTGTATATCAGGCCCAAGGGGTCGGATAGGAGCTTGGATAGGGTGATTGGCATCAGGAGCGAGAAAGTGTATAGACTACATTTCAATCTTGCAAAGGCTCTAGTCAATAGCAGTAGCAGTGAAGTTGAGTTGTGGCATAGGAGGATGACACACTTACACCATGGTGCAATGAGGCACTTGAGACAGGCTGTCATTGGAGTTCCTCAGGTACAGGAGGAGAAGCATAACCAATGCAAGGGTTGTGCTTTGGGGAAGAGCATCAGGAATCCTTTCCCACATAGTGAGCACAAGTCTAAGGATCCCTTGGACTTGGTGCATTCGGATGTATGCAGACCTATGAGTGTCCATTCTTTCAGTGGTTACAGTTACTGCGTAACCTTCATCGATGACTATTCCAGGAAGACCTGGATATATTTCCTGAAGGCTAAGTCAGAGGTCTTTGAGAGGTTTCGGGAGTTCAAGGCTCTCGTGGAGAACCAAACAAGAAAGAAGATTCGGGTGTTGAGGATAGACAACGAGGGTGAGTACACCTCCAATGAGTTTATGGAGTATTGTTCGACAAAGGGGATCAAGAAGAGCACACTGCGCCCCATACCGCACAACAGAATTGAGTTGCAGAGCGGAAGAACAAGACTATGGTAGGAGCAGCCAAGCCCATGCTATTTGATCTGGGATTATTAGTATTCCTTTGGGCCGAGCCATACAGGACTGTAGTTTACATTCATAACAAGTGTGCCCACACAACTTTGGGGAGGAAGACACCCGAGGAGGTCTTCGCAGGCACTAGGCCAGATGTGAGTCACATTCGCATATTTGGAAGTGTTTGCTATTGTCATGTTCATGCTGACACTAGGAAGAAGTTGGACCCTTCTGGAGAGAAGGGGTTACTTGTTGGATACATCGAGACTTCGAAGGCATACATAGTATACATACCTGCTCGCAAGAGGATCATTGTGAACAGGGATGCCTAGTTCGATGAGGATAGGGCCTTGCGGAGATCTATGTACTTATCAGCAGAGCAACTGCTAGCACGGGATTCGGGGGTCAAGTTAGAGGAGCCAGATGTACAGATACAGGAAAGACACATGGTACAGGTTCTGGTAGTCAGAGGGAGTCAGGTGGGCAGGATCCTTCAGTCATTTACTTGGAGGATGAGTTGCAACAGGAGACAGATATCTAGCAGTTGTGGCAGGTTGACACTAGGCTAAGGCCAAAGAGGTTCAGGTCCACAGTTCAGGATTCCAGGTAGGTGGATCCTCCACAGAGTTCCATGAGACGAAGCAAACCACCAGTGAGACTCAGTTATATGGCATTGATGACAGAGTTGATCAACTCTGAACCTTCTAGCTTTCAGGAGGTTGAACAACATGATGTGTGGCAGGAGGCTTTGGTTTAGGGGTATGACTCCATCATGAAAAACTAGATATGGGAGGTTGTGCCAAGACCTGAACGGAAAAAGGTGGTGGGATCCAGATGGATCTACAAGGTGAAGCATGCAGCAGACGGAAGCATGGAGAAGTAAAAGACACGCTTTGTGGCAAAGGAGTTTTCACAAAAGGAGGGTATTGACTATGAGGAGACCTTCGCCCATGTTTCTAGGTATTCTAGCATTTGGACCGTTATGTCACTAGCAGCTGAGATGGGTTGGCGAGTCCATCAGATGGACCTCAAGACTCCCTTCCTCAATGGAGCGATAGAGGAGGAGGTATATATTGAGCATCCAGAGGGGTTTGATGTGGAGAACAAGGAGACGCATGTATGCAGACTGCATAGAGCTCTTTATGGGCTCAAGCAAGCGCCTCGAGCATGGTACTCAAGGATAGACAACTATCTACGGGAGATGCGATATCAACCGAGTGAGGCTGATCACAACTTGTACTTCTTGACAGGTGAGGTGCCTCTCAAATTGGTCCTATAATGTGGATGATCTCTTTCTTACAGGAGATGAGAGGCTGATTGGAGACTGCAAGTCCAACCATGCAGTGGAGTTTGAGATGAAAGACCTTAGGTTGATGCATTACTTTTTGAGCTTGGAGGTTTGGCAGAGAGATGGATGCTTCTTCATTGTGTAATATCCCAAATACTAATATTTTCTAATTCTATGCAAAATTTTTGAATAGCCGGGCATGCATAACTGCCATGCAAAATTGCCCTAAATTATAGCTGAATTTAGGGTTAGGGTTTGTAGGAAAGGTTGTAACACTTACCACTAATAATCCGGTTGAAGATGCTCCTGAGAAAATATGCATGCAAGATAAGCCGAGCTGATGAAGTAATAACCCCTTTTTCCCGCGTAGTGCCCCCAACAGACTGGATCAGTTAAAGATGACGTTTTTGGTGGAGGGGTGGTCTGTTGGAGCTGCAAATTTGCTGTAGTGAAGATGTGCCTGTGCTGGAGAGAATGGACGGAGCATGCAGAAGATTTGACCTCTCTATTTACCCTAACGAATTGGTTCACCTGCCTGGTGTCCATGCCCTCCCTCTTCTCTGTTCTGCTTCTAGCTGCTCCAGGTGAGCAAACCGGTGGTTGATAATCACTCAAAGCAGTAGAGTGATCTTGCCTTTGAGGATGTAGGCCACATGCGGAAGAAATATGGTGATTTGGAGTCCCGATGAATGACTTGGGGTTTTCCAGCTAAATCCCCCCCCCAGCTGTACGGATGAACCTACAAATAATCTTCTGGCATACACTGAAACACTGAATAATGATGAATACAATAGATGCAGTGACAAACCTGGATGGTTTCTTCTGAAGGAGACTAGGGAAGGTATTGCACTGCTGAACCCTCGTTAGTTGAAGACTCTGTCCTCAACCCCAATTGCCGTAGCTGCACGTTGTGCTGCTGCTCAAATATCGAAATCAATCAATAATAAACATCCCTATCTCCTTAGGCTCCCTCATCCTTCTTAAATAGATCCTTATGCGCTTTTAGGCTTCACATGTCACTTTTAGGGTTTGTGCTTTTACTTTTGCATGCATGCGATTCTAATTTGATGTTGACTTTTAAGCCTAAAGAGAAAATGCTTCTTTTAGCCTACTGTTGACTTTAGTGCTGAATTTGTGTCTCGAGTTGTTCTAAGTACCAAATGTCCTCAGGCGATCCCCTCTTATGGAGTACCCGCTTGAACCTATGGGGATTATGTAGGTTAGGGGGTGTTTTGTTGCCTAATCGGACGAGGACATTACGGTCCTCCTTGCTTGAGATTGCTTGTCCTCTAGCAACTGCAAATTGGGATGCTGCAATACCTGTTTTCCTTCCCATGTGGCATCCTCTGGAGGTAATTCTTTCCATTGGACCAAGTATTCTCTAATCACCCGGTTCTGGAGTTCTCTTTCTCGAGTCTGTACAATCCGTTCTGGAATCAGTACCAATAGTACCTCATCATCTTAGGGAGGTAACTCTGTTGATGGAGCAATGTGTTGTCCGATGGTCTTTTTCAGGTTCGACACATGGAATACATTGTGAATTTTGCTCTCCTGTGGCAATTCTAGTTCGTACGCCAACTCTCCCACCTTTTGATTCTGTAGGGTCCGTAGAAGCGAGGTTTTAACTTTTCCGCTCCTTTCTTCTTAAGTGAATACTGTCTGTAGGGTTGGAGCCGTAATTATTCCAGATCTCCTACTTCAAAGCTCCGCTCAACCCTGTGTCTGTTTGCATACAGCTTCTGCTGATTCTGGGCTGTCTGTAAGTTCTCTTTCAGGATTTTAAGAATATCTTGACTGTCCTGTATTCAATCCTTTTCCTTAGGATCCTTTCTGTCTCCGAATGCTTAATTTGCAAAGTCCAAGGCCTCATAGCCATATAATGCCTTAAACGGTGTCATCCTAATAGACATGTGGTAGGTAGTATTGTAGCAGTATTCCCCTAAGTGTAGCGATTTAATCCAGGTTCGCTGCTGCCTTGTTACATAGTTCCTCAGATACCCTTCAATCCACTTGTTGACAATCTCGGTCTGTCCATCACTCTGGGGTTGATAACTCGTGCTGGTAGCAAGCTCTGTTCCCACTAACCTGAATAGCTTCTGCCAGAAGGCATCTGTGAATCTACTATCCTGATCGTTGAGAATGGTCTTGGGTAACCCGTGTAGCCTGAAGACCTCTCTGAAAAATAACTCGGCTACCTGGGCTGTAGAGTAATCAGATGATATAGCAAAGAAATGGTCGAATTTGGTCAGTCGATCACTGACAACATATAAGCAATCTCGCCCTTGGACCTTGGGCAACCCTGTAATGAAATCCATGGAGATACTTTCCCACTTATGTTCCCGTACGTGCTGCATAAACTCCCCCTTGAGGCCCTTCCATGAGAACCTCTCTCGGATCTACCTATAGGTCTTCAAGAAACCATGATTTCCTGATAGTGGAGAGTCATGCGATGCTTGTATTATTTTCTTTGTTAAAGCTGATTCTGGGACGAGGTAAATCTTGCTTTTGTAATAGATGATGTCATCGATGATTTTGTACCTGTCATCATGAACCTGCCCATCCAATAATTCGCAAGTGAATTTGTTTTTGAAGTACTCTACTGAAAGAAGAGCCCTTCAATCTGTAGATATACTCATGAGAGATAATGAAGCAGGTTGTCTGGATAATGCATCAGCTACTATATTGTTCTTACCCTTCACATACTCTATCTCGAAATTGAAGGCTTGCACTTTGCTGACCCATTTTTGTTCGTGCTCATTCAACTCCTTCTGCTCCAAGAAGTACTTGAGGCTGTTATGATCTGTCTTGATTTTGAACTTGCTGCCCACCTGGTACTGTCTGAATTTAGTGAGAGCATGTAAGATGGCTAGCATTTCTTTGTCATATATGGAGTAGTGGTGCTCATAGTTCTTCAGTTTCCTGCTCTGAAATGCAATGGGGTGATGGTTTTGTATCAATACTACTCCTAGCCCTTCCCCCGAGGCATCACATTCTACTACAAATGGATGTGAGAAGTCTGGTAATGCTAAAACTGGGCAAGAACTCCTGATGACTTTCATCTCCTCAAAAGTTTTTTGTGCTAATTCTGTCTAGGTGAAGGCTCGCTTCTTTGTGAGATCTGTGAGGGGTGCGGCGAATTTAGAGAACCTGTCACATGCCCCAATTTGCAAAAACATTTTATGTTTTAAGAAACATTATGTTATATTTTATGTTAAAGTTTGTAATTAATGACCAAGTGGGGCAAGGATAATTTAATGTAATTGTTGAATATTTTATTAATAAATAATAAATGTAAGATGAGACAATAGCTTAGGGAAGCTGTTAAATGAGTGTTTTACTGGTCACTTTATGGAGAAGGCTGGGTTGAGAGCAGATTGACACTTGGTAGCATCCTCAAAGTACTTCTAGCTGTTGTAGGTGGCAACTTCCCTATTTTTGTGGTCATGTTCCCCAAGAAAGTGGAACAAGAGTAGGTGGCTCATTAAGTAAAAACAGACCCAAAAGACCTAGGCATGCTAATAAAACTTCCCATTGAAGACAACTAAGGCTGCTCATTCTGCGTTGGTGATCATTCTGAGTGAATGAAGTGCACAAGAGAATTCGATGGAAGGGACTAGCTGAAGTAAGTTTGAGTGTGTTGTCCGCCGATTTGCACACCAACAGCAGAAATCTTTCTAAAGCTATATCCTCACTTGAGAAAGTGGGAGAGGTGTGACCTTGGGGGCAAGCATAGAGCCAGGTACTGTCACCTACTCCTAGCTCCTCTGTTTAGGCTAACTCCTAACGAATCCAAGGGGGGTAGTCCCTAACAAAGAGTTTCTAAGGCTCAATGTGTTTAAGTAAGTTTTATGAAGGTGATGCAGATGGGTGTTGTTTAGGAGTTTGTTATGATGAAAGAAGATTATAATTCTAAGGCTCAATGTGTTTAAGTAAGTTTTATGAAGGTGATGCAGATGGGTGTTGTTTATGAGTTTGTTATGATGAAAGAAGATTATAATTCTAAGGCTCAATGTGTTTAAGTAAGTTTTATGAAGGTGATGCAGATGGGTGTTGTTTAGGAGTTTGTTATGATGAAAGAAGATTATAATTCTAATAACTGAAAAATAAATATTAGAAGAAAAGCAATCCACGTTGCTACATCAGATTAAAAGATGAACAATATGACAAGAACTTGTGAAATAAACTAGCATTCATAGATAAAGATTTTATAAACCAAAGGACAAATGGTCCAGATTAATAATGATGCATGAAATGACAAACCAGTGCCTTATGGAGTCAAACTTCTGAGATGCTTGAAAAATAATGAAAGTACAAGTCTCGTAATAGTGCTAGTGTCTTGCGTTTGCTCTTGGTTTATTTTAAAGATTTTTAATGGTCTTGTTTATTATGGCTTGTCAAAAGGTATCAAAGACCAACTGGGAAAGCGTTCAAAGTTATCCCATTCTAGACATGCTGGCCCGTCCAGTTTCCCAGGCTGGTGTCCGATGGATTGACCAGCTAGCTGGGACTCTAAGACAACGGTGAGTTCCGACGCCCTTACTGAGAATTGACTCTGAATGCTTTCTACAACGCCGGTGCGTTGGTTATGGGGTAAAATTTTATTATGTTGTTATTTGCGAGATTAACAAGTCTGTTCACCGTTTTGAGTACGAGCCCAACTATGAAAGTCGGCAGAGCATACTAAGTGAGGGATAGCAACGGAGTAAATTAATTAAAGGGGAATTTGAGTTGGTTGCAAATTTTATTAGAAAAACAAGTTAAACCCTCTGACAGAGAGCGCTCTTGACTTTGTCTTATTACAAAAGTTCAAGAGTCTTAGCTATTCTATATGACTAAATGCAAGCATGATGCGAACATACTATTATGCTCTCCGAGAGAGAGTGCTCTTGACTTGGATTCTGGTAAGTTCAAGAGACTTAGAATTAAATTAATAAATTACAAAAGCAAAAGTACATGAAATAAATGAAAACAAACAAACTCTCCGATATAGAGGACTCTTGATCCACCTTACGGTGGGATTCAAGAGGTTTTAGTTCTTTTTACCTTTTTGCAATATTATATCAAATAAATCAAATTCTAATGTAAAGCTAAGTAAAAAAACAAGAAACTTTTCCTTTTTTTAAACTTTAATGAAAGCAAAACTTTTCAAAAATGAAACTATCTTTTCTTATTCTATTCTAACCATTTACTCTACAAGCATGCAAACATGAAAATGTGGACGATACAGGATTCCCCTAAATGGGGGAAGAGGGTTGTGGGAGCATTTATCCCACTTGCTTTTTATTAACTTTTTACAATGCTTTTTTGATGTTTTTTTTTACCTCTTCTTGAATGAGCAAGGTGAGAAAGGGAAAGAGAGAGGAGGGAGGTGTTTTTGTCTTTTTTCGCTCTTTGCTTGCGTATAGCCTTTGGGCTCTTTTCGACTTTCCTGAAAATAAGAGCTTTTAGCATTGAAATGTTATATGTTAGGAAAAAAAAAAAATAAAATATATCTACAAACTAACTCTAAAAGAAAGTAAAGTTTTAACAGTGAAAACGAAGGAGAGAAAATAGAAGAAGAAGCTGCGAAACGGAGGAGAAAAAAGGCAAAAAGAGGGCTGAAACAAAAGGCAAAAGAGGGCTGCAACAAAACGGTGAAGAATGGACAAAAAGAGGGCAGTGAAAAGAGAAGAGGATGAGCAAGCCAAACAAGGCAAGAAAGGAGAAGCCAAAGGATGGATAAATGGAACTTAGGGCTTCTTGAAGTAACTAGTAACCAAAATAACTTTATCTTGTGGATGGAACACGAGAGAGAGAGATACTCCCAGCGTTGTTTTTTTTAAGCAAAAGATAACGAACCCTGTAGGTCTTGCAATCACAAGGTGTTAAACTCAAAATGGTTGTTTTGAAGCATGGGATAGAACAAGCTGAGCTCACACCCTTCTACAATCTGTGAAGCCTGATAACACACAAAAGCTCAATACAAGAAGTGAGATAAAAAATTATATGCTAGTATGCTAGGAAAATCAAATCAAGATCAACATTTCATATTACTGACTACTCATGTTCATCCAGATATTAATCTACTTTGCATAAATAACCAAATTGAGACAACAAATGGCTATTCTACTGTGCCAACAATGGCCTTCTTGAGCTAGCAAAATAATTAATCACATGCAAGTATTAAAAGAGAGGAGTTAGAGACAATATCACCTCAACCATGAGGAATTCACCACAATTAAAAATCCATAGACCTCCAAAGTCGAATATCTTTATTAACAATTCCAAAGCAAATGCTTGATACAATTTTCTTAGAGTAACTCTACCACAAAAGTTCCATCCTAATAGAGTTCAAAGAGCCTCTATTTATACAAAAAACCAAGCTCGAGGGGCCTTTAATGAACCAGAGATCAAGCTCAGTTAAGTAAGCTTGAACTGCGCTGAAGTGAATGCTGAATTGAGGTTGAACTGCCAACACATCCAATCAAATCGACATCCAAAATGAAACGGTTTTCTTCACACAATATGGAGTGGCCAAGTGTATACACGATTCACCAAGAAGAGGTATGCGTGAGCTTTGAAGGAGTTGAAAGTTTTAGCTATAATGAATGCCAACTCGCGTGCAATGGGAGCCAAGCCGGATGACGTGGCCACGAAACAAGGAAGAGCCCACATCGAAATCAGCGTGAGCTCACCCTTCGCGAGAGTACGAAATGCTCAGCGTGAAGGTTTGGTTTACTTTGACGTCACCACTCCCTCATGCGATTCGCATGCATGGAAAAATAAGCCATGGTTTAAGTTTGATATAATTCATGTGGATGGGTCCCCCCAAATCCCACTCACCACTTTCCACATAAGCGTGAGTCCCATGCTTCACGTCATTTTCCTTATGCATTAGTTCGCATGGTGGTAATGGACACATATGACATGACATGGTATTAGATCATGGTTTATAATTTTTTAATTATTAAGTGGATGGGGAACCACACATTCCCACCTATCTCCCTCACAAAAGCGTGAGTCCAAAAACCTCATGTCACTTTCCTTTCATGAAATAACATAACTTCCTTTAACCCAAAGTTTAATGTGCCATGTGACTTGAAGTGGGTCGTAAGACCTATGGGTCCACATGGCATGTCACCCTCCATTAATAAAAAAAATCAAATTTGACTTTGAAATTGACTTTTTTATATTTGGACTTTAGTGCATTTTATCCAAATTTAGCAATTAAATGCCAATCTGGTGCTCAGTTAGCCAGATGATGACTTTAGGAATGCTTTCGCTGCCCGACTGATGGTGAAAGTGAACCTTGGGGTAATGATGCTGCTTTGGGCTTGAAAATGAGCCCAACCATGTCGAAAACTGACTCCTGATCACAATTTTATTACATTTTGAAATTTTCCATTTAACCATTAAAACTGGCTTAAAAAGTGGAAAAAATTATTTTTCTCAGAATCCAATGAAACTCTAGGGGGACCTAGTGCATGTTTATACGACTCAATCGGAACGCCTAGCATGACAAAAGATACTGACACGAAGGCTCTAATAACCTCCCAAGGCCGAAACATCAAGACAACTACCTCGGCTTTGGAGGAGCGAGTGAAAAACTCAGAAATTATTGGTCGTTTGTTCAACAGCCAATAATAACCAAGGGAAAAAACACTCTGGGCTAGTCGGTTGATGCCCAAGTCCGGGAAGCCGAGCCTTTTATAAAAATTTAAATGCTAGGACATTTTTTACATTTTCCCCAAGGGGGTATGAACATGTATTTTACAAAAAATAAAAAAGTTCAGCCAAAAACTGGCTAACTTTGGAACACATTGAACTTCTGAGCTCTGTAGATGAGCATTCATCATGCTCGATAATTGGCGGCTCAATAGGAGGTTCAACTATTATACAAAATAGTTGGTAACAGAGTGAAAAGTGCTGAAGACTTGAACTAGTGCAACTATTCTAAGCTGAGTTCATACTGCTATAGGCAGAACTGATTTACTGCTGGACACTCAGTGGAGTTGCAGAGGATTCCTAGACTACATCTCTCACCCAGGTGGACCAGGAGACAAGCTCGGGGGTCCTGAGAATTGCAGTCCAACTCTTCTCCAGGAGTTGGTTGGGAGGAACAGGTTCCTTAAGCTGTTGTTACCTTATCTATACTTCCAGGTTTTACTTGTTTATTTCAATTATCTAAGTATTTACTGTTATTTGGAAAGTTTAGGATTTATCAATGATATGGTATACTTCTGTTCTTAATTTCTGTTAGGGTTAGCTTAGGAATGTATATGTTGGGAAAAGTTACTAAGTTTTGAACTAGTTTAGTTACGGTGAATGATTAGAAGTATTCTGATTTAAATTGATAGATAGAAAAAAATACCTAAACTGTATTTTTCCACACCTTTTGCAAGGTAGTACTCTAGTACAGTAGGTTAGTTTATTTTCAATAAAGAATTCGAATAAGTATGTATGCAGATGAAATTGTTATTTTCTACAAGATCTTTTGTATAAAATTGTTTGTATGTTTTCTTTATACTTTCATTTAGTTAAAGTATTTAAACAAATTAAATAGAGACAGATAGGAAAAAGCTAAGGTATTATACACTTGTCTGTGTAATAATTTACACAGTAAATCCAATTTTTTCTTATATTATAAACCTAATATGTTAATCATAAATAGACAATATAGAAACAATAAATTATCGAGATTAAGTTTAACTTAACAAAAATAGTCTACAAGGTTAAACATTTACCCAATTAGTTCACCTAAGTGAAAAATGCGAACTAGGGTTAACTAAAAATTAAATACTAGCTCTGTAAATATTTAAAGAATTAGGGTTTGTAAAATAACTTATGCAGAAGGACTGTTTCTTTTCATAACTAAATAAATTTAAAATCTATCGATATTCTATACAATCTTAAGCATCATTCAGATGTCTGTATGGAGTCACATACTTCATATATGAGTATTTATAAATATCAAAAACCTATTAGTATATTTCAGAAAGTACAGAAAAGAATTAAAATTATACAATTAATATCTTTTCTCTATTTTATTTCCCAAAAATCTTTTCTGATTTAATAACTATGTTACTATCTAAAATTTCACTGTCAGAAACCCTCAAGTTATAATTCACTTAAAAGAAAAGCAAACTAACTAAAAATTTACTTAACCCTAAACCCTCAAAGTGTTAATAACAAGAAAAATAATTGAAGCAACCACAATATATATATATATATATTATCAAAACAGAGATACAGTCGACAGCTTTAAGCTGTGAGAAACTTAAGACTGAAAAATTGAACAGACATAGTCTCGACCTACGACCTTTTACATCACTAGTCAATGCTTAAAAAGCCTGATTAAAAGTATCATATTTTCGAACAGAGTTCACAATAAACAAACTTTTGTCTCGGCTATGAAAGCCCTTTTTTTTTTTTTAAACATTGCTAAGATAGCCTCTAGGGCTTCATAGTTTTACTGAACAATCAACTTGTAATGACCCTTGGCCTTTCCAAACATTTCACAGCACGGTACTTCAGGCCGAGATAAAAACCCAGTAACCCAAACGAACTCCATCAATAAAATCAACATTTTAACTCACTGTAGGAGAACCTCAGTGAAACCGAGGCTTACCAGGAAATCGATTTGGTGGAGCCCCTTCTCCTTACGTTTTCAAACCTCGGGCAAACTCTTTTTACTGCGGCCTGCAAGGGTTTAAACACAAAGGCAAGAGGTTAGAACTATTCTGATAATAAGTAAAAGAAACTGAGTCGAATAATACATTAATACTAATTTAGAAGGATTATATACTTGGAATTCTTTTCCTTTGACTCTGCCATTTATTTGGACAAGTTTCAAACCCCAGCCACTTCTTTCGCAGACAACCAGCTTCGGGAGGGCACTGATAGGAAGTTTATAAGCACACAGTGCTCTCGTCCAACCTTCAAACTACCACACTGAACTTTAAATAGTGAAGATCAGTGGAACCCTCGCTACTCTTGAGAGAACGTTTAGCTTCAAGGAACACTGAAGGAGATTTACGCAGTTCACTGAGTACAAACTAAGTTTCCAAACCCCAAGATGGAGCAGAAACATTTACCACCTTACCGAACGGACTGTGAAGTCCTTTATTTCTTCTGACTCCAATCTTTAAAACTACAAGTAACTGCTCGTGCCACTCTACAACAACAACCGACTAGAAGTCGTGCTCACCTTCTCAGGCTACGGCTTTACCTGTTGTAAAGAACAATGCCTACCAAGGTAAAACCCCAACAGTCGAGGATATTATGGCTCAACCCAACCATAAACTTATAAAACCTTCAATGCTGAAGAACGTAGGGAGAAGGAGTGAGCTTGACAACAAACCTTGCGGCCATAAGTCTGTTGCTTTCACAACACACAGCAGTCTAGCAAGACTAAGAAGAATGCGAAAATTTAGGGTTTAGTATGTTTTATACTGTTTTTGGTCAAACCCCAAAAACCTAACCTTTGTTTTGCCAACACGTGGCTTGTAATAGTCTTTGCAATGGTGGGTTTTCAGCTATAGTTCGAATTCTTGCTTAACCTGCATAAAATAGTAGAAAAGAAATGTTTAATACCATGCTATATTACATGTTATGGATTGGTATTCTCGGTTTAGGTGTATTTTTGTAACTAGTCTAAAACATGGGAGTTAAAATATTAAAAACTCTAGGGTTAGTATGGTTTTCGAATATAATAGATCTTTATATAAAAGAAATTTAAATATGAAATTCCCTAATCTTGGCATTTAGTATAGGAAACTCAATGCAAAATATCTATATCATGGATTTTGCTTAATTGAATTTATAGCAAAGGAAATCAACTATGAAACTCCTTGACTAGCTGTTACAACAATTATGCCTAGTTAGCATATTAACATAGGTATTAGAATTTCATTTTTGCCATATAGTAAAACTTGATGAAAAGAGGATGTATATACAGGAAAATAAGGGCAGTCTTCGTATAAGCATTAATACATCCTTCCCTACATACAGGGTTATAACTCTATTGTTGAAATAAAACAAGTGGAGTTAGTATATTTATAAACAATTAAGTGTTGAGCCTAGTTTAAATTTTACCTTGTACATCATCGTATTGTTTCCTACATGAGTCCTCATTTAAATGTGCGTAATATTCTTATTCAGATCCTTAGATCCTTCCAGAATTACTCAAATATCAGTAAAAGTAATATTATTGGAAAATTATTATAACATCAAGAAGTTTCAATAGGGTAACTGCTAGATGAGATAACTCTTACTAAGGTGATATCCAGAATTCTATATTAAAAATGAAATGATACAAAATTAAGTAAACATAAGCTATTTATGATGGTTAAAAGAATAATTAAGCCAATTTCAGTTTGCTAGGAAAGTACTCACTACTATCAGCTATGGAGATCATAAATAATAAGATCAACAATACCTCTTTTTCTGTTTAAGCTGTAAAGAAATAATTTAACTAGCATTCTATTATATGCTAGCTGAATGTTTTTCTCGATCTGGAAAGACTGGTAACAAAACGTCTTAATTGTTTACCTGTTCAGAACCTGTAGAAGAAGTAACACTTTACTGCGCTAGCTATAAGCTAAGTAAGCCTCGATCTCAGCTGAAGTTCTTTACTTGTCATAAGACAGTAAAAACACACTCGGTATCAGGTTCATACAAAATATTCTTTTCCTGTCCTTCGGAAAACATAAACTACTAAATTCAAATCGTTAACATAGAACTATGAAGATAAACAAATAATTATACAGATATTTACAAATGTGCAGATCTAAATACTACTGTTAAAAAGTATTCGTTAGCAGTTATTGGTCCCTAGACAATGACGAATGCCAACATTTTATGTTACATGAAAAATTTCAAATTTTTACGAATTTTTGGGTTATTACAGAACCCCTTAACATACCTCCGGTAATATGTGCAAAGGCCTACGAAGCTTCTCAATTCTGTGACAATTTTTGGTGTGGGCCAATCCTTGATAGCTCGGATTTTCTCCATATCAACCTATACCCCTTCTGCACTGATTATGTGCCCTGGGTACAATATTTTCTTCATGCCAAATTCACACTTGAACATCTTCGCGTAAAGCGAGTGTTCTTCTAGATTGCTCAATACTTCGTATAGATATTTCAGATGTTCCTCCCATGTTTTGCTGTAAATCAAGATGTCATCAAAGAATACTAGCAAAAACTCAAATAACTGAGCTCTGAAAGTATGGTTCATGTAAGACTGAAAAGTGGCTAGAGCATTGGTAAGTCCAAAAGGCATGACCAGGAATTCATAGTGACCACAGTGACAACGGAAAGCTATTTTAGAAATGTCTTGATCTCTTACTCGGATATGATGGTACCCCAAGCGAAGATCAATCTTTGAAAAGTATTTGGCGCCACGCAGCTTGTCCATGAGTTCATCAATCCTAGGGACGGGATACTTGTTTTTGATGGTCTTTTTGTTGAGTGCTCTGTAATCGATGCACATTCGCAGTGTGCCATCCTTCTTCTTGACTAAGACCACTGATGATGCAAAGGGGCTAGAGCTGGGCCGAATGTATCCAAGCCCCAGTAATTCCTTGATCGTCTTCTCGATCTCATCCTTATATCTTTTGGGGTGTCGATAAGGAGTGGTGATGACTGCCTGTGTCCCCTCCTCTAGCTCAATGATGTGCTCAAAGCCTCTGTCTGGCGGTCTACCTGTTGGAAGGTCCCGCAATACCTTTTCGTGTTTCTGTAATAAAGCCTGAATATCATCTGGGTGTTGTGTGTTGTTCTCTGGAGGTTTCCTAAAGGTGACAAAACATTCTCCAGCCCATTCTATGTCATCTTGTTTGAGTACTGCCTCCATTCTCTGTGAAGAGACTGGTTTTGGGGGATAAGTGTTCATGCCCCTCAAAACTACCCGTTTTCCATCTGGCCCCTGGAATTCCATTTCCATTGCTCGGTAGTCTGTAGTATATTTCCCTATTGAATAAAGCCATTGAACGCCTAATACTACATGTGTATCTGCCACATCCACTACATAAAACGAATCTGTCATTTGGTAGTTGCCTAATGTGACATTCAGTTTTGGAATCCAATAGTTGTACTCCATGCTAGAGTTTCCGGCTACTGCTAAAGTAAATTCCTCAAGCTTCTCTCTCGGAATACCCCTCTTGGCTACCCAAGCTGCATGAATGAAATTGTGGGTTGCTCCCCCATCAACCAATACTCCCAGTCTATGGCCCTGTACTACTCCCCTGGCCCTAAGAGTATGGAATCTAGGTACTCTAGATAGTGTAGCAATAACTCCCTTTGGTGTATCACCTTGGAGTGACTCCTCCTCTGCTGCCTGCAATTCTTTTGTTGTCTCCTGCTCGTAGTCCTCCCCTTCATTGTGTGAATATACCTCTATGTAGTGGCCTTGGCCTTTCCTGTGCACCTGTGTCCTGGAACCCATGGTTCCTGACAAGTAAGTTATAATTTCTTTCGTCTCAAGTCTTTCTTAGTGTCATCGTCTAACCATGTTTTCTTTGGGACTTCCTGCTAGAAAGGTTTCTTGTCCTTGTCCCTAATCGGAAAGTTGGTCTTGAGTGGGAATCTGTTCTTCGGAACTGAGTCTTGGAGATCTTTGGCTTGGCTAATGGCATCCTGTAGAATGGGGGTTTTGTATGCTTTCACCCATTCTCGTAGTGGCTCTGTCAGGGCCTCAGTAAACAACATCGTCAATATGCTCTCTGACACATCTGTCACCATAACAGCTATCCTCTGAAATTCTGAGATGAAGGCCTCGGCGCTACTTGTCTGCCTCAGTTGAGCGAACTCCCTGAAATGTATCTCTGGATCTTTCCTGTCGAACTGCTCCATGAGTTTCTGAGTGAACTCACTATAGGAATGGATGGTGTTGTGACCCAATGTCACTAATCCGTGGTACCACCACTCATGAGCCTCTCCGTTCGGGTGGAGTGTAGCCAATTTAATGGTATCTGTCTCCGTCATGGGGTTGAGTTGGAAATAGGTATCCAACTTCTGAACCCATATCCTCGC
Organism: Pseudotsuga menziesii; assembly: GCA_001517045.1. Taxonomy (NCBI): domain Eukaryota; kingdom Viridiplantae; phylum Streptophyta; class Pinopsida; order Pinales; family Pinaceae; genus Pseudotsuga; species Pseudotsuga menziesii. Next base: position 22,227 of record LPNX010932689.1, read on the forward strand.
TGAACCTCCGCAAGTCCCATCAAAGTTAGGGATGGTCAACCTGCCCAAGGTTTTCTGCAACTCATAGTTATGATTGAATCCCTTGTTGAAATTCCTGGGCTTGTTCCTACTCTTCATGTTACAAAACTCTGAAAAAGACATGGGTGCATGAAACTCATCCCTTAAGTCCTTGTATTCCTGCAAATAAGCCCCAAAGGGTTCGCTAGGCTCTACCTACATGACTGGACCTGCCAAGAAGTGAGGCATAGTAGGCCTGTTGGAAGGTCTGTTATATATGTGGGGTGTGTTCTGCATATTGGTGTATGCATGTTTCCCACTACTGTTTGTAGACCCTCTATCTGCCGGTGAGAGGTGTGCTGCTATTATCTCTAGATCTTTCCTGTCGAACTGCTCCATGAGTTTTTGAGTGAACTCACTATAGGAATGGATGGTGTTGTGACCCAATGTCACGAATCCGTGGTACCACCACTCATGAGCCTCTCCGTTCGGGTGGAGTGTAGCCAATTTAATGGTATCTGTCTTCGTCATGGGGTTGAGTTGGAAATAGGTATCCAACTTCTGAACCCATATCCTCGCTGAACCTCCGCAAGTCCCATCAAAGTGATGGATGGTCAACCTGCCCAAGGTTTTCTGCAACTCATAGTTATGATTGAATCCCTTGTTGAAATTTTTGGGCTTGTTCCTACTCTTCATGTTACAAAACTCCGAAAAAGACATGGGTGCATGAAACTCATCCCTTAAGTCCCTGTATTCCTGCAAATAAGCCCCAAAGGGTTCGCTAGGCTCTACGTACATGACTGGACCTGCCAAGAAGTGAGGCATAGTAGGCCTGCTGGAAGGTCTGTTATATATGTGGGGTGTGTTCTGCATATTGGTGTATGCATGTTTCCCACTACTGTTTGTAGACCCTCTATCTGCCAGTGAGAGGTGTGCTGCTATTACCTGGTTTTGGTTTCGTCGATAATCTGTTGATTGCATTAAGTACGTCCTTTTGCCCTTTGGCTAAGCCTTGCAATGTGCTTACTAAGTTGTGAAACTCCATTCTGTCCTTGTCTTCTCTCGTTCCTTTTCCCCTGTCAGAGTGTGTACCTGTTGGGTCCATGTCTGAGTTGGTATCTTCTAGTTGGATATCCTCAAAGTCCTCCGTGTACCGACTCCTTTTCCTATAGGTTACAAAAGTGTCCTCTTCTGTATTCATCTACTTCTCATGTTGAAGCCCACAACTGGCAAGGAACATGCTTTGATACCACTGTAATATCCCAAATACTGATATTTTCTAATTAAATGCAAAATTTCTGAATAGTTGGGCATGCAAAACTGCCATGCAAAATTTCCCTAAATTATAGATGAATTTAGGGTCAGGGTTTGTAGGAAAGGTTGTAACACTTACCACTAATAATCCTGTTGAAGATGCTCCTGAGAAAATACGCATGCAAGATAAGCCGAGCTGATGAAGTAATAACCCCTTTCTCCAGCGTAGTGCCCCCAGCAGATTGGATCAGTTAAAGATGACGTTTTTGGTGGAGGGGTGGTCTTTTGGAGCTGCAAATTTGCCGGAGTGTAGATGTGCCCGTGCTAGAGAGAATGGTCGGAGCATGCAGAAGATTTGACCTCTCCAGGTACCCTTGAGAATTGGTTCACATGCCTGGTGTTCATGCTCTCCCTCTTCTCTGTTCTGCTGCTAGCTGCTCCAGGTGAGCAAACCAGTGGCTGATAATCACTCAAAGCAGTAGAGTGATCTTGTCGGTGAGGATGCAGGCCATATGCAAAAGAAATATGGTGATCTGGAGTCCTGGTGAATGACTTGGGGTTTTCCAGCTAAATCTCTCCCCAGCTGTACGGATGAACTTGCAAATAATCTTCTGGCATACACTGAAACACTGAATAATGATGAATACGATAGATGCGGTGACAAATGTGGATGGTTTCTCCTGAAGGAGACTAGCGTAGATATTGCACTGTCGAACCCTCGTTAGTTGAAGACTCCGTCCTCAACCCCAACTGTCGTCGTTGCACGTTGTGCTGCTGCTCAAATATCCAAATCAATCAATAATAAACATCCCTATCACTTTAGGCTCCCTCATCCTTCTTAAATAGATCCTTATGCGCTTTTAGGGTTCGCATGTCACTTTTAGGGTTTGTGCTTTTTACTTTTGCATGCATGCGATTCTAATTTGATGTTGACTTTTAAGCCTAAAGAGAAAAGGCTTCTTTTAGCCTACTGCTGACTTTAGTACTGAATGTGNCCGCAGTCATTCCCCTCTTATGTAGTACTTGCTCGAACCTATGGGGATTAAGTAGGTTAGCGGGTGTTTTGTTTGCTAATGGGACGAGGACATTACACATTGGATAGGAGAAGTATGCTGTAGAGATCTTGAAGAGATTTAGGATGGAGGACTGCAAGCCAATTTCCATACCTGTAGTTTCCAACTGGAGGAAGATTGATGCATCAGGGTCAGACGGATCTGATCCTACCTTGTATTGTCAACTTATCGGATCGCTTATGTATTTGGTCAACACTCAATCAGACATCAACTTTGCAATCAACTCTTTGAGTCAGTTCATGGTGGACCCTCGGAGAGTGCATTGGACGGCTACGAAGCAAATACATCGCTACATCAGAGGTACAGTGGAGCATGGATTGGTTTATGAGCGCAGGGGGAGTGTACAGTTAGCAGGATTCACGGATGCTAACTGGGCAGGATGTGTAGAGGACAGGAATAGTACTTCAGGTTGTTGTTTTAACATTGTATTAGGGGTTGTGTCTTGGTTCAGCAGGAAGCAGAAGTCAGTTGCATTGAGCTCGGCAGAGGCTGAGTACATGGTATCGAACATGGCTGGTTGTGAGGGTATGTGGCTAAGGAAGTTACTTTCAGGGTTGTTCGAGTGTGAGCTAGAGGCTACAGTAGTTCACTGTGACAATCAGAGTGGCATTGGGCTCTCTGAAAATCCAGTGTTCCATGGCTGGAGGAACACATACACATCAGGTACCACTTCTTGAGAGATTGTGTTCAGAGAGGAACTATTTGGTTGGAGTACATACAAACAAATGAGTAGGTGGCACACATTTTCACGAAGGCACTTTGCAGACATAGTTTTGTGAAGTTCAGGGATAAGTTGGGGTTGCTACCAAATCCCTTCTTCGTTGAGAGGGAGTTTTAATCTAGCAACTACAATGAAGGTTTTCCTGCGTGCATGTGTCCTTGCATGCAGAAGACTTAAATCAAGAAACCAATTGTATTTAATTATTTTTCCTAAGTTTACTGCAAAATAATTAAAGTGATCTAATTAGTTTATGACTTTAAGTGAAAGTGAAATTGGGGTTTTCGCTTTACCTAAAGTTATAGAAGAAAGGTCAATTGGTGGAGAGGACACACCGTTGCATTCCGACAGAGACTGAGGAAGAAGTGTGTGTGAGAGAATTTTGGCAAAGAAGACATAGGAGCACTAACTCAAGAAGTAAAAAATTGCAGAGGAGAGAGACAGAAGACTTTGGCGGAGGTACACCATACAACAACAACAACAACAACACCGTACAGCAGCAAGGCCGTACACCGTACAACAACAGGCCGTACAACAGCAAGCTGCATTGGGAACCATGCCATCTCATAGGTTTTTCTCAGTGATTTTTGGGTGTTTCGATTTTTCCATCTAGTGCATAAATTGGTTTTTTGATATTGTAAAAGCTCTGTATTTTCTTAATAAAAATATCCTCTTAATAAAAATATCCTCTCATACTATTGCATCGGTTTTCCCATCTTTGGTTTTGTTCGGTGGTTTCTACTCAAAAAGACTGTGTCATTTCTATTGATGTGATTGATGTTGTAAATGGTTCTCAGTTTTATATTCTGCTGCATACTGTAAAGAAGTTCATGTGTGGCTATTTCAGTTAAATTTAAATATACTATTTTGGCCCTAGTTGCGCTTTAAAGGAAAATTTACAATTTATCCCCTTTGCATTTTCAACTTCAACGACCAACGCATGCTCCAATAGCATAATTTCATCATTTCATGTTTCACACAGAAACCAATTTTCTAAATCATGAGATCCCTTTGAACATGTTTGGCTTTTACATGTCATAGCACAAGGTTTCTGACGTGTGCTTCGGACATGATTCGCAATTAACCAAACCATAATTCATATTGTGGCCGCCTAATTTGCACCTCGAGTGACATGGCTGAAATCTTCAAGCCACTGGGTGCGACCTTGGGGGCAGGCAAGACTCAAGAGTCAAGTGGTGTCACTTGATCTTGACTCCTCCGTTTAGGATCTCTACTAGCGAAGCCAAAGGGGGTGGTCCCTATTAAAATAAATTAAGTTTGTTTAATCTATGAAAGAAAAACAACTAATCTAGGAGATAAGATGATACAAATACTTAAACTAAGATAATTTGCAAATAACTTAAATCACCAACATATAAAATATCATTCCATTTAACACATCAGTTAATTTAAATATCAAGAAATAAATAGAGGATGCAATATAGACCAGTGCCAATGGAGTGCTTGCGTGTAAGTGGGTTGCTAGTTATGTCTCAAGAAGTATCGCAGTTGTCTCGGTTAGTCAGTTTTAGAATTATTAAGTGAGTGAATTAAGGAGTGGGTTATTTGTTGATCAATTTTACTCAAAATTGTAGTAATGATTTGATTATTAAGGGGAGAGGGGTATTTAGATTAGCCGAGGGGTACTAGGAATATGTCCAGAGTTACTTGGAAGTGGCTCTTACAGTGACGTTTGGGCTAGATGGAGTCGTGGGGTTGTGTTCAACACTATACCAACAAGGGTGCAGCCTAACGAGGCCCCACAATCACTTTCTAGTAGTTCCTGCATCACTTGAAGAATTTCCCCGTCACTTCGTAATAATGAATGAGTGCTGGATTTTTACTTTTGGGAATTAATTGGAGTGTGAAACTAATTACTAGTCACTACAATCCCTTTCTGATTGTCCCACCGTTCCAGCAAGAGGCTTGCAGTGTTCACAAGAGTATACGGGAATTGAAGCCTTGTTTATTTTAAGAGTTTTAGACTTAAATGTGAATTGTTTAAAATCTTAGTACCGAAACTCTCGTTTCCGAGAACACAGTCGGATTTGTTATTTTTTAATGTAATGAAATAAATGCTTAAAGAAAATTAACTAAAAACAAAAAAATACGCGGATCCCCCTTGGGGGGATGGGGTGTGGGCACTTGGCTGCCCACTTGCTTCTCTTTTATTAATGGTTATTACAATGAAGGAAAAATACTTGTGTTCCTTTATAGATTAGGAGACACAATTTTACAAAAATTTGGGGGTTTTAAAACTACCCAAAGAAGATGTAGAAAGAATGGTGGCTCCTTGATGGTTCAAATCTGATAAATTTCGCCAGAATGTCTCTCTACTTGATCGTCAATGACTGCAAAATAACCAACAAAGTTATGCTAAAAATGATAGATTGATCAATTAAAACAAACAATTTTAGCATAAAGCTTAAGTACTTTCAAAAGATAAAATCTGAAGTTTTTGACAAGTATTTGCTTAGAGTTAGATCAATAAAATATTACTTTGAAATCAGATCTAAACTGTGAATGTAAATCAGATTAGTTTATAATTTATCTTATTGCACTAATTTGATTGACACTTTTAATGTAACCAGTAACTGAAAATCTTAAATTTTTATGTCAGAAAGGTATCACCAAAGTTGATTCATAAGTAAAGAAGGGAATGAAGTCGTCCTCAAAGTGTTGTCGGAGGGATGGAGTCTTTTCCTAAAGAATTACTGAAAGAGAAGTAGAGCTACCATGCTCATCTAGACTTCCAGCTCATGCAACCTGTAAAACTCTACAAAAACTTGCAAAGGGGATCAAATGCCGATGTTACCCAATAAAATATACTTCAAGAAAATATGCATTCAAACATTCTCTTATCAATAACATTAACAAGCAAACATAAAAGTATTACTTCCTATCAATAACATAAAAGTATTACTTCCTATGAATAATTATAAATTCATAAGCATTCTCTTATCAATAACATTAACAAGTAAACATAAAAGTATTACTTCCTATCTTACTAGAACACAGTTCCCTTCAAAAGCCAACAATCCCGAACATGTACAAGCTTGCAAAAAGATACATTTTACCTCAATATTGCATATAATAGAGCACATCCAAACACCATAGACAACACTCACATAAGCCTCCAAAGCCTTTTATTAGTAACGAACTTGAAAAAAATACAACAATATGCAAGTAGAGGTTCCACACCTTCTGATAACCAATGAGGAGAACTTGTTCTCTTAAATAGAAAAAACTCAGTAAGAGGGGGGGGGAGGGTGCACTTGCTCAAGGATGCGCTAGGATGGGATGAGTTGGTTGTGAGTTGGATCAAGGGTGGAACATGAGTTAGGTGATGGCCACATCACTTGTTTGGAGTAGCAACTACAAAAACCCAACTCTTTTTCCAAAACCAAATGCTTTTCCCTCAAAGCTTGCGCCCCCACTTGGAGAGATGCGCCCCTCTTGGAGGAAACTTTCAAAGCTTGGCTCTAACCGAAACGACAGTGTTTGACCTTCCAAAAATGCCTGGGTACTTGCCACTTTACTTTACCAAGTCACCAAAATTGATTTCGGCAAGTTTCTTTTATTTTTCGAGTTGTCAATTTTTTTTAATTAACTCATTTTTTTGGGTTTTTCGAGTAATAATTAATTTTGGCAATAAATAATTACTTGAAAACTTAGGAAAGTGGGTTTATGGGTTAAGTGGGTGTTGTTGGTTAGAAAATGAGCACCCCCATGGAAAAAACAACCTCCTAGCCCCACTTTTATGACTTTACAAACTTTTACAATTAACTTAATAAAAATAAGCTTGTAAAAACTTTGTTTTGTTTTGTTTTTGTTTTATAACCCTGAAATTAAAAAACACCCACGGTGGACTTCATACACGTTCATAATGACTCAAAATAATGATTAGCATGGTAATATACATCAACACTTAGGTTTTAATAACCTCCCAAGCCCTAACCACCAAGACAATTATTCCAGCTTTGGAGGATTGAGTGAAAAACTCGAAAATTGTTTGTCGTTTAAAAATGATAAATAATTAACAACGAAAAACACCCTGGAATAATGCATTGATGACTAAACCCTAAGAAACCAAACTTTTTACATAAAGTCATCATGCTAACTCATTTTATTACAATTCCCCATGGGGTATGAACATGTTTAAAAAAAATAATTTACAAGGGGCCTCTGAAGGCTTGTATGCACTTCTGAACTTGAAATTTGGACAATTACGTGTTCATCTTTGGTGGCTCACTGAGAAGTCCAACTTAGTTGGTAACACGCATTAATAACTGATTCAATATGAATTAATTTACCAATCTGTTCTCTACAAAACTTATATTTATTTATCCATAAGGTTGTCCTCATAACGTTTGGCTCTTGCAAACGATAGCGCCTGGCTTCCTGCAACATGTCCCCCTAACACAACTCTCAAACATCCAACAATCAACACCATTAATAATCGGATTCAAATCTAAATTTGTAATTTAGAATTAAATTCACAATTTTCCTTGTCTCCTGTAAGTGGAATCGTGCTTCCCCCTTATGGTCTTAAGCTCGTTGCCATAAACTGGATATCCACCTATAGCTTGCCCTCCCGACACACTTCCATATTGGCTAAACAACAATTAGCAATTACTAACAAAATTTTCACATCTGAAATTTATAATTTTGTTCCTTATAGGAATCAAATTTCACAACCATAAGACCCCTTCTCATAGTGTTTGGCTTTTGCACATGGTAGGATACAACCTCTAGTCTTCTTTATGGACTTACACTCATTGGCATATCCAAGACACTTATACTTGTGATCTGAATTTCCAGGCAGACAACAATTAATGAGTAGCTGTGCATATAATATTTTCATTGCATCATTTACACAATCATCGAAGTGATCCCAAAATTAGAACTCATAGTAATTCCAACCACTAACAACGGTTAATATCTCAAATGCAATAAAACACATTCACCTCATATGCACCCTTAGCACAATAAAATTACATGGCACTGTCACATTATATATGCAATCAAATAAACTTTTCATACTAATGATTACACAATCATGCCCTTTCATGCAGCTCTGTCCTCCCAACAACACATCTCTGGTAGCCATCAAACATGACTGCCTCCTTCATGCAACTCCTTTCCCTGCATTCACAACAACTCCTGAACTATGAAACCGGACACGTCCAAAAGGGCCTGCGTGTCCCGTGTCCACGTGTCAGACACAGACACGTTGACAGAGCATGTCCGACACGTCTTTGTAGCGTGTCCTATGTTCGGACACGCGTGTCCGAGCACTGTCAGCGCATGTCCAGAAAACATGACACGTTTTCCACTAAAAAAATGCCCATAATTGCTTTAAATCAAAATTTTCACTTTCTTTTTATTATTTGCAAGTGTGGAGAGGGTTCTAAAGTGTGTTTGGTGTGTAGGTGAAGAAGATTTGAAGGATTTAAATGTGTAATTACTAATGTTAAATGTGCATTGATTTTGGTTTCTATTGAATATTTGTAAAAAATTGGATCTATATGTCTATATTTTTAATATATATAATATTTAAATATATATATATATATATATATAATGTGTCCTACGTGTCTTGATTTCGGGGGTCACCGTGTCCGTGTTGGACACTCGAATCCCTGTGTCCTGTGTCCCTGTGTCAGGTGACTTAGCTCCTGAACAATATAGACTCGCCTTGCCGACTCTAATGTTTCGATATTGGGAGTTGGAACTCGGAACAACGCCACAGACTCCAGCGAAATAACCCTCGACTTGCTGATTCCGACTGCTAGCTTCCGTGCATCAAGAATCGAAAGTTAGAATCGTAAATCAATCTCAACAGATAACCCCTTACTTCTTGACTCTGACTGCTACCTTTCGTACGTCAGAATCGGAAGTCGAAATCGCAAAACAAGTTCTTCGCAACATCTTTCCGACCTCCCAACTCTGATAATTCGATATCGGAAGTTGGACGCCGGAACCACATATTGCCACCAACTAACCGTCTCGACTTCCTGACTCCGACGTCGACATTCATCTTGCCCCACATCGAAAGTCGGAATTCGAAACCACAAAGCGATTTCCAACAACATTCCCCAACTTTCCGACTCCGGCTACTATCTTCTGTATGTCGAGAATCAGAAGTCGGAACCATAAACTGATTTTCCACAAATCCTTGCCGACCTACTAACTTCGATGTTTTCGACATCGAGAGTCGGAAGTTGGCACCGCAAAGTTGAATTCCATCAAACAAACCGTCGATCCCTACGTCGGCTCTTCGGGCATTCGACAACGAACATTTTGTTAATGACGTTTTCATTGAGATTTCTCCTTTTGTCCTTAGGTAATTGCACTGTAATTTCGGCCATGCACACTTAGAGGAATTCTTCTTGCTTCAACACCTTCAGCCATGGAGATTTAGTCATCATATTTTCGATTCAAATGTTTATCACTGAGCTCTGTCAAAACACGACTAAGGCATGAATGTATGTTTTTGATATCTTTGTTATGACTTCTCAAAACTTACAAAGCATGTGTAGGTGCAAACTAATGTACACAATGGAAATACAACTAGTTTGCAAATGCAATTCATACGGAAACTAACCTACTCATCACAGGCATAACCATAATAAAAGCATACATAGATAAACAAATTTCTAGACCATGAACAAGCATTCTATTGAACAACTCAAACTGTCATTCCATTCACTTCAAGCATGAATAAACATTCATCCATCATATAGAAATTCTGAGCAATTATGAACAACATAACACTAATATTTTCCACTGAAATCGTTTAAGCAACTAGCTATGTGAGGTCAACGTTCCACCCAACCGTTGGTCTCTGCCTAACCTATATTATTTCAACACTTAGAGACCACCCCTGAGCTCCGCTAGGTTATCCACTAAGCAGTCACTTAGGCTCCCTCACAACAATGCAAACATACACTCAGGCTAAGCCAACATACAACTTAGTTTATCAAGCCCAGAAAGAGATAAGGACAATGACTGTCAACAAGTGAGCTCAACCATAGAGCTACAGTCTTCCCCATCAACTTCATCCAACCTTGGCACCCACATCCCTACCACATCCAACTCAAGGAAGGTACCCTTCTCTGCTACACAGTCCCTCACCCGCCCCTTCCTTTCCAGAGCTACTCATGGGCTGGTATAGAAGGTCCAATCTGTTGAACTGACAAAGACTTGGTGTCTTCAACGGATTCAACAATGCAGTCCACTTCTTAACGTCGACTTTGCTACGATCGTTGTTGGAAATTCATCACGCACACAACGAATTGGGTTTTGGTTCTTTTTCCCTGGAAAATTGGGTTGCTCTCTTTCCCACCTCCTCTAGAATGATGGAAACGCATTTCCATAAGGTGAATTGACTTCTATGTTAAGCAAGCAACCCCATACCCTATCCTGCTGACTTATGAATTCAGCCCATCTCCGACCATGCAGACTCTTACACTTAGCCCATGCTCCATTAAACACAAGAGTTGATTTCTCAACCACCCTCTTACAACAATTAAGAGTGGCAAGGATGCCTTCTTGGCTTCTCACAATTACACTTTGCAATAGAGGGTTGACTCTTCCACACCCCTCACCGCTCCCTAGTGGATAGCACACAATCCTCGTCCTTCACGTTGTTGCCTCGATAGATAGCCCTAGACTTTTTATTGGCATTACAAATATTTACATGCTTTTACATTCTTCCATGGATTACTAGCACATGGTCTACAACATACATAACACTTTCCTCTATAATCTTAGGCATTCACTAGCGGGGCCTTGGCCTTTAGCTCCACACTAGGAATCATACATCGCATATACACAATACTTATACACAAGCCAATATATACACCAGTAGTCAACTGGGGGTATTACACATCCCAAGAACTCAATAAATAGGCATAACAAAACCATAGTGGAAAGTGGGAAACCGCCAACAATTAATTTAACTGCTTGTGCTCAATATTCATTTCCTATTATTGTTCGATACTCATTGCTTGCTATTGTTGGACAACCATTACTTGCTTTTCTATAGGACTACAAATTGTATGACACACTTGTCCCAACAAACCACTGAAAAGCCTTGTGGGGGTGGGTATATTAGCCAAAGATCAAGAGGAGGTGGATGTTCTTACCAATCTATTTTAGATGTTACTTGGGTCTTTAGATGCCTCTTATTGCCACTAGCAAATGGAGATAATGGAGAAAGGAAGTGATGTTGTTCGTCTTGGGAGGTCTTAGTAAGATCTGCCTCATGTCCTAAGTTCCTAACACCTCTCTTGTATAAAAAGTCAATGATATCTGATCTAGATAGAGGAATAAGTTAGTGAGGAAACCCCTTGATTTTTGTTAGAAGCAATGTAATGTCTCTCTTTAATAAATGGAGCCCATGTAGATACAGAGCTACTCTAACTCAATCTTTTGTAGGTGACACAATAGACAAATCCTCTTTGATTGCAAAATGTAATGTCCTCTTCCGATTAGGCCTTAAGGCCCAAAACCGCTAACCTATGTGATTCCTGTGGGTTCGAGCGGTTATTGATAGTTAGGGAATCATCTAAGGACTGATGCCATCCATAGAAAATCTAGGGCATCATCATTAGGTCAAGAAAGGCCATCGGGGCCAAAGGCCACCTTCGTGCATGCCATCCAAGCATTATTTAATGATGCATGCACTCATTTAAGTCTCCAAGCGCATGCATGCAAGTCAACTGCAAATTAGACGATAAAGTGACCTAATTAGGTCAAAGATTAGGGTTTTCGCAGTTGAAAGTTATAAAAGGAGGATAAAGCGAAAGGAGACTTCACTTTTGATGATTATTATTTTGGGAGCTCTTGAATAGCAGCACAGCATGCAACACAGCAGTTGGGGTTGGAGACGATGTCTCCAACTAGCGGGGTTTCGGCAGTGAAATATCTGCCCTAGTCTCATTCAGGGTTCACCATTTGCTCTTACATTCATTCATATTTATCCAGTATACGGTGTAGATTGTTGTAGGGACACGTGTGCAGCCATAAGGGGGGGGGTTTCAGCCAGAAAGTCCTAATCAGTTGCTGGGTCTTCAGATCTCCGTTTTACTTTGAAACTCAGGCACCATTCTCATCATCGGCATCTTACTTCGGTACCTGGTGATTATCAGATCCGACCATGCTCATCCGGAGCAGTTATCAGCTATTTCGGGATCAGGGGGTCGTGAGCAGCTGTCTCTCTGGAACAATTCGCTAGCTTGCCTAGAGACCTCCGAAACTCCGCATGTACTAGGCATTCTCTCCGACACGGGAAGGCTATCAGTCTTGCAAATCGGCAGCTCCGTTAGACACCTTCACTGAAAACATCACCCTTATTTGATCGGGGGTTCTTGCTGCTAGGGTTTCACCGAAAGCAGAAGATATCGGTCCATCTCCGATTCAGTTCTTGATGCTTGCATAGTCTCTCAAGAGCAGTCCAGCCAGCTTATCAGTGGTAAGTGTTTATTCTATCTCTCAAACCCTAACCCTAATTTTTGCTATAAAATAGGGATTTTTGCATGGCAGTTTGCATGCCCGGTTGTATCAGCATAATTGCGTAGGAATAGAAAATATCGGGATTGGGATATTACACAAAATGTGATAATTTGGTTATAAATAGTCCAAACTTTGCATCCAATCTCTTCACGTATACACAAGTTTAACAATTAAACCATCCCGTAACTGTAAGAAGTGCTTGAAGTAGAATTCCATCTTAAACCTGGGGCTGTCGTGTGGTCCAAAATGCTTGGATTTGCTGCTGATAGATATCCTCTCGAATTACTTTGTTCAATTCTTGTTTTGGAGCGTGGTAGGTGATCAAGGGAATCCACGTACATGAAATCTAGATATCTATAGATATGCAAACAATTTGAAAAAACATAGGGGCCTTGGAGAACTAGAATCATCTCTACTATAGAGGCTTGCGTAGGAAATTTCCGTCAATGAACAAAGAATGAGAAGGGGTACTTGTTCGTCCCTCAGGTTGAGTCTCCTAGAGTTTGGATCTTGTGGAGTAATAAGAGAAGTGGGAAAATAGTCTAGGGGCACAAGGGATGGTCACAAAAGTCCACTTAAATGATAGCTTTAAGGATTGTTTGTTTGCAATGAATAAAGGGTTGCAACAAGTGATTCAAGTCTTTTAACGTTATCTTGGTCGGAATTGAGGTAAGCCCCTTCATCACAGAGCCATAAAGTATAGTGGGCTTGATAATCGAGTCAAAGCAATATCATGAAAATTCATTTGAAATAACTAACACTCAAGTAGGGAGATGGACCCATGTTTGTGCTGTGCTAGGGTAAGGAGCACTCCATCAAACGAAAACCTCGGGCTTGTGCACTAAACCCCAAAGTATGCATATGCTATTGTCACCTTGGTCTTGTTACTAGAAAAAGCGTTAATTTGACAAAAACCCTTGGACACATTAAAGACCATAACCTTAGTTTCCCTATGGTTCATTGCCATTTGTGTATGGTTACAAAGATTGGTGATGCTGGTTTAGAAGAAATTTACCCCAGGGGTGGAGAGTTTGTTGTGGTAGATGTTGGGAGGGTAAGATTCTAGGGCAAACTCCCAAAGGTTATGTGATAAAAATCATATTTGGCAATTGTTGTGGTCAGAGATTAAAGTAGGAAAATTTTGGAATAGGTTGGGAGAGGTGGGTTACATAGGCATTGGTGCACTTGGTGTGGATCTTAGAGCCTTGGATGTTAGAAGTGATCTGTCTCTGTAATGGTGTTTTCCCCAAGATTAGATAGTGAGTCTCCATCGGTCCTGGGTATGCTCTATATGACATTGTTTGACAGTGCATCGAGCTCTTCATGGTGGTTTATGACTTGATTGAAGAGCCTTCTCCCTCGCTTACATTCTTCCTCACCCTTTAATTCTAGCATCCTTGATATCCTTTCTACTTGTCATGGTTTTGTTTTGTTTTCTGCACCTATTTTGTAGTTCCTCTTTTATCTTTGAACTTGTCTCTTTTTGTGCATTTGATAGAGTAGCAAGGTGAACTGATTTCACACCCCCATTATGTATGTATATTGGATGTACTTTGAATCCCATTGAGCTACTTATTGTGGACATTCGTTGGACATTAATAAAAATTACTCGATTTGATCTCATCTTACTAGCCAATATTTTGTGGAAGGGTTTCACTTATAACTATAAGGTACCAATCTTCTTGTTCAATGTTTCTTCTCCTGTAAGCTTTTAGTTGCTCTATGAACAGTTGAAAGCAATCTGATTCTTATCATAATTTATTATGTCATTTCTAAATTATAGTTGAAGATGCAAACAAACATTGTAACCAGATGAATTCTTGAGTTTATAATTTGATGCACAGCGTTTCTAAAATTTGCATGCATTTCTCACTTTTTGTTTGTGTAAATCTTGTGTCTATTGAGTAGATGTGATACAATGAACCATTTGTGTTTCCTACGTTAACAGACTCACTTGGTTTAGCCCTGTACTTGGATCCAAACATCACAGTAATAGTGGAATCAATGATCCAGATCCAATTTGTCAAAATTCGAGATATTTTGATGTCAGATCCATTTCTGGATATACGATCCATTTCAAGTCACTGGGAATTTGGATCCATTTTTAGGAATTGTTTTATAGGTTAGGGTATGGTTCCCATTGGAGTAACTGATTCACAAAGGTCAAGCATCAGTTCCTCTGATGGGAACTGATTCCATATAATACATGAAACCCAAAGTAAACGTTATCCAATAAATACAGAAGAACATTCATAGGAAAGGTAGGAGGGGCTCCACGTGTTGTAGATGTAGCTAATGAGAAGCCGGGGCGGGAAAGGCAACCCACACATTGTATTGAGAGGGTTCTAGCGAGGAGTTACGTTATGCTTAGGAGTTTCAACTAGATTAGTTCAGTGCACCTATGAGTTTCATGTTTTCCATTGGCCTCTCTCTTAATGCTTGNAGTGTTCTAGCGAGGAGTTACGTTATGCTTAGGAGTTTCAACTAGATTAGTTCAGTGCACCTATGAGTTTCATGTTTTCCATTGGCCTCTCTCTTAATGCTTGCAAGCTTCTTATCTTCTTATTCATCATATACCAAGTCTTGATTAATCAATCTTGAGTCTTTGCTTGAAATAACTTGGCAGTCCCCTTTTTATTCTTTAAGATAATTTAAAATCAATAATGATGAACAGGGCACAACCTGATTGTCCTATATTCTTTTCACCTCTCGTGCTGAATTTTTGCCAGTAATGAAGTTGTATTCAGATCAACCATTGTTTTGTTTATCTTTTGGAAAACTAGGCTGTTGTTAGCACATTTATTGTCTTCCATATAATTAATATAAATTCCTCCACTTCAAAGAAGCTGCACCTCCACTTCGAAGAGGATGCACGGCATTTAACATTTTGATGGTTTGATGTTGAGAATAATTAGTTAAATGTTTGCATCAGTTGTCTCTGTCTTGGACTTGTTTATGATCTATTTTTAATGAACTTGAAGCTTCTATTTTGTTTTTCATAATCTGTGTAGACTCTTAAAAGTCAATGGAACCCTTATGGCCCACATTTACGGTGTTTCTGATTTCTGTTTTTACAACTATTGCGAATGTGCCCCTCACTGCTCATAAGGAACAATTTAAGGTCATGAGTATGATAATTTGATAGAATTTTGCATGTTCAATATGGCTTGTTTTAGTTCTGAGTCTGACGCTATCATTATAGTTTACTTCACGTTGAATATTTTATTTTACGTGTAGAATTTTTTATCACAGTTTGAATGCTTAAGCATTTTTGAACGAGTAACCACTAGCAATGGAATATTTGATTTTACAGCTTTGTGGATGGAATATTTGAAGTGAGAATATTTGTTTAAAATATGAAAAGGAGGACCTCTAAACATCATTAGAACAGTCAAGCTTTGCCTCTTTTGGTAACTTTTTCAACCAGCAAAACAGCATCAATGCTGCCTTTGTCTTCCTTTCATTTAAATTTTACGATCCATCATCAAAGAGCTCTTTCAGTCAGCAAAACAGCATCAATGCTACCTTTGCCTTCCTTTCATTTCAATTTTGTGGTTCATCATTGTTGAATTTTGTTGAGCTTTGATCTTTTAATCTTTAAATGCGGAATTACTGAGTACTCGAAAAACACTGAATCAATTCATACACATAAGCATTCACACATAATAAGCATTCACACATAACACAGTATGTACCCTGGGGAAAACCCTCAAAACAATGAGGGAGAAAAACCCCAACAAATCTCCTTAGCACAATGATAGATAGCAGAGAATGTCTTTTACAATTGCAGGTTACATTTGGCAGCCCAGGTGCAAAATAAGAGAGAACATCTTACAATTGCAGATTACGTTTGGCACCCCGGGTGCAAGATAAGAGAGAACATCAAAACACCCAGGTGTAATCATTGGATGATTCAACTGTATGCCCTGCACACAATTTATCTTGCAAATTTTGGTCTCATGCAAGGAGTAGCGAATCACTGCATGGGTGAAAGAGGTCTCATGCAGAATATAGCGAATCACTACATGGGTTAATAACTCTACTCTTCGATCTCATCAATCCTGCATATTTGCACAATAGCTTGGATTTGCTCTATCCTTTTCCAAGATTCTCTAGAGATGCTGCAGCCCCAAACTTCACAACCATATAAGATAGCAGGAGTGACGAGAGTTTCAAAGAGGAGTTTCTTCCTACCCGAAAGTTAGAGGTTTGCTAATTTACAAGTATTTTTAAGTCCATGATAAGCTTTCCATCCTCCATTAATTCTTTTTTCAAAGTTATAGTTCCAGTTAAGCTTATGATGAAGATCGATTCTAAGATATTTATATGAAGTTCACTTCCTCCAAGTTGTTGTCATACATAAATTAAATTATCTTAAGTGATCTTTTGGCTAGTAATGTTCTTAAGCTTTGAAGTGATTCATTATGTCATTATTATTGATGAACCTGCAAATCATCAGCGAAAATCTTTGAGAATTTTTAGTTGCTTGTCGAGATCATAGAGACTCCTTGAGTATTATATATATATATAAACAAAATTAGAGTTGGAGTTCCAATTCCCTGATTACTAATTTTGGGATGAGTGCTGCACCTGTTGCAGATTCTTCTGTTTGATTCTGATAGGAACTACGGTTCAATATTCTTCTGTAACTTTGCTAGTAATTTTATTAAGCTTTGAAGTGATTCATTGTCATTATTATAGATGAACGTGCAAATCACCAGCGAAACCAAATGAAATAGTTGGTTTAAAATAAATGCTCAGGAGTAATGAATTTTGCAAGTACTCTTTTACATTTTGTTGTATTCTTGTGTGTTGATGTCTGTTGTGACTTTGCAGTTCCCAAGCATGGATGCATTGCAGATGGCACTACCTGTTTCAGGCTCTTCTCCATCCACTCTCTTGGCTGGTTATACCTCTGCAACAGGTATTCATAAATTCTATTCTAATAAACTGGCTGCAACTGTTTTGCTTTTCTAAAGTTTTCAACTGGTTAAGCATTATTGAACTTTGTTTGTTTGTTTGTTTGCTACTCCGGTGGGCTAGCTTGAGTAGTTGAGTGCTTTGAGCTTCATGCAGGAGGTCCTGGGGTCGATTTCCCGGGCTGGCTGCCTCTGTTGAGTGTCTCAGTCAATGTCCATACTGGGTCAGGTGCTGTAATCAGTGCCAATGGTTTTGTACTGGGTACCATTTGCAAAATGTGGGGAAGTGCCTGGGTGTTTTCCCAGGAGGTGTTCATTGGAAAAAATTAATTAAGTTTTCAATGGGATAGTGTGGGATACAGGTTTATTTGAATGATTTGTGAGTTGTTTATGTAATTAGGGAAAAAATGATATTTGGGTGTAAGTTGTTCACAATTGCACGATAGATGAAATACATTGTAGAAGAGTTTATGGATCAAAGAAAACAGTTTAGAAGTCTTGGATTGGAACAGGATTCCTTGGGATCTTTTCATGCAGTTTATGTGTGTCTGAAGTTGAACTTTAGCATTTTGCAAGTAAAACCTAATTGGCATAAAGATGCATGATAACCACGATGCTTTCGGAATAAAGATTTAGTTTACATCTTCATATTTTAGGGAACTGATTATTTGAATATGCAGCGGTAGAGTATTTTGGTCGGACGCTGATAGCTTCGTTGCCGCTGTAAGAACATTTTCCTTTAGTGGTTTTATTTTTTGCTTGGTCACTAGTGAAATCCAGTTTGTACACTTTATCCCTTGAATATTACATCAATATACCATTTTCTCCATTTATATTAGTCATGGAAGGACTAAAACATGGTGGCAAACTGTGCAGAAAAATTGCCTCCTTGGAACCTGCTCTTGAAAACTGCAACCCTGGTGCGCCGTATGTTGGTTCAACCACTGCAGCTAATTTTGGTTTACAGGTTCCAGTTCAAGGCCCAGGTCAACCTTTCCGGAGCAATAATCCTTTTGATTGATTGTCATTCAGTTATTAATTTTTCAGAATGTTTAAAATATTTTGTACAGATTAGCTGTAATATCCATTTGAGTTTGTCAACTAAAAATTGTTATGGTCTAAACCATGTTGACAGCCCCTGTCTTCGTTTCATTAGGCTTAATTTAGTTTTTTCAGACTGAAGGTATAATCAGCTGGATTAAATTTCTGCATGGCTTGCATTTAATAGTTCGGATTGGTACCTTGATAGACTATGTGATGGTCACAGTACAAATGAGAATTGGGTGGTACTCTAGGAGCACATACGTGAAAAGCTGTGCAATATGAATGCTGTGTCAGTAAAAAGGATGTTTACAAGATTAAAATGTTGATTAGTTTTTCGGACAATGGTTTTCATTGCTGATGGTCTGTACGAATGTCCATCATTAGCAAAGGATGATCATGCTCGCTTTGTGGGAATTTACGGAGCCCGGTGCAAAACAAGTGTGGGATGCAAGTGTTGGCTCTATTATATTTTCTTGCAACAGACGAGTATTTTATTAAGTGCAAAAAGTTACTTCTCAGTTCAGATTTGCAAAAGTTACTCGTTGTAATTCTAGTATGGAGACGGTTGAATTACTGGGTTTAGGTTCTTAAACATGCCAGCCCAGTAGTCTTCAAATGTGGTCGCCCCTTATAGAATGATTGCACATTTTCTTTTGATTTCTGGATTGGTGTTAAATTTATGACCTATTATGGTCTAATTGAAATTTATTGTACTTATGGTGGTTACAGGAGTTTGATGACTGTGATATATCACTATTAGTGAGGGAGCTGTCGATGATTTTTATCTAGTCTGGGTGTAGGAATTAGTGTTCCCTCGTTACAATTTTGCAGCTCATGTCTGAACTGCTTTTGAACGTTTTATTCCCTTTAATGAGATGTATGCTCTGGATTAAGGTTCTCTTGATGGATGAAATGTACACGAAGGCACTTATGATTTAGCAAGCATATTAATTAATAACTTGACTGTACCACTGTGTTGATCTCTGAAGATTATAACATCCTTGCCAAACTAGGACTCACGTTTCTACACAGTAGTATGAGCACAGCATTCACTGTGTATGAATCTGAGTGAGTCTTCTCATTTTGGTGTGTCAAGGAGACTCAAGTCCATGCGTTGAAATTCGGAAGGTATTTACTATTAATATGGACCTGGTGATGATGAAGATTGAATACCATGTATGGATTACGACACGATATCTATAAACAAGATCCATGGTTTTGTAAGACGTGCATTTCTGGCTGTGGTATGTTCTTCAGCTAACTACTACTAACAAAAATTACTCCCTTTAACTATTAATATGGACCTGTCGAAACAATCGCTGAGTGTTTTCTTATTTTTTTCATGATTTATTCCCGTTCTGGCCAAATGCTTGCAGAGTCATTCGAATTATTTTGTGATATTTTTCTGATTTGTTGAGTTCCTATTTTTTTCAACAAATCATGGACGAACAACCAAAAACGCGATAATTATTTATATGGATGTGTAAAAACAATGTCCGAGTTTTTTCTGATTTATTTACTTTTGCCAATTTATTGTTGACCCCTTCCAAATATTCTATGGTTTTTATCCGATTTGTTAAGTTTCGATTACGAGTCTGCCTATTTTCATTTTTTTTTGGAGTTTGAAGCAACTAGATTTAATACTTCAGAATGTTTAAAGTGGTAACTAGAGTTTTGAGTTTATTTTATTAAATTTTTTTTTTTAATTTTTAGAGGAAATTTTTTAAAACGTGATTTGTTCTGTATCATTGAAATCATTGAAATGTACGTGTCCATATTCTAAGTAATGCTTTTTAGCTATTGATTTTAACAACTTACTGTTTATATCTTCAACATTAAAGGATTGATTCTGATCATTTGTATTACCATAGTTACTTCTCTCACCATTTACAGAATTGATAACTTCCTGCATAGCAACAACTTATTAGGATCTACTAGCAAATTAGTGGACAACATTGTTTGACATTGTTCTCTATTTCAATAAAATACATCATCAAGATACTAATACAAAAAGAAAAAAGACAAAAAAATCATTAACCTAAACAAAATAAATTAATTTGAGGAATAATCTCATTAATCCACATTTTTTTAAACCTATAGTAATCCTCTCTTCAAAATTCTTCCAAAAGTATTCTTGCCAAATTGAACCCAAAAGAAAACCTAAATTAATAAATTAATATTTTGTCCAAATATGTTTTAAATATTGCTGAATTGAACCGAAAAAACAACTAAATACACTCTGCATCAGGTCTCTTAATCGACGACATCCCGAAAACAAATTTATTGGTCGACTTGTACAATTAGAAGGTCGGTTAGGACTCAATTAAAGCACTACAATAATGCCAATCAAGACAACAAATATCAATCAAGAAAGATGGCAGTGCAATTTTTAACCAGATGCATAAAATAAATAAAAATAATGCATATGAATGTGAAGTCATTGCCTTTGCTAATAATTTGTTGCAGAGATTAAAGTGACCTTGAGAATGTCTAAGAAAAATGAGGAAAGTCCTCTATGAATATTTGGGATACAATTGACAAAATGTTCAAAATGGAAGGTTTCAAATATTTTAATTTCTAAATGACAAATAATACAACACCCCTTACTAAGGCAAATTGATACTCTAGGAAGGTCCAAAAAACAAAAACTGCAAAACCCATCATTGTGGGCCATCTTATTTCCTCGTGTGATAGTTTTGGTTTACTTTTCATGCAAGAAAATAACACCTTGTGGCCACTTTGTGAGAATTTTACAAAAAAAATGATACCATGAGAAGGGAGGAAGAAAGAAAAAAAAAATTAATGTCCATCAATGGAAGCATTCATAATAACAATTAGGAAGAATTTGTCACAACAAGAAGAATAATCAAACCCCTGAAACTCAATAACACTATGAACATTAAGGCAACACTACAAGGAACACCACTTCCATTGAAACAAGCAACTATCATGTTGCTCAGAAGCTGTAGAGGAGAAACCTTCACACAAGAATGTGTTTGCCAATGACAAGATGCGAGTCCCTTGTGACTGTCACTGAAGTGCCTTACGAGTAGAAGGAAAATGAGGTAAAAAAATTAAAATCTAGCGCTAAAACCCATAGAATATTTTTATTCCAAAGATTGAAAGCGAGAAAACTAGCATGTCCTAGAAACAAATAAAAAAGATAATCTATTGAAAATGGAATTAAGAAACCAACCCAAAAGAAGAAAAATTCAGAGTTCTCACCCAATAGAGTTGCTAGCTTTGTTAGAGGGATTTTCACCTATAATAATAGATAGTAATCCCTGATGAGAGGGTTGAGGTCTTGCTAATAGAGCTGTTAAATTTAAAGAAGCATATGATCTATAGGCTCGCATGAATTCAATGAGAAAAAAAAGGTCGGCGAAGAGAGAAGAATTCAGTAAAAAATGATCAATAATTCATGGCAAGTTAAATACACATGAGTACAATAATTGGAAGAATCACATTACATCCATTGATTAGTATGAAATATGTAATACAATGGTAATACAAATAGGAGAATTTGAATGCCTAAGATAGGATTCAGATCTACCAATCTGGACCGACTCCGGAGCTAACTTGGTGTGGGAAAATCACCACTAGATTTCACTGATGCAACTCTAGATCACTGATTTTGTCTACAATCAGTTAATTGAAGAGGGTAGGTGAGTAAATGCACCCAACCTCCCTCGAATCATGCAAATTAGCACTAGAGTGAACTAACTGATGGGAATAATAGCATATCTAAACATAACTGAATACCTACTAGAGTCAACCGAACGAGACTGCTAGTGGCACTCAAAGTGGGTTCCTAAATTATACAGATTGGTCCTTGGAGCTCCTAAACTCATGCAGACATGTGCAGTGAGTGGTAGGTGGCCCGTAGGTGTGTCCCCCATGCACTAGTGTAGTGATGATGGCCTCCTAAGATGGGAAATTGACAAATAGAATATGCGGTCAAATGGATGATTAATTAATTTTAACACCTCTTTTTAGTCCTAACTTTAGACAACCTGGACCTTGACAACTAAGGCCAAAGGTCGCCCATATAATCAAAATGAATAAAAATGACTGCTTAACAAACAAGGAAATGGGGAAAACCTCATGGGAAAATCCCCTCTCAAAATAAGCAGGAAAAGCCAAAATCAAGGTTTCATATCAAGAGAAAATTTCTACTTGAATAAAAAACTTGTGAAAATATTTCCGCGACTTGCATCTTCGTGGAACAGTAATGCAGTGTGATGGTCCTTGTGTGCACTGGTTTCCTGGGACTGTGCATGTGAACCTCTCCATCTTCTTCGAATCCAATGACAATTAGGAGAATAAATGTTGCTTGTCTTTTGCTTTCTGGAGGAAAAGTGACATGATCCAATTTGTTCTTCAATGAGCAGAATTGTTGATCAAACCTTACCATCATGAAGCATCTCTCTAGGAGTTTGTAACACCTCTATGGAAGAAGTGAATTTGCTTGACATAGTGCAAGGCTCTTTTTTTCAAAATAGGATCTTGTTCTTCTCATGTCAGATCAAGTTTGTAGCACCTCTATGGAAGAAGTGAATTTGCTTGACATGGCGTAAGGCTCTTTTTTTGAAATTGGGGTCTTGTTCTTCTCATGTCAGCTAGTCATGTTCCTAGTTGCCTTAATAACCTTTTGAGCCCACTTAGGCCTAAGATTGGGAGTAAGGACTGGATCTAGATCTAGATCCGATTGAACTTCATCTTCAATTCCATAAATTGATTCAACTTTGTCCTTTGCTTCGGATTTTGAATCTGAAACATTAAAGGAAACATTATTATATGAAAAAGGTTTAGGTAGGATGAATATACCTTCCCTTTCAATTGGCAACTGAGATGGCACTGGATCTGGGTATGACAAAAAGTGTGAGAATTCATATATGCCTTAGAGGCATGGCTTGCAACACCTTTCGCTATAAGCTTCTCAGTTGAGATAACTGAGATCTCCACTGAGCAAGGACCAAATACCACTCACTTTGGTGAGCCAACATGTGTCATCTGGTATACATATAACATATTTGCAGCTAAGGAGGGCACATAGATTACATTCTTGAACACTCCATGCTCAACTTGATTGAACCCTTTCCTTCAACTAGAATTTGAGAGTCATCATCGATGTAATAGTCGGACCATCAGTAAGTTGTAATGAAGAGAATGATTATTTGGATGCAACCATGTGATTGGAAGCTCTTGAATCAATGGTCTTCAGTCTTGTCTCGAAAGTCAACCTTCATTGTGCCTTCAGGGAGGGAAATATTGTGCTGCTCAAAGAGTTTTGTCATTTGATCTATGGCCTTCTTCATACAATATTTCTCTATATGGTTTCCTTTCTTACGGTAAGAGCACTTTCCTTTGTCAAACCTCTGATGTTTGTCCTTCCTAGAGGCTGAGGATTCATCCGTTGGATCAAACTCATCCTTAGGTTCAAATTCATTGTTCCTTTTTTTATTTTCCTTTCTGCTTCCTCCTTGCTTGCGCATTCCTTGTCTCACCAGCCAAGAGCTTGATTTGGAGAGGTTCTGAGAACTCCCATCTGTATTAGCTTGTCTTGTTCCTATATTAGAGATTTTGTGAAGGCGTCAAGGGATGGCATTCGCCAATTAGGAGTAGTCAGTCTCTTAGAGTGAAAGGTAGATACAAACACTGAGAATTCTGGGCCAAGTTTGCTCAGTATGGAGAGCACCAATTGCTCATCCTTCTTCTCAATCCCACATTGCTTGCATTGCATGGCCAATGATTTGAATCTTGAGAAGAATTGATGTATTGTTTTGAAGTTACTAGGTTGTAGTGCTATCAGCTCATTCTCGAGGATATGTCCCCTCATCTCATCTTGTTTTCCAAACAAGGATTCGAGCTTATCCCATACTTCTTTTGGAGTCTTCAGTCCATCAAGATGGAACAACAACTCCCTGGAGATGTGGATGCACATGAAGCCAAAAGCTTCATCAAGCCTATTCATATACTTTGATTTTTGAAGATATTGTTGGGGTTCAACTTCTTTGCCCATGGTGACCCTATATAGTTCCTTGTTGCACAAGACAATCTACATATCTCCCCTCCAATAAAGGTAATTGAAGGGTGTAAGGATTCTGGGAGTCAAAGTTGTTGAATTCTCCATTTCATAGCTTTAAAAGCAAGAAATTCTTTAAGAAATCTTTGAATGTACCTGCAAAAACATTGCAAAACACTTCAATTCACTATCAAACTAGATCACACACTCTCCACTTCAACATGTGCACTTTCTCTGGGTGCATCACACCTGGATAGAATCTAGAGGGAGCAAGGAAATCATTCCAAGATTTATGTGGAACCTAATTGCTTCTGGTGCATCAATGTAAGCTTCTGAGGTTTGTTGTTGGTCTGAATACTTGCTCTAATACCATGTTAAATTTAATGAAGCAAAGGATCTTTAGGCCTGCATGAATTCAATGAGAAAAGAAGGATGCATAAAAGATAAGAATTCAGTAAAAACTGATAAATAATTCATGGCAAATTAAACACACTTGAGACCAATAATTGGAAGAATCACATTACATCCATTAGTCAGTATGAAATATGTAATACAATGGTAATACAAATAGGACAATTCAAATACCTAAGATAGGATTCGAATCTACAAACCTGGACTGGCTCCGGAGCTAGCTTGTTGTGAGAAAATCACCACTAGAGCTCACTAATGCAACTCTGGATCACCGATTCAGTCTAAAATCAGTTAACTGAAAATCGTAGGTGAGTAAATGCACCCAACCTCCCTTGAATCATGCAAACTGGTGCTAGAGTGACTGAGAGTGAACAAACTAATGGGAATCAAAACATAACTGAACATAACTGAATACTTACTAGAGTCAACTGAAGGAGATTGCTGGTGGCACCCAGAGTGGGTTCCTAAATTATAGGGATTAGTCCCTAGAGCTCCTAAACTCATGTAGACAGGGGTAGTGAGTGGTAGGTGGCCCCTAGGTGTGTGCCCCATGCACTAGTGTAGTGATAATGACCTCTTAAGCTAGGACATGGACAAATAGACTATGTGGTAAAAGGGAGGATTAATTAATCCTAATAAGAGCAAGGATAAATTCTTTATTATTCTTTCCCAAAAAAATTCTTTACAGCTATGTGTTAAGATGGACCCATCTTTCACTAGTGGAAAGCCTCTTTATTGGAAGCCTCCAACTAGGGCTATTTCTTCCATCGTCGATGTTAAATATTGGTCTACATTGCAATTTTTATAGAAGATGCATACATCCACTACTGAAGTCGAGACCAAGATTTTCAAAATTGAATAAGATTAATAGGTTGCATAGGTGGCCTACCAATAGATAGAAGTTTTACATGCAACATCCCTAGGTAAATGAGATGTTAATAAGAATGCCAGGAAGGAAGCATAGGATGTGGTTGAGCATATTTCCAAGTAGTTAGATGGGATTTGGCCAGATGTTCAATAGAAACATCCCAACTTCCATGCGATCACTGCCTACAATATCCCCTAGGATAACATTAAGCTCCTATGTTAAATGCAAGAAAAATGTAAGGTGAAAACTTGTTGAAATATTTTTCTCTTGATATTTGTCATTGATTAATAAAGTGATTTTCCAACCTTTAATCTTTCTTGATACTTGCATACAACAATCTCGTGTGCATGGGTCTTTTATCATATTACATGGCTTTTCAGTCTTGCACGTGGAAAATGGGGAAAATACAAATAAAAAAAGACAGTATGTACATCACTTAAGCGACCTATAATGTAAACACCGACTAATATTTCCACTTGCTCAACTTCATTTGGATGCCAAAAGCTGTTTTTTTCTAAAATGTTGCTTAAGTGACGTTTGTTGAAGCCAAATTCGAAATTTTGGCTAAAATTTCTTCCCGTTCGACTTCTTTTCAATGCTAGGAGGTGAATTTATTGTTAAACATGGGTAGAAACGTCAAATTTGGGGTCCAAATGTAGTCGCGTCACCATTTGCAAGTACTAAGTTTGTCAAAACGCTACTTTCTTTGATTTCAATTGTTTCTAGGATAAGTTAACTAATCTTCACCAAAATGCATGTCTAGATCAAATTGTTGACTATTTAATTTATCTGAAACGTGTGCACTATTCTTCATAATCCCATTGTCCTTCATGCAAATGTTATATACTCAATTTAAACCTTAGCAAACTTTTCTTTTACAAGAGAAATACAAATTGCTCATTTTATGTGTAATTGGGGCACCGTGGCTTAGTAAAATGCACATCTTCCCTAGAAAAATAATGTGATAATATAGATGTAACTAAATGTATTATTTCACATGTCAACAAGTCTTCATATCAATATTTCTTCAATCTCTCCTCACATATAAGATTTAGGTTTTCCAAAATCCCATTTTTCAATGATTGTCACTATTTTTGGCAGTGCTAGATATATACACTCCATATATACTCTGCCTTTACGAAAATGCACACCTTGATTTGAATAGGAACTCGAATTATGATATGAAAATTTGATAGGATCTCCTTTATCTCTCCATAGGGTTATATTTTATGATTGGATTGATAATAGGTGTTTTTGTTCTATATGAATATGACTTTTGATAAACATGGAAAAAGACAAGCTATAATTCACAAAAGCCTTTAACATAAAATACATCATTTACATAACATGGAAACATTGCATCTACCTCAATGTTCAAACCATGTTATCGCAAGCATATAAAGTCATCTTGATAATTACAACCTAAGCAAATTTGGAAAGTTTGAATTATAGGCATAAAATGCACACATGAAATGTTCAAATTCATGGTTTGTGAAACCTATTGGTATAAATTTTAATCATTTCACTTTTCCAACAATTCAAAATTTCCTTACTTTTTATTATTGGTATCATTTACGAATAATGAACTTGCCAAAATACCACTTTCTTCGATTTGCATTGTTTTTAGCCCCAAGTTAACTAGTTTTCACCAAAATAGATGTTCTGGTCATACCGTTGAATATTATTTTCCTATGATTTTTTGTGATTGTTCCCCATTCCCCAATTGACTCTCTTGAAGTGTTATATTTTCGATTTATACCTTGAAAATTTTTCTTTTACAAAATGTATCAAAACTTTTATTTTACACATAATGCAAATGAAGCCAACATGGCTCGGTAAAATGCATACAAACCCTATAAAAATGCAGTTTGTTAGAAATATAAATGAAACATACCAGATTATTTCACATGGTTATCAATCTCTAATATCAATATTTCCTCAATATATGTTTACATATAAGATCTAGGTCTTCCTAAATGCCATTTTTCAATTGAGTAGTCCTAATGTGCTACTAAAGGGTTCTTTTTCGATTGCCGAGAATAATGGGACGAGACCAACATTTATGTCCTGAAATCTAGTAATGATAATTTGGATTGATGAATAACACATATAAAATGTTAACAATGCATAATTTGGTTTCAATTGGGGTATTCGAAGGCCTTGAATCTATCTCTACCTTAAAAACAACAATCATATCAATCCAAAATTGCATTTTCAGTAAAGATTGCATGGTCGCATTCAAGTGATGTCAACTTGGAAAAGAATTAAAAATGATGAAGGTTTTTATTATTCTAATAGTGCTATAAGAATGCACTCTACCCTTACAAAATGCATGGCATGATTTGAATATAAAGCAAAATCTTGATATACAAATTATATGTGATTATCCATGATCTTCTTGATCTCCCCAGAGGGTGTTAGAATTTGCACAATGGATCTAGAATCACAAAGTAGTCCTCACTAAGAATTTACATAGAGACTAGCAGAATTAAGAAGAAGTATAGAAGCATAAACATAAGGACAAGAACTCAATTGATGGAAACTTCATCTCTATATTATTCATTGATATGAATACATTTCTAATACATCTCATAGAGATAATTCGAGAGGCCTAGGTGGCATTCGAGTAGCTTACAATAATAGAAGGCTTAGACTTTCTAATTCCCTAATCTAGACATGTGTTATCAACCAACTCATAGCTAGAGGTCACGAATCGACTAACTTAGGCTAGGTAGGCCACAAATGACATAAAGTAAGCTAATCAATGGCATTTGGGAGAAAACGATGGAAGGTGGTTGAAGCAAAAAGAATGCCCAAATGAACCTAGCATAACTAGCTCATTTTAATCTTGGTGAAAAGCTGCTTAAAGCTCACAAAAGCAGGATAAACATAGAATAAAGAAGAAATTGGCTTTAGCTCATAAAGAAAAGCAAAAATTGGGAAGGTTGGTTGCTATCATAGTCTAAGATGGTCAAATAAGGACAAATGTAGTCCCAGACACTAGACTATGCACTATAATCCTAAATAACATATGGAATAAATTCGCTAAGCATTAGGAGATCTAATAAAGATATAAACCTAATGTCTAGATGGAATTACATTCCAACATAGGGTTATTTAATGAAATGAGCTTTAAAATATATTTCTATTATAAATGAATATGAATATTCAAAAACATGATGATAATGCAAGTCAATATTTGATTGGTTTGAAAACAATTAATGATCAAGCCTCATTAAGACTCCAAATTGTGATTTTCAACTATATTAGTGTCATGGAGGGAATTAAATTCCTTTATACATTATTAGTTTTTCACTTTGAATTTAACAAATTATCTTCTTAACATTCCTTCTTTGAAAAAATTATGGTTTGTGTCATGTGGCTTGCTCCTCCCAACAAGATGCCTCTGGTCCTTCCCACATAAGGATTTTGTATTTGAATACTGAAAATGGTAGTGCTATGGCTTTCCTCTTGTTGCAGTGACTAATGACAAATGCCCTACTTGATGTATACTTGTTATCCTTCTTCTTCTCGATATAGTTGATATGATTGTTGCTTCTTCTAAGTGTTGGTGCATGCTAAGTCCTTTCACTTTCCCAAACACTTCTTGCAATATTACACAGGAAGGATAAAGTGGTAGTGTGCTTCCACCTTCATTAGTTGTTGCTCCTTTTTATGAGAATTCCAATTCTATCATGTATTTAGCCTTCAAAAAAGTCGTCTTAGTGTTCATGGCCTTTTCCTTTCTGCCATTGAAACCTAGGCATTGATTCTTGACCCTTAGTTCAACTACAGTGGGGCTTTGGAGGCCTTGTCTTCTCTTGTCTATCCTTTGTCCATTGTAGCCCATTTTCCTTAACAATTATGAACTAATGCATGCTGCATGATTTTGAAATTCTCCAAAATGATCTCTAGAAAGATATGAAGGTAAGGTTTTCATGCTTGACGTTGACATGGTGTTGGATTCGATAGTAACCATGTAATGAGATTGCTTGGCCTCTTGGACAACTACTTGTAATTTTTCCAATGCCTCCTTCTCTAACAACTCCCATGCAACTAAGTCATCATATGAGTGAGCTATCCTCCTACCATCTATCCATTTGAATGAACTTCTCTCATGATTGAAAAAGTTGAACTCTACACTTTCCCCAATATGTCATGGAAACTGCAAGGGAGTTTAATTAAAGAAATTGCTTCTTTAGTAATGGTATTAGTTTGACATAGGTCTCAAGTTTAGTTTCTATCTCAAGTGAAACATTGAGTGGAAAATGCGAAGGGAAACACTTAACACAAACATTATAATGGAATTAAATCAATAAAATGCATTCTTACACTTGTAGAACATTCACACAACAAACCAAATCACAATGTGCACAATATTTACTCTAGAAACCTAGATGAGTAAACCATCTTTGAATGGTTTTTCAGTTCACATGTTGACAATATCAATTAACAACATAGCTTATGGATCCTCTATTAACCTCCTCTTTGGGCTAGCCAAAAGAAGAAATCCCTTGGAGAGTTAAGCTACAAAAATACATAGGAGATCTAGGAGGTAATGTGAAGGCTAACAGGTTAACCTTTCACTTCCCATTCATCTCTATTTTTGTTTTCTTAGTTTCATTTTTCTGTTTGATTTAATTATTTTTTCCTCTTTATCGTCTCATTTAATTTTTTACATTTTCATTGTCCTTTATGTTTATATCGAACCTTCCTCAATTATCAATTTGCACTTGTAGGTATTGATTCTTAAAACCATTTACTTTTGTTTGGATCTCGTCACACATCCCGATTGGGAGACTTTTTGGTCTCCAAAAGATTAGATCAATACCGATTTGTATCTATGCACATTCTTCCTACTTCTCTAGAACATGGATCTAACTTTTTGTTCTGGATGTAGGTCTCAATATGGCTATTGGATCTAGTTTTGGCTATGGATTTAGATCTACTTCTAGCTATGGTTCTGGCTCTTGTTCATGTAGTGCAAAAGTATGCTCAATGATTCTCATCTATGAGCAATCTTCATATCCCAAATATTTTATCATAATTCATTCCCATGTTCAACTTGCAACTCTTTTTTATTCTCAAACTTGGAGATGCTCCACCTTAGCAGTGAATGAAACCGAAGTCGAAATATGGTATTTGTTTTTATGCTCTTGAAAGTATGCAACTCTCATTCGATAGCGGGATATCAAAAACCAATGCCATTACAAAACAATATGTAAGAAAAAAAGTGGGCCATGGAAAATTTTAGGGACAAAATTTAGTCCATGGGGTAATTTTGAGTTTTTTTTTTCCAAAGAAAGGTTCTCCAAATTCCATTTTTTTCTAATATGATTCGTCCAAATTCCATAGGAATAATTTTTTTATTATTAAACATCGCCAAAATTGTCCAAAAACTTTATAAAATCCTTAAAAATTTGAATATTTTCTTTTTTAAATATCACCAAACATTTTATGGTTAGAAACTTTTTGATAATTAGTAAGATTCACCAAGGTTTCGACACATTAAGAAAATTATGGATCCTTAAAATTTTCCTTGGTGTGGGCTTCCCTTTTTTTCTAGGATAAATTGCTTCTCAATATGGAAACAACCCTTTGTCATTTTCATGTTCTTTCCAACACCCTATCTCTACAACAATGTTTCTTGAATGAATTCATTGGTGTGCAATCATATCACATTCCACCCAAACATTTGATAAATCCTATATCTATATGACTATAGGTGAGAATCATAAATAGGGTACAATATTGAGGGAAATGAATTCCTCAATATTTGGATGGTACGAGTATGAGGGAGTTTCATTGACCTCCCTAGACCATTATTCAATACATTATCCATGAAGGGAATATTTTTATGGAAGATGAAAAGTAAAAAATGTAGTGGGGCTACTTTTGTGATTTACGTCAACTCACTTTCCACTTTGATGGTGATGCAAACCTCCCATGCTATTGTAACTCCTTGAACAAACTCTACTCCATGGGATGGAGATGTAGGCAACTCTTCATCCTTTTTACCATTCACTCTTTACACTTTTGTCTTGGCTGTGTAGTGTCTAGGGTTAATCTCTAGTTGAATCCTCCAACACTTTACTTCACAATGTCCATGTGACTTGTAGTGTTGGAAAATGTTCTTTCCATTGTTGTATGGACTTCTTGATAGAATCCTTTTCTCCTTGTTCCCTTGAATCCATTCTGGGTTTGGGGAAGTCTTTTTTCCATTCCTCATTTGAAAAAAATATTGCTTTTGGCATGTGGATTGCTTCTTCTAGCAATATGCCTCATGATGGCCCGTCTTCCCATAGAAGGTATATGTATTTGCGTATCAAAAACTAATAACTTTATGGCCTTTCCTCTTGCAACAATGACAAATAAGGGATTCCCTATTTGATGCATGCCTCTTGTCCTTCTTATTCCTTAAACTGGTATGTTTTCCACTTCTTCTAAGTGTTGGTGTAGGTTGAGTCTTTGCACTTTCCTCATCGCTGTCCTTTTTCAATATACCACAAGAAGGATGGAGTGGCAATGTGTTGCCACCTTCACTTTATGTTGTTATTTCTTTTGATGCGCATGGAAGTTATACCATGTCTTTAGCCTTAAGAAATGTGATATTCATGTTTGTGGCCTTTTCCTTTGTTCCATCGAATCCCCAACATTCATCCTTGATCCTGATTTTAGTTACAATGGGCTTAGGATGCCTTTTCATCTTAGCCTAACCCTTGTCCATCATAGCCCATTTGTCTCAACAATTTTGAACCAATGCATCTTGTATGATTTTTAAGTTCACCAAAATTCTCTTAGGAAAGATATAAGGTAGGCTTACAATGCTTAACTACATCATGATGGCTTCTCTAGTAGCAATGGAAGGAGTTTTCTTGGTCTCTTGGAAAAATACTTGTAGCTTTTCCAATGCCATCTTCTTATATAAAAACTCTTGGTGCAACTATGTCATCATATGTGTGATCTTATTTTCATGCGATGTATCCATTAAATGACCTTATCTCCTAGTTGCATAAGTTGAACTTTGTACTTGTTCTAGTCTTCAATGATAATGGTGAGGGAGTCTTGATGTTGGAAACATTTTCGTTTTATATATGACATCAGTTTTCTGAAGGCCTCAAGTTTCCTTTTCATCTTTACCATCCTTCATTCATACATATTGAAATTCTCTTTCATGTGTTGCACAACATTGATGCTTTGCAAGTATTCCAATCTTTCTATTTTTTCTTTACCCAACGGTTGAATCTACTTTCTCTTAAAAGATTTGGATCTATGTCATGGTCAATGATTCATCTACTTTGTTACCTTGTGATCCATAAAGATTTGTAAATTATGTTTTTATATCCCATTTTCTTAACCAACATGGATCCTCTATGTATATTTTATCTTTGTTTCTCTGTCTTATGCATATATCTCTATCGTCTAAATGACTACAAGGTATTTATACTCAGTGTAAAGTACACACAACAACTATATAACCACACAATAACAATTTATACTCTGAGTTTAAGGTCCTCTATCTTAATCACCAAACATTCTTTCAAGATGGATCTGCTTCCATCCATCAACATGTAGGGTCTATGAGAAAATTGGTTTACAATTAGTTCCAAAAGATATTTTTATTATGTGCAAGTACTTCCAAAATATATTGTTATTATGTGCAAGTCCAGGTGAGTGCCCAATAAATAATGAACACATTGTGTGGTTTCCAATTGACAATGAATTTGTTGTGAAGAATCTGAGAAGCATGTTGATATAGCTACCAATAGTGATCCACACTCCAATGATAACAAGTAACATTGTTCTCAACCCTTAACGTGCACACACACACACACACACACACACACACACACACATGACATGATGATCCTTGAAGGTGTAGTGAAGATGAGAGAAAGGACAAAAAAGACCATCTGCATCAATCACCATGGGAAATTCCAAAAGAGACCATCTACATCAATCACCATGGTGATTGGAATTCTGTGCCTCTAATTTTTTTTTTGGTACATCATAATCCAATTTTCTGTAATTTGTAGGGACATGTGGCAAAGTGAAGTTCATGATATCAAAATGTAGTCAACAACACCTCAACCTAGTTCTCCCACAAAACATTGGTAAAATGAAAGAGGATACATGGCATTAGATACATTTGTATGGAACACATATTCATGGTTAACCCATGTTCATCACATTGAAAAATTCTCTACTTTGTAAAATGGGTAAATATAAATTTGGTCCATCATATGCCTTCTAAGATGTCATCCTTGGATAATCACACACTATGTCTTCACCTATGATAAATTGCACTATGTTTCCATGGAAAAAATATGTCAATTTGGACCCCCACCTTTATGACATGCCACTAACGAGTCTACAATACCTCAATTTAGTCTTCCGTCGTTATGTGGTCATAGTATAGACAAGTGAGTATATATTTTTTATCTTATGTAAATAAAGGTAAGTGAAGGTGCTTATATACAATCAACAAACTTAGTATGGAAGAGAAAGGTGGAACATGTTTGATTGATAGTGATACATAGCATGTAAATACATATTAGGAACTACATAGATAAGAAATTCCTCTATCAATTACACTATGCACCAAGAAAAACATATACATTTGTTAAAGGGGGTAAAATAACCCTCTGATCTCATTGTTTTGTGCTTAGACTATAGGAATTAATAATATACAATTTTTTAATTTGCTACTACAACTTCTAAGGAAGATAACATAATGCTTAATGTAATGGATTAGGGTTTGGTTCTTGCACTAAAGGAATCTATGAGGTATATGTAAACCATAGGGTTGATAAGATTATTTACTTATACAATACCTGAGTTCATATCAAATTCACAAAGTAAATGGTCAGAGGAAACAATAGGTGATAGGGAAGTTTTATCAACACCATTAAAAAAGGAGTTGCAGAGCAACAACTCTCTCTTTCCCACCATTGATTTCATACCTGATATAAACATATGATCTGGAATATCCAACCAAAGTGAGCAAAAGAAACATTGAGTGAAAGAAAATATGCAACATTTTACACAAATTTTGCAAGGTAATTATATCAACAAAATGCTTCCATTATACTCATAGAACATCCTGAGAAGAAACTAGATTGCAATGTACGCAATGTTTCCCATGGAAACACAAATGCTAAAGAAAACTTTGAATGGATTCTCAGTTCTCATTTTGGTAATATTAGATTACACTATAGCTCATGGCTCCTTCAACATCCTTTTCCCTTAGCCAACCAAAAGGAAAAATCCATTTCAGAGTCAAGTTGCAAGAATATATAAGGGATCTGAGGCAGTAATGGGATGACCAAGAGTTTGAATTTTCATTTCCCATTCCCTTTTTGTTTTATTTAGTTCTTTTATTTTTCCTTTTTCATCTCATTTTATTTCTAACATTTGCATTGTTTCTTTAAGTTTTTATCTAACCTCATTATTTGTTGAATTGCACTTGTAGGTACTGAGTCTTACAACCTTTAGTTATGTCAGAATCCATTTCAGAATAGTAGTTAAACTCAATGGTGAAGGTAACCATGGATTATTTCAACTCCCTATTGATGAAGGTATAGTTCAAGTCCCAATGCGGATGATAATAGTGTATTTCAAGTGCCTATTGAGCATGATTAAATGGATACACCAACTCCTCAAGATCTAGAAAAAATGATAGCTACATGTAGCAGTAGGTACTTAGGAAAACAACTAAGAAAACAATTCTTAGATAATAAGGGATTGGATGCATGCCAAGAGAGTAATCATATGAAAAATATGGAATGAACTTGGAAAATCGTATTATGGGAAACAAATTGAGAATGTTGGTGAAGGGGACATCATTGTTGCAATTAGGCACTACTTAAGTAACAAATATGTTGGCAATTTACAAACTGATGATATCATTGAGCATTTACATAGAGTTCTTTAAAAAATTGATTCAATCATTCTGGAATTCATCCATAACAATTTTACAACAAGGAATAAAGATTTGGTATTTGCTAAATCTAGTATGTCTTAAAATATTAGAATGCCTAACGTTCCTTGACAACCATTGTGCTCCTAAATCTTGGAGCAAAGAAGCTGGGAAAATGAATATGGATTGGGAAAGATCATATGGATTTACCTTTGAAGTCAAAGTTAAATAATTCAAGGGATATGTTTTTGTTTATAGTCAAATCAAAAGAGAAGAGGAAAATGTTTTGGAGGTGGATTTTAAAATCGATATTAATTCTTATCTCCATTATGATCGTGGTGACCAATATGTGAGAAAGTATTTGACATTCTACAATATAAGGGTTTAATGAAGGGTTTAATGTGTTGTATACGCATTGCAAATTGGGATGGTAAGGAATAATACACAAGTTCCAGATCATGTTCTTTATCTATCATATGAGGAGAACTTAATGTAACATATATAAATGCTTCCCTAAAATAATATTGTGATTATTAATGGCGGGGAAGTGATTGTAAAATTGTATGCTTTCCATGACATTGTGGCAAGATGCTAATTAGAATGTCATGGAAAGGTGTCACAAATGTGAATATTCTTTTACACATGTTATAGAGAAGTACTACATCTGAGAAGGAGACACACTTTATACAGTTCTAGATATGCATTTAATGTCTCCAAACTCAAGATTCTTCTAGCAAGTAATAAAATATCTTGAATGAAATCTATAAAGGCATATATATTTATAATAGATTAATATTGTAAGGATCCCTTTAGGGAATAAACAATATTGGAAAACACAAAGCCAATTTATGAAAATAAACTAATCACACAAAACATAAAGATAGTCGTCAAAACACATCACTAATGTACATATATACATGAGAAGTGACCCTTGGAGTTCATATTCCAAGTGGCCTCTTGGACTTATGGGTGACTCTTGGTCTCCCCCATGACTCATCATTTCCTTTTTTCATGAAAATGGCGAATAATAATAGTACAATAACATGGGAATATGTTAACCCAAAGGACTAGATTCCCAACAATTCCCCCCTTTTAATTCGAAGGGTGTATATGAGTGCAAGGAAAAGAAGAGCGCTGGACAAAAGGCTTGGCAAACCACTATGCCAAGCATGCTAGCAGAAGCTTGCACCATCTTCCACTAAATACAAGAGCTCTTTGAAAGGGTGGTTTTGGATAACCACCAACCAAAATGGCTAGCAAAAGCTGAAATATTCTACTGTGTGGGTGGTTTTTAGCTGACCACAAACTATTGAATTTGGCATGGGGGATCAGAGGTTCTATGTGGAACTTGGCACGGATGCTTAGAGGTTCTCTAGAATAAGCAAAAAGAGGATGAAGTAGGATGAAGTATTTTTCTGAATCGGTGGTTTAAGGAACTAAACATCTAGAGACTGAAGCAGGGAGTGAATAACTAAATCTTGTTGAACATTTACAGCTTGACAATCTTTTGCCAAGTAAATTAACTAGAGTCATGCACTTGCTTTTGATACAAGAATGTGCTCTTGATACCAGTGGTTTTAGGATGAAC
Source organism: Pseudotsuga menziesii (assembly GCA_001517045.1). Taxonomy (NCBI): domain Eukaryota; kingdom Viridiplantae; phylum Streptophyta; class Pinopsida; order Pinales; family Pinaceae; genus Pseudotsuga; species Pseudotsuga menziesii. The sequence continues at coordinate 59,562 of LPNX010932689.1, forward strand.
ACCAACTATGGAGATATGTTGAACATATCCCTTCTCACGTTTGCTTGTTTGGGCTTGCTTGATCTCACTCGCTTGTTACTGAAGGTCTCCATTTTCCCCTCATCGGGAAAAGTGAGGAGAGGAGAGCCTCAAGGTGTCACAACTAGACACAAAACACATGAGAAATCTGAAAGTGAGGAGAGTCTCAAGGTGTCACAACTATACATAAAACACATGAGTACTCTCGAAATGGTTCCCTTATGTCTATGTGGTTATATCACTGAATCTGTCCTTTGAATCTATTTGTGGATTTCTTGCTTTGGATTGAAGAAGGCCATGCCTACTCGTTATCAAAAGTATGTTAGGATTATTGTAATCCTCCCTTGTCCACCATAGTCTAAATGTTATCTTCCTAGCTTAGGATTATGTTTCCACTTCATTAGTTCCATGATGAAGTTACATGGGGCCCACCTACCACTTGATGCGCCACTCTGCATGAGTTTAGGAGCTCCATAGACCAATCCCTATATTTTAGGAGCCCACATTGATTCATGGGAGTCCCACCATTAGTTCACCCTAGTCTGTGTTGAGTTATGCTCCGATGGGCCACATTCAATTCACCTTCAGTTAGTCTACTGCCACTTTTGCATGATTCAAGGAGATGGGCTCCTTTGTTCACCTACCCTAGTTAGTTAACTGATTGTGAGGTGTTCTTGTTATCCAGAGTTACACTAGTGAGACTTCAGTGGTGATTATTCCATAGTTAGTGATGTTTGGAGCCATTCCAACTCATGGGATTCTAATCACTCCTAGAGGATTCAAATTCTCTCTATTGTATCACGAATGTATTTCATACAGATTAATGATTATTCAATTATGGTTATGTCGTCAAATTTTCGCCTCTTGGCCAAATAATTTTACCATGATTGTTTAACAATTCTGAACACTGAAATTCTTCCTCATTCATTTTTCTTTCACTGTCGGAGGTTCAATCCATCTTGATGAACCTGTGGATTTGCTAATTTTACATGGTATCAGATCTCTACAGAGCTGATTTACCTTCGAATTGAGATTTTTATGCAAGTAATTTGAAGAATTTAGAAGAATTGTGCTACTCCTGAAGGTGCAAAATGGAGAATTCAACAACCTTGACACTGAGGATCCTCACACCTTTCAATTACCTGGATTGGAGTGGATATATGCATATTGTGTTGCACAAAAAGTGTCTGTATAGGGTCACAATGGGAAAGGAGGTCGAACCCCAACATCCTTTAGAGAAATTGAAGTACCTAAACAAATTGGATGAATCCTTTGGTTTCATGTGCATTCATATCTCCAGGGAGTTACTCTTCCAACTTGATGCATTAAAAACAATGAGGGAAGTATGGCAAAAGCTCAAATCACCATTTGGAAAGAAGGATGAGCCGAGAGGCCATATTTTGGAGAATGAATTGATTTCTCTTCAAACCAGCAATTTTAAAAGCATCCAACATTTATTCTCCAAATTCAAGTCTTTGGTCATGTAGTGTAAGCAATGTGGAATTGACAAGAAGGATGAGCAATTGGTGATCTCCATTCTGAGCAAGATTGGCCCTGAATTTTCAGTATTTGTGTCCACCTTCCACTTTGAGAGGCTGACAACCCCAAACTAGCAAATTCCCTCACTTGATGCATTCACTGAATCCCTCATTCAAGAACAAGACAAGTTGATCCAGATGGGAGACCTCAAAGCCTCCAAGAATCAAGATCTTTTGTTTGGGAAGACCAAGAATGCACAAGTTAAAGGAAAACATAAGGGAAGGACAAAAAGAAAACTGAAACCAGACAAAAGGAGAAGCAAAATCCTTCAAATGGAGCCTCTATTTCTAAGAAGGATACGCAAAAGAGGTTTGAAAAGACTAAGTGTTTGTACTGCAAGAGAGGAAACCATCCAGAGAACCTATGTATGAAGAAAAATATAGATTAGATATCAATATTTCTTGAGCAACATAATATTGTCCTCCCTGAAGGCATAAGGAAGAACGATTCTGGAAGATAGAATGAATATTATGAGAGATTCCATGCATTGAAGGCTGGATTCTCACAATCACAAGCCTTCCTCATTGATTCAAGAGCCTCCAACCACATAGTTTCCTCCAAAGAATCATTTTATTCTCTATATCTCATCAATGGTCCTAACATACACATGGGAGATGACTCTTAAATTCCATCTATTGGGAAGGTTTCAATTCAATTTGACAATGGAGTGTTTAATAATGTCCTATATCTGTCGTCTTTAGCAACAAATCTGTTGTCTGTATATCAGATGACCCATAGTGGTTCACCAAAGTGAGTTGTATTTGAGCTTGACATAGGTGAGATCTCTGAAATCTCTATTGAGAAGGTGATAGAGAAAGGAGCTGCAAACCATGCCTTCAAGGCATATGAGTTCTCACATATTTTTCCATACTCACACCAAAGTGCCCTATTGACCCATGCTAATGAAACAAGAAGAATATGGCATGAGAGATTTGACCATTTGAATTTAAAATACCTCCAACAACTGCACAATGAAGAAATGGATGAGATATTTCCTCTCATCAAGTCATCTCAAGGTGTCTGCAATGGTTGCTTGGTAGGTAAGAACCCAAAGCGAAGGTATGAAGTTGGGAAGGAAAGAAAAGTTGCCTCTACACTTGATTTGGTACATAGTGATGTCTTCGGAACAATGCCTACAACATCTATGAATGGATCCAGATACTTTTTGACCTTCATTGATGACTACTCCAGGTATTGTTGGATCTACTTTCTTAAGCATAAGTATGAGGTGTTTGAAAATTTCAAAGTTTTCAAAGCCTTATTTGAGAACACTCTTGGAAAGAATATCAAAGCACTCAAATCAAACAATGGAGGAGAGTACATCAAAAGAGAGTTTTAGTAGTTGTGTGCTTCAAAAGGTGTTTCTATGCAACATTGAGTCCCATACATACCACAAAAAAATGGTGTAGCTGAGAGGAAGAACCAATCATTGAAAGAGATGGAAACCTACCTTCTTGAAGCAAGAGATCTTCCACCATATCTATGGGATGGAGCACTGAACTTTGATTCATACATACATAACATAGTACCTCACAAGTCAGTGGTTGGGGTCACTTCATTCGAAGCACTGATGGGGCATAAGCCTAATGTCTCACATATAAGGGTTTTTGGCTCCAAAGCATGGGATAGAATTCCATCTAATAATATGGAAGCCTTCCAACCTCAAAGTAGCGAATGGATTATGATGGGATATGTAGATGATGCAAAAGCTTAAAAGTTGATGAAGACTGCAACCAAAAGATGATTCATAGAGTGGAGTGTCCAATTCAATGAATATCCATTGCATGATCTACAACTAGCTGAAGAGGAAGATATAAATGCTCAATCTATTCCATTTGCATATGATGATGTTTCTACTGTTGTTTCAGATTCAGAGTTCGAAGATGAGGATCAAGAGGAACCAAATCTTGATATTGAGAGTCAAGATCAAGCAGATCCAGATCCAGCTCCTGCTCCCAATCCAAGACCTAAATGGGATCAAAAACTCATTTAAGTTGTTGGGAACAATGCTAGGGATCCATCTCAAAGAAGGAGAACCTGATCTCAATTTTTAGGATGAGAACCTTGCGCTTTGTCATACTAATCCACTTCTCCCAAAGAGGTGCTATATGATGTTGGGGTTTGATACAAAGTCCTCCAAAGAGGCTTGTAATTATCCAATGTGGCAGGAAGCCATGGATGATTAATATGATTCACTACAGAACAACACGACATGGGAGCTTGTCTCCTTACCTCCAGGGAGAAAGCTTGTCCAATGCAAATGGATCTACATAACCAAACTAGCAACAGGTGGATCTACTACCAAGTACAAGGCTCGATTAGTTGCAAAGGGGTATTCATAAGTTCATGGGTTGGACTACAATGAAACATTCACCCATGTTGCGAGAATGGATTCCATAAGGATGGTTTTGGATGTTGCAATTTCGAAGAAATGGGAGATACATCACATGGATGTGAAGAGTGCCTTCTTCCATGGTGACTTGGAAGAAGAGATCTACATGAGACATCTTGAGGGGTACACTGAAGATTCCTCCTTGGTTTGCAAAATAAGGAAATGTTTGTATGGGCTCAAGCAAGCCCTAAGGGCATGGTATGCCAAGATGAATTCCTTCTTACTGTCATAGAAATTCGAAAGGTGCAAGTATGACTACAATGTATTCATGCATCAGAGGGGAGGTTTCCTACGATTGATTGTATTGTATGTGGATGACTTTCTCATTACTGGTGGCTCAGCTGCTGGATTGGGGGATATTAAGTCAGCGTTGAGCAAGGCCTTCTCCATGATAAATCTAGGGCTATTGAGGCTGTTTATTGGCATTGAAGTGAATAAAAAAGATTCAGGGATCATGATTACTCAGTCCAAATACGTAGGTTATTTTCTCAAGATATTCCATATGACTGATTGCAAAGCAACATCTTTCCCTTTCCTATCTGGCATCATATTGGAAGAAGATGGTTCTACACCCGTGGTTGATAACACTCTCTAGAGACAGTTGATTGGTAGCTTATTGTACCTTACTCATTCGAGACTGTACTTGTTATATGATGTGGGTGTTGTTGCTAGGTTCATGCATGAGCCACATGAGCTGGATTGGAAGGAAGCAAAGCGCATCTTGCATTATGTGCATGGTACTAGAGATTTTGGGATTCAATATTTTGCTGGTGCTCATCTAGATATGATTGGTTTACTAATTCAGACTGGGTTGGAGACAATACTAACATAAAATCTACTTTGGGGTTTGTGTTCATGTTGGGATCTGGACCAATCTGCTGGTCAAGTAAGAATCAAGCAACTCTTTCTCTCTCTTCGGTTGAAGCAGAGTATCGAGGGGCTGTAAATGCAACTATTCAGGAAGTTTGGCTACATGGGATTATGACAAAGTTTATAATTCACACTTCTCCTTCAACAATGACTTTTTGTGATAATCAAAGTGCAATTAAAATTTTCATTGATCCAGTGCAGAAGCAGCAGACCAAACACATAGAAGTCCATATGCACTACATCCGGGAACTAGTGCATAGTAAGACTATCATTCTGCATTACTTCCCTAAAGAGGAGCAGGTTGCAAACATATTCACAAAATCTTTCACTAAAAAGTGATTTGTTTATCCTAGCTCTCTTCTTGGAATGAAGGTTTGATTCAGTTTAGTTCCCGGTTCACTGTAACTATATGAATCCAAATCCACTATCTTCATTGCTCAAGCAGTTCTCAATAGTCTTCTTTATATATAAATATTGCAGCTGCATAGGATCCTCCAAAACATAACCGAGAGAGAACTTCAACAATCCAATGCAAGGCATAACCATGTAGCAACAGTAATAGGCAACATGTCTCCATTGTTGTAATGGATCCAAGTCTTCACATAGCAACCAAGCCAACCCAAACACACCAACAATACTTGAATAATTTTTCCAATTAATCACATCTAATCTCAATCTCAAAATGTGTTATTCTTTGGTGAGTAATATGACCCATTGAATTCATATTCTGCAACATAGACTCAACAAAGGCTCCTCAAAATCATGGATTTGAAAACATAATAGATAATATCTCACCTGCAACATAGACTCAACAAAGGCTCCTCAAAATCATGGATTTGAAAACATAATAGATAATATCTCACCTTTACCCAATGTAGTACCCCAACAAACAAAAGATCCTTGCCGTTAAAATCAATGGATGAGATTATTTGAGTGCAGCTTCATAGCTCTAGCATCATTTGAGTGCTAATTCATAATTCTAGAGGGTATTCTAGGTCATAACACAACTTCAACACACATGTCCAATCCTGACAGAACTCATGAGAACTATCCTTTACGCATGTCCTCAATTTTGGCATTTGTATTTTTTCATGCAACCTCTCGTTACATTGAGGGATGGTATCCACCACACAATTAATGATAAAATGGCGACAATGGAAGAAGACAAAACAGAGTACCAGATTTAGGGTTTGCAAAGATAGCATGTCCCAATTATCCAAACTTATATTTCTTTTTACAGGGAAATGAAAAGGTCTTTGGAGGTCAAGAGGATGATTCCCAACAGTTAGAAGTCTTCTGATTCTGCAAGTATGTTCTAATACCTCGAACTTTTTCTAGCGATGAGAGGGCAGTGTGGCAAACATCCTTACTTAAACCATTGCCAACTCACAATAAACTCGTTCTCTTCAACGCTAAGTTGTACTTCTTCAAATTCCTGCAGAGATCCCACAAGAAGCAGCTCACACAATCTTCACACATAGAGGAGAGGTACTTCACTTCAATTCATCTTTCCAATGGAGAGTCACATTCAATGTCTTCACACATTGAGGAAAAGAGCTACAACCTCACGGCTTGCATAGGCTACCGGTATGGATGCCGGAGAGTAGATGGATGTCGCTTTAGATTCTTAGGCTTGGAAGGAGAATGTATGTCTCGAGAAAACACAACAATTGTGATCATCTTCATTCCATGATATCGGATTTAGCATAGCTCTCACAAATTGCAGTAAGGTCATGCTGGTCTTCAAACTCTGCTAGCGATGGAACCAACCCGAATGTCCCACTCCAATGCATTCCAACGCAGGACGTTCACCACCAGACATGAAGTGATAGTATTACTACGATCTTTGAGAATTAGTGGAGTCTTCACAGTACCTTACTTATGCTGGTGCCTAGTTCACAAATCCTCCAAACATTTGGTCTCCATGTTCCTACACGCAACAGCTCCACAATACATTCTCATCAAGTTGAGAGAGAAACACTTCATAAACTTCAACGCAGTAAGAAAGTGTTCACCACGAGAGAGGAATATGTATATGGGTAAAAATACAATCACCCATTTTGGGTAACTCTTAAAGATCCCGCAGCTTCAATGGTTCGATTCTTCCAGAACGAAAGGAGAATTCCTTAATTAGTTTTTTTTCTTAAGATTCGCGGTATAATAAAACATAGAGATGATGAAAGTGGTAGACTGGTGAAACTCTCATAAGAATATTTACCTAGCTGGCAACAAGAAGCAGGAAAAGGAAAAGATCCTTTTAGGGCATAAGTAATATTGGCAAACACAAATCCAATTTAGGCAAATAAACTAACTACAAAAGACAGAAAAATAGGCGTTAAAGCATATTTACTTCTCATTAACTAATGTACATATATACATGAGTACATATATACATGAGAATGATACATATATACATATATACAAGAGAAGGAAATCATTCATTTTCCAAGTGGCCTCTTTGGCAAGGTGATTCTTGGTCTCCCCTATGACTAATCATTTCCTTTTCTAATAAGAATGATGAATAATAATAATACAATAACGGATTATATTCCCAACAAATATTATTCCATTTAAAAGATAAGTTCCTAAGCATGCATATCTAGCCTTTTCATCTAGCCTTGGGATTGCATTTACGCTCATTTTCCCCTTATTTTTTAGAAAATAATTGCCTTATTTTGGAACAAAATAGATTTTTTGGTTATGACTTGACATACAAACACATGGTAAGGAACTAAATGTCATAATACATAATCATTGAATTTAAGTTCATCAATAGAGTCAATATTTTGGACTAACATGCATTTGAGTGAAGAATAGTTCACACTTATTAGAATTGTCAAAATATTGAAAGTAGTAGTTTTGAAGATTTGCAAGTTTCATTTGGGAATTGTATTGATAAATATGAAAATATAGGATGATGAAACATATTTTCATATACCTTTGTTGTTCAAAAATAAATCCTATGACTAGGGAAAGATTACCAACATACTGAAACAAATGAGACTAACTTGATTGACTATGTATACAAGAAAATTTAGACTCTTACACATGCACAAGACCACATACAAACTTAAATAAGAAAATTTAACTACAAGAGATATTAGGGACACACGATGTGTGTGCCTTTTTCAAAGGTTGTCCTAGCTTTTTCTTTATCTTTATTTTGATCTGCTTATTGATACCCAACCCTGACCTATGGAACCAACAACCGCCATTCTCAAGCCAATTTGATACTTAATAAAGAATGTAAACGAAATAACAAGGAGTAGAACATTAACTAACTAATCAAATTCAGAATAAGTGACAAAACATTCTTTATGTCAAATCACAATTACAAGAACACTGAATTGAGGGAGGGAAATATGTCAAATCTTGATTATAACAGTGAAATAAGTACAAGTTTAACTTCTCACTGCTCAAGACCTTATCGAACTTGAAGATTCGAATCTCTCTGCTCATGCACTTTGACAATCCCACTTCAGTCCACTAGATCTATATGAGTGGTGAACTAACCTGAGGGCGATACTTCAATATTCAGGGATACAAGGGGTCAACAACATGGATTGCTCATGGCAAGAGATAAAGGGTGTGTGAGTGATGACTATATCATAACTTTGGATTTCCAAGGTCCTCCTCATGGTCTATTTCATCTCTTTTTTATTGAGAAGGAAATAGCTGTAAATGGTTACTAGGTTGTTTGGGGAGTTGGAAACAAGAAAATTGGTTTGTAAAACTTTCGTAACTCCCATATTTTGAAATTTTATATTTTTTTCATGAAACTATGGGGAATTCATGCCAAATTCACAAGAAACATGCGAATGATTCTCTTCTTGTCAATATTCAAGACGTAAATTATTAGTTTTTGATGCATTCGCTCCCAATGAACTAGAAATGTACAAATGGTTTGCTCCCAATGATCTTGCAGGGTGCGAATTTGACTTGATTTAGGTTTACAACTCTTAGAATTGAGTGGAATGATGATAAGATTTCATTTTCAACGATTAGGGCCATAAATAGGGGTCAAATAATATGCTCTTCCATCCATAAGTGTCATTTTTTTGAGTAAACGACGACACTTTTAAGTGTCACATTTTGAACTATTGTCACAAAGGAAGATGTGCCGATTTGATCTATAACAGATGCCCCCTAGTGTGTGAGGTAATAAGGGTACATGAGGGCCTAAATACAGTATAACAAGTGGTGGAATGGTGTAACACCTCGTTTTTTATCACAGTATGTAAAAAAATGTAAATATTGATGAAAGGGCTACAAGCCAAATATATGGTCTAGAATGACCAAACTATGTAAATTGTGAACTTTCACTCTTTAATATAAAATGCAAGACTACTACACCAAAGGACAAAAGAAGATATGGGGGAATATATTTCCACAAGGATGAGAGAGAGAGTATCAAAAGCCTAGGATTAGAGGGAAAAATGTGCCCAACCCATACATGCCACTTGTCCACTCTCTTAGGAAAGAAAAAGTGTCCATCTGCATGGATTCCAAGTGGCTAGTTCTTATCACTTTTGGTGCCACTTGGATAAGCTTCAACCTTGCATATAAATAGAGAGATCTATCCATAATTGCAATTCATTTCTTCATGTTAGAAACAATCATTTTATACTAGAACTTGACCACTTGCATGAGAGCTCCTATCACCCATACTACCATCACCCTCTTGTACATGAAGAACCACACATAGAACAATGGAAATCCTTAAATATTTGGAAAGGAATTGGGGTAATAAACCTGAGGTACTGTTAGATCAGTTAAGGGAGCCCGAGGTATTGTTAAATCAGAGATGGGAGCCCCATTCCATGGATGAGGGACAGTTGTAGCCAAAAAAACAAACACCTTCTCATGGATTGATAGTCCCGTCTCGAGGGTGGCATGTTAAAGTAAGATTTAGATGGAAAATGCCTACGGTTGGGTGGAATGTCCTTGGTTTACAGATATTTGGATTATTTTTCCAGATAAGTATTATTTATGTATGGAATGTATCGTGGAAAAATTATTGAAACGCATTTGATATATTTATTGTTAAAGGTTTCATTGAATTGCATGAAACTCCTATCCTTTGTGAAATTGCATTCATAACAATTACGTTGGTATTGTCTTTCTTACATATTTAAATTAGTTCTGTTGCCAAATTCAATCATAATTCCATGGTAAACCTCAATTGAACCAGTAGAAAAATGTATCAGGGTAATATGGGTGTTTCTGGGTAAAATTAAAGATGTATCATAACACATTGAGCGTTATGACACCACTGGGTTTATGATAGTTGGTATCTGAGTTGAGGTACAACACTGGGACTGTATGGGCCGAATTTGAATTTTACAGGAAGAATTCAGGTTGCACCAAAAGGGTATGACGGGAATTATATGGGAAGAATATTGGAAAAAAATGTATAATCACTCCATCATTGAAATAATAATGGTAAATAACTTATTGAATGAATGTCTAAATGACTAGGTTAAATTCAGAGAGCAATGGGGAAGAAGTCATGATTTTGGAAAAAATTGGGTGAAGTTACAGGTTACAAACAAATTGAAGAAAAATTCATGCCTCGAGAGGCTTAGTTTTGTTTTAGAACAAGCAGGGGATCCGGTGATAAATACAATCAAGAGTGAAAGGTTAAATTTTATTCAATTCCTTAGAGATTTGTGAATAAGATGAAATTTTATTCAATTCCTTAGAGATTTGTGAATAAGATGAAAGATCAGAATGCAACCTATCTATTCATAATGTTTCTGAAGTGCTAGGAATGGCTAGGTGGAATTTCGTGTATTCCATTTGGCTATAGGGAAAAAAATTGAAAAGTGTAAGTTCATATAACCACTTGTAAAAAATTCAAAATTTTGAATTTTCTAGAAATTACTATGTGGGACCCACCTATGCCACGTGGCGAGTGAGATGGAAATGACATGTGGTTAGGAGGTTTGACGAGGAGGATGCACATGAGCATATGGTGTGATGTGGATCAACCATTACATATCCACATGCATATGTTCCCTCTTATGATTGATTCCAAAGCTGGAGGATATTAGATCGTTAAGCAGTAGTGTAGATCAATGACTCACATTGATGTAGGCCAGTGAAGATGCACAAAGGTTAATTAATTAGCACGATCCTGAAGGGGAAACCACCTAGTTGACATGTCATTTGTTGGTGTGTTTAAGCTCATAAAAGCGGGTTTAGGAAGCCGCCTGTCGTAGACCCTGAAACCATTTTTTGTCTGACATGTGGTGGTGTGACATGGGGTCCATATGTGATGTGCAGAGGTGTCAGGGGTGAAGGGACCCACACCGAACATGTCAATATTGAAATATTGGGTGTATCATATCAATGACTTATGGTGCTTCGTTCCTGTGAAGGTGCATGAAAGTTAATAAATAATCACAAGCCTGAAAGAAAACAACTCAGGACACGCGTTGTCACTAGAATCACTTAGGACCCCAAAAGTAGTCTTTCTAAACCATTGTTTCATTGATCTTAAAACCAGTTACCAACAGGAGGGTGACCTGGCTATGTTACGGGGTGACACATGGGATTGTATGACCACTCAAGGGGAAATTTTCCTTCCACATCATCACGCTGCTATGTCAGCAACATGCCATGTCAGCAGAATGCCTCATCGGCATAAATTTAAAAAGGTTTAAAAAGATAATAAAAAAACTAAGTCTAGAGCCAACATCTTGTTTTGGTCATAACATGAGAAGATTAAATAATAAATTAATGAGACTTCCTCCATTTCAATGATATTCATGAAGGATATATATTTTGTATTGGGGTGAATGGAGGTGTTCTACGTCAATTTTGTGGAATTTTTTAGTTTAATGGGTTTTGAATATGCATATCCCGAGGATGGATGGGGGATCACATGAGGCTGAAATTGTTATGGTACAATTGTGATTCAAGAACACAAACAAATCTAGAGCCTTGAGGCCAAATTTAGAATGATGTAGATTCGAGATGCTAAACAAGGCCAAAATCCATTGTTTAGGTGCACAAAATGTCTATTTTTGAATACTTGCAGGAGGCAAAAGTGACCCAGGAGCTCATAAAAATTATTGATTTTGACATTTTGTCTACTCATCAATACAAACAAATTTTCTTAGAGGCAACATTTCTAGAAATGTTCAGTTTGGGAGATTGTGATTTCCAGTAAAAAATCATCTATAAAAACTGAAAAAAGAAGTAAAATTTGAATATTTTAGAATTTTATATTTTTTCTTGTGTACATAAGACATGAACAATGAAGGTATCTTTGTAAAAATCCATCATATAGGATACCTGTTCCCGATACAAAAGTTTCTCCATTTCCTTACTAATTCTATTCTACAGACCTTAGAAGTTGGTCATTCAAAATAAGTGCAGTTACAGGAAACAAGGTAAAATTGGGCAAAACTATGTTTTCAGAGAGATATAGTTTTTAGTGATAAAATCAAAATGGAGCAAGGATTTATTCACTAGAAAGAGTATAGGTAGGATATCAAGAACAATGAACCTTATTATAAAGCAATATTTCCTAAAATTCTAGAAGTCTAATAGAAAAGGGGCCTACAACTAACTTTTGGCAAATGTTGTCAAAAGAGGATTTTTCCAAAAGAAATCTTATGCATAAAATTTGTTATGAATTTTTAGAAGAAATTTGTTTAACAATTTTTTAATATTTGAACACATTGTAAACATTCTATAGAAAATTGCGACAAGTTACAGGTTTACAACTCAGTGCCACTCAACTCAAATTGCACAGTAAGGATGGAAGGAATATAAATTTTAGGCTGTCCAAGAGAAGAAGCCAGAGGGCAGAATGTCAGTATAGGAAATGAAGAGACTGAATCTAATGGACATAGAGTTAACTTAGAATTAGTGGAGCTAGTGGGAACTATGAAAAGTTTGATTATGGAAGTAGAAAGTTGTAAAGATGATAATGAAAGAATGTTGAGGGCTCAAGAGCAGTAGAATCAGTTAAATACTCAACTTATGAAAAGTTTGAATTTATTACATAGGAAACTACAAGTTGGATTAGTTTCATGATTGGAAAAGGAAGACAGGGTATGTTAGCACCTAGTAAGCACCAATGCTAAATTTTAAGGATCTTTTGTAGATATGTTATAATCATTCTGGGCTATGCAGCTAGCAGGAGAAGAGGACAAATAAAGGAGGGGATAAGGTCTGAAAATTCCTTATCATAGGACCTTGAAGGTTGGACATAAGGCGCTACTAGTCATACAACGGGGAAAGTAAATGGCGTGGATGCATAGCAGAAGCAGATCGACGGCGGAGGGGGTTTTCGTCGAGGAAGATATACACGGTACATAAAGTTGTGAAGGATCATGAAATCCATTATATCCTTCTGGTTTCAATGGCCAAGATCTATAGATGCTTAATATCTACGGTGAAAGCTAATTTCACGATGGGAAAGTACTCGAGAGTTAAAATGCGTCGAAGCTGCGAAATGGCGTAGGACTTGCACAATTCAATGACCAAGATCCGAGGAGGATGAATATTTACGGTCGAAAGGAATTTCGTGATGGAAACTTGCACGGAGGATAGGCCATAGAGGGGCCGTGAAATGATGGTAGACCCAGCGCCATTGAACGACCATGATATTGAGGGGGTATGATCATCAGATAAAAGTGGTTTCATGCCGAGAAAGTGCACGTGGTTTAGAAAAGGGAGGCGCTGCAAAATATTTTGGGCCATACATTTTTTAACGACGGAGATCAGGGAACTGGTTAGATCTATGGTCTTAGTTGATTTTGCAAGCACAAGGTGCATGAAGTTTAGCAAGGAAGAAGATCACAAAATTGCGTAGGGGCCGCAGCATAGAACGGTTGAGATTTCTCACTGGAGAAATCTATGGCTGTGGTGGATTTCGCACAACCAAAGATGCGAGGAGGAAAAGGATACATGCAGGTGCAAAGTGCAGTTGGGGCATGAAAAAGATTCAATGATGCAAATTATGTTCAAGGGAATAAAACAGTTATAGTTGTTCTGGAACGTCATTTTTAGGCAAGAGAGCGTGCCTCTCAGACATCGTAGTGCAATTTTTGATCTAGCATGTCTGTGATCCCTTGTTTCCTATTTTAGGAGTAAATCGTGGTGAATCTGTGACCTCAGGAAGTTTGTTAGGAGTTGTAATGATGATTTGAGATTGATTCCCCCATTTTTGGAATTGAATTCGGCTCTATTTCGAGGTTGGTCTCGGAGGCCCATAGCACTATAAATATAGCCTCAATTGATGAGGAAAGGGTTGGAATGTTCATTCAGAAAGAATTTTGCTCTTGGTTTTTGCATCTCTATAAAATTTCTTGGAAGTGTTAATGTGAAACATTCTTCTGCGTTTTTGAGATTCATCACGGTGTTCTACATTCAGTTCGTTTTCCTATTGCATCATGCTCATTTTTGTGATTTTTTGCTAATGCGCTCTAGTTGCATATGAGGAATTAATTTCATTAAGTGCTCCTCGTATCATATGTTGCATTTGTGATGTGTTTAATGATGATTGTTATGGAATTCACTCTCTGTTAAGTGATCTATATCAGTTATTAGCATCTACTATTGTTGCTGCTAAAGGTGGTGAAAGAGATTCTCCCACAAATAGGTGCCTCTTTGTTCACTGGGATTCTTCCTCTTTCTCCTATCGCCCTTTCAATATATTTGACTATTTGTGACACCTAATTTGCCTCAGATTACAAAGGAAATTCCCCTCTCATTTTCACTGTAACACCCTTGATTGATTCAGGATTTGACTCCATTCCCCAATGACTCTTCCAGTCTGACTGTTTACCATATTTAAATCTTCAAACACCTCGTTCCCATCAGAATTTAGCCTTCTGACTACTTGATTAAAGCTTAATGTATATGTAAATTTGTTTCTGTGACAAAGAGAGAGCCCTCTATGACTGTAAGGCTAGACTACAGTCTAAAGTTTGGTTTGAAATGGTTAACCCTGTGACTTCCTACTGCAACCATAGGAATATTACAGGGTGCTAACATCTTGGTGTTGTTTCTGGGGAGGTAATTCTCCTTGGGAAACGACATTGTTTAGCTTTACGACCTGGTTGAGCAGCCGATCATAGATACATATTGGTTGTACATGCTTTGGCGACTCCACATGAATTTTGAAGGTGACTCCACTGGGAAATATTGGCGACCAAAAGAACTAATACGAGGAGCAACCCTACTTTTGATTCGTTTCAAGAAGTCTTTGATCCAAAGAGCTTGATTCGAAGGGCCAACAAGCTGCAGAGGTTAGTCAAAAATATTTCCTTCCTTGCTGAAGGTGCTATTTCTATTGGTGATATATCTGAACATTGTAATGAGGAGTTTGGAAGAACCTTCCATGGAACTAAATCTGGGTCTTGTCTCTCTGACTTGGTTTCTTATACCTCTGCATTTGATTTCCCCCACATTTCTTGGTCACCCCAGACCTATGAATCTCTAGGAAAGGATTTTCAACACCTGCCTGGCCCAGAGCACCCTACTCTCACTACAGATTCGACCCTATTGAATTCCACTATCATAAGGCAATCTGCTGCCACATTTTTTGTCTCCCACTGATTCCAATCCTAATCAACATCTATCTTCTAGTTGCACAACTCCCCACATTTCCACAGTTCCTCATGTCTTATCAATTTCTATTCCACCATTTTCAATCCCCCCTGTAAACCTTGTTATACCTCCAAGAATGGCAAATAGGTTTTCCCCTCTTCATCTTCTCATTGCACTTCACGACCTCCTGTTGGGATACTCTCAAAGACTTAAGCAATTCAATGGGGAGAGGGGTTATTCAATAGAAGAACACCTGGGGTGGTTTTTAGATTGGATAGACCTAGAGGAATTGGATCATGATGACGTTAAGGTCATAATGTTTGATTAGAGTCTGGCTGGAGAAGAAAGAAAATGGTATAAGAATCTCCCAGCTGAATCCATCTAGAACTATCAGTCCTTTGAAGATGCTTTCAAGGAAAAGTGGGCAGACCAAAAGAACCCTGAACAATATCTCTCTCAATTTCATTCCATGAGGAGGAGGGAGATAGAATCTGTCCAAGAGTTTTCTGACAGGTTTATGAAAGTATATAATTCCATCCCTTCCTGGTTTAAACCTCCCATCGGTTCTGCTCAACTCCAATATATTGAAGCTTTCGGTGGTGAATTTTCCTTGTGGCTGAGTGAAAGGAGATCAACCTCCTTGGAAGGTATGATGAAAGATACCATAGAGGTGGACGTAAACTTGACTGTTGCAAGAAAGAAGAAATAGATGATGGAGAATGAAGAAGGGAGGATGGAGAGAGGAGAAGAGAAGAGGGATAATGGAGAAGAGATGAAGGAGAAAGAAGAAAGGACAAGGAACCTGAGCAACCCTCTACCTCTAGCTCATAAGAGTCTAGTATAGACAAAATGCTGAGAACCATGGAAAGGATGATGGAGAGGCTCTCTGTGGATGGATGACCGCCTCCCAGGGAAAATCAGGAACAACAGAACATGAATCAGAATGATAGAAGAACACAAGTTCTCTAGAATAGGAAAAGAAACCCTCCTGATCCACCTGTTAGGCCTCCATTTCAAGAAAAATTTGTGGATCAGGATGGTGAAAATCAAGTCGAAGATGAGATCCATCAACTGGATACTAACTGTCCCACCACCTTCCTCACCAAAGAATAACATGACAATGCTTGTCTTGAGAGGCAAGAGGTGCCCCTAGAGGAGATAGAAGATTTCAGGAGGGGATATCAACTTGTTGTCCTGGATGCACAAAGACAGATTAGCTCGAGGAACAGGGATGTTCCTATTGTAAGAAATAAAGACGCGGGAAATAAGGCTTCTACCAGTAAAACTAAAGGTGACATAGCCTCCAAGGAGGGATCCAAAAATGCGCCAGAGCCCAAAGGGAAGGAAAGAAGAGAAGACAATCTAAGGAGTGTTGATCAAGGACAAACTTCTTTCAACCTAGAGGCCGAAATTGCCAAAATCAAAATCTCTGTCCCTCTCACTGAATTATTGAAAAAATATGAATACCACTCCAAGATTTCCACGGTATTGAAACCCCCAGGGGAAATATCACTTGTATCTGATAGCTTGAATCATCAAGATGACATGCCCACCATCCTGTCTGGACCACATGTAGATGAGTATTTCGATGAAGAATTCCCCCCTTTTTATGTTAGCCTGAACATCTATAATGCTATCCTGTGCAACGCCATGCTTGATTCAGGAGCCTCTCACAACCTGATGCCTAGAAGAATCATGGATGTAGGATTAGAAGTGACCAGACCCTACAAAGGGATCTTCTCTTTTGATTCCAACAAAGTCAAATGCTTGGGCTTGATCAAAGACTTGGTCATCTCTTTGGCCCAGATTCCTGCCAAAACCTTGGTCATGGACATGGTCATGGCTGAAATCCCTCCGAATTTCGAAATGTTGTTGTCAAGATCTTGTGCAACCAAACTCAAAGGTGCCCTCCAGATGGACATGTCATATGCCACCATCCTTGTCTTTGGGATACAAAGACGCATTTTCAGAGAACAAAAGTTGGTGTATATGGTGACCAACATTGAGATCCCACACAATCACCCCATATATTCACTGGACATGGGTATGAGATCTGCTATCTTCTTTACTGAAGGGGACAAAGACAACTCCTGTTTATAGAATGCTTCCTTTGTGCCTACTTAGGAGGAGGGGGGCATGGGAGGTGAGTTTTGAAGGGTCAACATGCAGAGAAGGGGAAAGAGCTGGAGTATGGATGAGACCCTCAGGAGTGCAAGATGTGAATTATTCTTACAACCTTGCTTTTGACTGCACAAACAATGAAGCATAATACGAGGCTATGATATTAGTGATTTTAGTCTTGAAGGAGCTCCAAGTCAAGAGGGTAGTGTTACATGGGGATTCTGAGCTAATAATTAAACAAATGATTGGTGAGTATCAGGATAGACTATCACGTCCCCATGCCTCCGACCGGCGAAGAGGACGCGACTACAAGCTTCAAACACCCGGGCTAAGAGCCCCATGAACATGTACATGCATAAAATTTGCAGAAACAGAATGCTGAAAGAAAATGCATTGCAGTATAACATGCATAAACACAATTGTTTATCATACACAACTATAATTATTTATCTTGCACAGCAGAATCAACATGCATTCACACAAGCATTCATTTTAACATGTTCATCATTTTCATATCATTGAAAGAAAATATGGTTGCAGAAGTAAAAATGGGCAAGATTACTTATCTTATGAAAAATTTGCTCCGCAACCAGCTACGTCGCTGCAACGTTCCACCCAACCATAGGCCAGCGTGCTCCTTAGTCTCTCAACAACGCTGCCACCCCCGAGCTGGGCATGATTCTCCAAGGAATAAGGGAACTAGCAAGCTTACACATAGCCAAGGATATACAAAACACACAGCCAAGCCAACAAAGTTGGGTTTATCAGGCCATCAAGGCGTTGGGGAAGGCTAAATGCTAAGCTGGTGAGCACATTGCAGAGCCAAGAACACCTACACCAGAACTAGCCTAACCTCTAAGACACCCAAACACACCCAACACAAGGAATTAGTCCCTTCTCTGCTACACAGTCCCTCAGGCCCTGCATTCCCTTCCAGTGCTATTCAACGGTGATGGAGAAGAAGGCCAACCCTCTAGCTCTGTCTGTGTGGTTTCCAGCACCAGGTTTATCAAGCAAACCAAGCCAACATCCCTGCTCCTTACACAGTCCTAATACCAACCATTGCACGCATGCAATCAATTAGCTATCACAGCTTAAGTAGGGAAGACAATTCCTGAGCAAATCCCAACCGTTCCAACGTAACAGCAACACAATCACAACATAGGAAAACCACAGCCCGTCCTGGGCAACAAAATCACCGGGAAAACATACACAGACCCCATTGGGAAATAGATTACAGTCTCCCGACCTGTGCGTGAGCAACAAACAACGCAGAACCCATGAATCAGCCTGTGAGTAAAGGATACGGCCACACTATTCACAAATCCGCAGAAGAAAACCACGGGGGTAAAGCCAGGAAATTCTTGTGCGTGAGGAGGAACACGAATTCCATTCCTGCATGAGGGCGAGCAGCTTACAGAGAGGACGTGAAATTGGATGTGTGTGAGTAACAGCAATGTTGTGTAGGGGAGAATGGTATTTCCTGCGTGAGTGAAGAGTGCGTGAGAGCTTCTTGCTGGTGGAGTGTGCATGTGGGTGAGGACTGACAGTCCTGCCACCCCACTCCCAAAACCATTAACTGCCTCAACCACCAGCAGCCTTTCTTAATGAAAGTGGTTGGAATAAGCAAGGGAAGAAGACACATGGGTATTTTCCCTCTTGGCCCCAAGGTTTGACAAATTTCCCCACCCCTATCCTTGTGAAAATCATGCCCCTTTCTCATTTTAGTTTCCGCGATCGTAGTTGTTTGGGTTTATTTTTAATTATAGATGCATATTTACATGATGACCGTCATAATATATGCCGCATGCCCCGATATACCATCAGTGACAATTCAAATCCAAAACATAACATAACCGATCAATGGTGGGGCCTTGGCCTTTAGCTCCACACCCTGATCATTTACAATTTATACATCATATACATCTAATGTAACGGGGTCAAAACCGAGACATTACATAGACATCCTCGGATGAGAAGCTACCAAAATGCTGCCATGGACCTCATGGAATGCTTCAAAGAATGCAGTTTTAATCTGATCCCCAGAGTACAAAATTGTGTACCTGATTCTCTGGCCACTTCTGCAGCAGCTTTCAAATTCCCTATGCGCCCTGTTGGGAAATATGAATTGAAGTGAGGCACAGACCTTCTGTCCCAGATAATGTCAAAATATTGAAAGTCTTCGAGGATGAGAAACAGATTCAAGACTTCCTCACTCTCACAGGTTGGTTTGAGGGTCTGAACATTTATGAAAATGATGCACTCCTAGGACGATCTACTCTCGCACAAGACCCCCTATCAAGCCAGGATGGCACTCCAAAAGACATGCCGCAGGTCAAGATTGTATCCCCTATGGAGCCTATCGAGGTCTGTGAAATTGAGGAAGCTTGGGAGCCAGAGTTGCAGGAAGCTAATGAGAAACAGGAGTATGTGAACAATCTCCGTGGCAAGGATATTTTGCAACTGAAAGGTAATTCCATCCCCAGGGGTTTAGTTCCTCTAGAGAAACTTTTTGATCCTAATGATGTGGCTAAAGAGACTCAGCTGGTCCCAAGCTGTGAAGATGTTGCGGATGTAGATATTGGGACATTAAGAAGCCTAAGATCATCAAAATAACAATGACCCTTTCACATGAAGCCAAGCAAAAGTACATCTCCCTGATGAAGGAATATTCAGATGTGTTTGCTTGTAGCTACAAGGACCTTAAGGCTTATAATACTAGCATCATCCATAATACCATACCAATCAAGAAGGAAGATATTTCGTTCAAACAGAAGTTGAGAAGGATGAATCCCAAGCCGTTGTCCCTGGTAGAAAAAGATATCAAGAAATTATTTGAGGGCAAAATCATTGTGGCCCTCATATTTTCATGCTGGGTGGCAAATCTGGTCCCTGTTAGAAAAAAGAATGGGGAAATAAGAATATGTATTGACTTTAAGAACTTGAACAAAGTTTCTCTGAAGGATCATTATCCCCTCCACAAAATGGACCATATCTTGTAGAGAGTAGTGGGTTCACAGAGGATCTCCACTCTGGATGGTTTCTCAAGTTATAACCAGATCGTGGTGCACCTGGAGGATCAAGAGAAGAAAACATTCACCACACCTTGGGGCACCTTCATGTGTGCTAAAATTCCATTTGGGATGATGAACACAGGAGCAACCTTCCATAGGGCCATAGACATAGTGTTCACCGATGAAAAAGACAAAATTCTAGTCATCTATCTGGATGATATCACTGTTTTCTCCAAGTCTAATGAAGAACATGTTGCCCACCTCTTGAGAACGTTCAAGAAATTCAGAAAGTTCGACATCTCCCTGAATCCTAAAATTTATTTCTTTGCTATGAAAGAAGGGAAGTTGTTGGGTCATATAATCTCTTAGGAGGGCATCGGGATAGATCCTATGAGGGTTGAGGTGATTAGCAAAATTGAACTCCCTCGAAATAAAGTTGAGGTTCAAGAAGGTAATTTTTTTGAGAATATTTATTGTTTCATTTGTTGAAATAATGAAATAAGAAGGTTTAAAGAAGTTGCTGCAGGAAAATAAGAAGGCTTGGCACACAAATCTGATTCATGCTTTGTGGGTTGACAGAATCAGCATAAAGAAATCCATTGGCACCTCACCTTTCCAGCTGGTCTATGGTTTTGAAGTAATCTTACCTAGCTCCTTAAGTCTTCCAATGATGAAACTATTATAGGAAGAGGAGACAGAAACACATCCAAGTCAGGGGAGGATGTATCAATTGATAGATCTGCAGCAACAGATGGAGCAATTATTTGGAAAAACTCAAAGGTTCCAAGAAAAAATGAAAGAAATATGTGACAGAAGAACCAAGCCTGATCATTTCCAGTTGGGAGATATAGTTCTACTGTGGGACACACCACATGAGGAAAAGGGGAAGCATGGTAAGTTTGATCAATTGCGGAAAGGCCCATATAAAATTGTTTCCTTCATAGGAAAGAATTCCTATGTATTGGATGAGATGGAGGGATGCCTAGTATCTGGAGCTCCTGTGAATGGAAGGATCCTCAAACATTATTTTCTATAAAGTAAGTTCAGCTCCATTTCCATTGTATATACAGTTTCTTTTTAACATTGAATGTGTGGATAGCTCTCTGACAGACTTGAATCCTGAGGTGAAGGTTGTAAGGTCCCCAAGAGAAGCTGTCATTTGGTCTTTCTTTTTTGAGATGACAGACACTAGAGAAAATTTTGAAGGTTTATGCTTAGGACCAGTCCAATGGATAATGCACATGGTCTATGGATTTCTTTGCTACCTCACAGGGAGGATAGCATCCCCAAGTTGGAGCCGCTATTAGCACCTATAATCACCAGTGCTAAATTTTGAGGCTAGCATCATTCCGGGCTATGCAACTGGCAGGAGAGTAGGACAAATAAAGGAAGGGATAAGGTCTGAAAATTCCTTATCATAGGACCTTGAATATTGGACATAAGGCTCCATTGGTCGTGCAGTGGGGAAAGTAAATGACGCGGATGCATAGTAGAAGTGGATCGATGACAGAGGAGGTTTTCACCGAGGAAGAGATGCGCGGTGTGTAAAGCTATGAAGGATTGTGAAATCCGTTATATCCTTTCGGTTTCAATGGTCGAGATCTATACATGCTTAAGATCTACGATGGAAGCTGATTTCATGATGGGAAAGTGCTCGAGAGTTCAAATGCATCAGGGCTACAAAATGGCATAGGACTCACACAGTTCAATGGCTAAGATCTGAGGAGAATGAAGATTTACAGTCGAAAGGAATTTCGTGGCAAAAACCTGGGTAGAGGAAAAGCCATAGAGGGGACGCGAAATGATGGTAGACCTCACGCCATTGAATGACCACAATATTGAGTGGGTCTCATAATTGGATCAAAGTGGTTTCGCATCGAGAAAGTGCACATGGTTTAGCAAAGGGAGGCACTGCGAAATCTTGTGGGCCATACGTTTTTGAACGACAGAGATCGAGGCACTGGTTGGATCTACGATGCTGATTGATTTCACAAGCACAAGGTGCATGAAGGTTATCAAGGTAGAATATCATGAAATCACACAGGGGCCACAACATAGAACGGTTGATATTTTTCGCAGGAGAAATCTATGACTGTGGTGGAATTCTCACAACCAGAGATGGGAGGAGGAAACGTATCCATGTAGGTGCAAAGTGTAGTTGGGGCATGGAAAATATTCAATGATGCAGATCATGTCCGAGGGAATAATACAGTAAGAGTTGTTTTGGAACGTCATTTTTATGCAAGCGAGCGTGCCTATTAGATGCCACAGTGCCATTTTTGATCCAGCGTGTTTGTGATCCCTTATTGCATGTTTTAGGAGTAAATCATGGTGAATGTGCCACCTCAGGAAGTTTGTTAGGATTTTTAATGATGATTTGGGATTGATTCCCCCATTTTTGGAACTGAATTCGGCTCTATTTCGAGGTTGGTCTCATAGGCCCATAGAACTATAAATATAGCCTCAATTGATGAGGAAAGGGTTGGAACTTTAATTCAGAAAGCATTATGCTCTTGTTTTTTGTATCTCTATAAAATTTCTTGGAAGTGTTAATGAGAAAAAATCTTCTGTGTTTCTGAGATTCATCACGGTGTTCTACATTTAGTTCATTTTCCTATTTCCTCATGTTCATTTCTATGATTTTCTGCTAATGTGCTCTAGTTGCATATGAGGGATTCATTTCATTAAGTGCTCCTTGTATCATATGTTGCATTTGTGATGTGTTTATGATGATTGTTATGGTATTCACTCTCTGTTAAGTTCTCTATATTAGTTACTAGCCTATACTGTTGTTGCTGCTAAAGGTGGTGCAACAGATTCTCCCACATATAGGTGCCTCTTTCTTCATTGGGATTCTTCATCTTTCTCCTATCACCCTTTCAAGATATTTGACTGTTTGTGACACCTACTTTTCCTCATAATACAAAGGAAATTCCCCTCTCATTTTCACGGTAACACCCTTGATTGATTTAGTATTTGACTCCATTTCCCAATGAATCTTCCTACCTGATTATTTTACCATATTTAAAACTTCAAACAACCCATTCCCATCAGATTCTAGTCTTCTAACTACTTGATTAAAGCTTAATGTATATGTGAATTTTTTTTATGTGGCAAAGATAGATCCCTCTCTGACTGTAAGGATAGACTACAGTCTAAATTTTGGTTTGAAATGGTTACCCCTGTGACTTCCTACTGCAACCTTAGGAAAATTACAGGGTGCTAACAAGGTCATTTCAAAGAAGAGATCTCATGAAAAATCTGGACACTCTAAGAGTGTTACTAAAGGCCATGAAAATCATTATTCACCACCCCATGCAAACAAGAGAATTTATACCACAAATGATTTAGAAGAAGTCCAGAAATGTCTCGAAGGAGGCATTATAAAAGAAGTCACATGGAAGAAGTGTTGAAAGAGGAAGTTAGAAATATTAAGCCACCTGCTTTCATTGGTGAGAAAAAGAAAGGTGAAGATGCTAAATCCTAGTTGTCGGGGATGAGGAAATACCTATGTTTTTATAATAATTCCTCAAATATGGAGGCTATAATTTCCCTTTATAAATTTCAAGGAAAGGAATCCATGCGGTGGGATAAATTAGTGGAATTTAAGCACATTAGCGAGAAGAATATTTTATGGAAAGAATTAAAAAAATATTTTTAGCAGAAATACTTATATGAACGTTATTATAAGAGGAAATTGGAGGATTTGTTTGAGCTCAAGTTGTGATCTATGAGCATGAAAGAGTATGAAAGGAAATTCCTAGATTTGTTGAGGTATGTGGGGTTTATTAAAAATGAAAATATAAAAATTCATAGGTTTCTAAGTGGACTTCCTCCCTTTTACAAGGACAAAATACAATATGATGAACCCAAATCCCCTGAAGAGGCCATCCGAAAGGATAAACATCTATTTGATCAGACTAGAAGTAGAGAATTTATACAAAATTATTGAAGGGATAAGCAAAGAGATAAACAAGATCATAGGAAGAAAGGATTTCAACCTTCCTTCTTAACAAAGTAGCAGAGTTCATTCCAGCAAAGCAATCCTATCCAGGTTGGACCAAAGATGACAAAACATCAAGGAAAAAGGACAGATGCACCATTTGATTGTTAGGGATGTGAAGGGAATCATACATTTAGAAAATTCCCTTATAGAGGGGAGTAGATAAAAATTGTGCATAACATTCAAGAAGCGAGTACAATAGAGGATGTAGCTAGAGATATACCAAGAATTTATGTAGCTTTGGATAAGAAGCAGGAATAAAACCCATCCAATATGATTGATATTGAAGGTAAGATTAATGATCAACCCATTTCCATCTTAATTTCTTTAGGGGCAAGTCATAGTTATATTGATCCCAATTTGGTGGTGGTATGAATTGTTGATCCAGTGCATGCAAAGAAGGAATTGGTGGTGTACTCATGCAATATGTGCATGTGGTTTGTTATGAATCCATGAAATTGAAGGAACATGAGAAAAATTACACCACCCATGATTTGGAGTTGGCTACTATAGTTCATACCTTAAAAATGTGGAGACATTACCTCCTCGGAAGAAAATTTGAATTAAGGACATATCACAATGGCCTAAAATATATATTTGAGCAACAAAATTTAAATGTAAGGAAAACAAGATGGATTGAGTTCTTACGTGAGTTTGATTTTGAAATCAAACATATTAAAGGAAAAGATAATAAAATTGCATATGCACTCAACAGAAGAGGACATACAATAGATGCTACAACCATTAGCATGTGCAAATAAAATTTTAGAATAATAATTATTGAGGATGTTAATAGATATCAATATTATGTTCAGGTGAAAGAAGGAATGCAATAGGAAAATTTACAGCAGAAAATTAAAAGATAGATAATGGAAATGATGTGATTCTTATATACAATAAAAAAAATTTATATTCCTAATTCTTGTAGTGCCCATCCGTTCGAGACAAGCACTTAATTTCTTGTCGTTGTTTATTTGTATCTATCTAGCTGCTAAAGAGATGTTTTGTCAAAATAATAATAAAATTTATGTAATGTTTACCATGATTTTTATTAAAATTTCTTCTTTAATTCAGTTTAACATGATCTAAAATATCTTTGCATAAGTTTAACTTGATAGGAAATTTTTAATAGCATGGCATTTTCATTTGGTCCATATTTCTAACAACATTAAGAACAAATAACATGAAATGCATTTTTCCTTTCTATTTTTAGTACTAATATTTAGAGAGATTTATTTAAGTAGAATACCTGGTTTTCTGTAGATTGTAGTAGGTTTCCTTAGGTTCATGCAGTTGCTCCTCACCAAACCTTATCAACCAAAATAGATAAATGACCTTTCCAACCAGCTTATCATGCTGGCCCTAGTAAATCGATGGATTTTCGAGCCCCTGAGCCGACAATTACATAATCCAAATAGAAACTTCCCTTAGTTCCAAAATCCTTCGACCTTGGTGCAGTTTTCCCCCTTCTTTTCTGTTTCTCACCTCCTTTATTCTCGATTTAACCCCCTCCTCGGTAGTTCCTCCTTTATCCTTTCCATCACTAAGTCCTATTTTCCTCCAAGTAAAAACCAACCCCCTCCTATTCCCGTAAAACTCTCTTAAATACCCTTTTCCTTCCTACCAAATCCTTCATGCTTACTCCACCACCTTATCCATCCATGTCTTTGGAATTTTAAATAATTAATACAATTACACTAACCAAGGAAGGAATTCTTATAATATTATATTTAGGAATTCCCTCTCTCTTGGGCAGTCAAATGGTTAACTGCTCATTTAAGTTTTCCATTTAATTTGACTTTTTATTGTTTATTTTAATGCAAGATAATAATGACTTGTCTTATTCACCTATAATACAAATTAAATAATTATTATTGTTGCCCCTTTTGGGTTGGTAGCGATGGGTGACTTAACTATCTTATCATATCTGAATATGATGTCTTACACAGTAGTAAATAAATGAAAAATACTATTTTAATGCTATCCTATCTTATCTTATTTGGTCCAATTAAATAACAAAATATGCCTTTTTAACTTTTCATGAAATGCTTTGATGTCTTATTAATAATCATTTAATTCAATAATTGATATAATAATTTGGTTGATCCACTCTAGTTTATATTAAAGAACAATTTCATCATTATTAATATTAGATAATAATATTAATAGTAATAATAATAATAATAATAATAATAATAATTAGCGATTAATAGATAAGAATAATAGTTATTTGTTTAAGTGGCAAGTGCCCTAGTACCAACACAATATTCATGTATTCATAAACAAAGCACCCATAAGGGTTTTAAACAATCATGATAACATCTAAACAATACAACTCTACTAGCACATACAGAACAATATTTGTGTTTATTCACGACAATTTCCTTATGACAATTATAATTGATGATACTTAATCAATTACTTATTACAACGTTCATATATTATTAATAACTAAAACGTTCATTATATGTATTGGATCATTTCCTACTTAACTTAGTTATTCACGACAACTCATACCATTATTTAACATGTCCAAGATTCGTATATTGATACTAGCGTGTATGTGCAAGGTGTGCATGCATGACCATACATGTACAGGTCGAACACACACTATAAACATACATCATATTTCCTTACGCATAACAGCTAACTAATACTATTATTCCTTCAAGCAAACATAACAAGTATAATATAATTACTTTAACATTCTCTGTTATTTAATAATTACTCCCTTTTTATGATTTCATATCTTATCGTTATGTTCTTAATAACTTAATCAGTCAAACAAGATGGGTACTTACTACCAGTAACTCAGTATTGTAAATACCGAACCCTCAACAATGTTAACTAACACGTACTCTAACCTATGCCCACGTCCTCCCTATCCTTCCTCTGCTAGTATAGAAGTGGATGTCTGCTTCATCGACCTTACCATATAAGAACCTGAGAGTGATAGCGTCGGTTAAACAATGGACCTAGCCTCTCCTACCAGGCATCCGACCATCATCATCACAAAAAATTGGGGAGTGTCTCATCATAGCCCTCCCAAGACCCCAAGTATCATTGTAACATAGGGTGGGAAATACATCCAACCCTCTCAACATATTGAGTCTATACCCTATCAATTCATACTCTGCTGCTATCAAGATTATTGGATTGTGTCATCGTATCATCATTTTTGGTTGCTAATGTTTATTGCATGAAAAGTTTTTATTCCACATATCATATCAAGTTTTTGGCTATCACATAGCCTGTTGTGCCCTGTGGGTTAGTATTTCGCAAAATACACCTTCATAACAAGCATTTCAACACGATCATCAATTGATCCATATCATCATCATCATTTCATTTCACGTAACAATTTTAGTTCATCACACGTACACATGACATATATTAATTCAATCAATCACATCATAAGATGCTATCCATGTACCACATCATATATTTCACATTTTATCAATGTAAACATTTGAACATATATTGTCATTGTAAAAGAAAGAAATTCCATGATAATAACAACAATGTAACTACATAAACATAGTAACATCATAATCATAGTGACAACACAAACATAGTAACATCATAATGTCGGTTCCATCATGCGGTAGATAAATATTACTTAGTCGATCTGAGTCCAACAAATAATAAGAAAATAAAGTGCAATATGTATGTCTAGTAAATATGTCTAATCTAATATGGGGTGTTACAATTCTACTGATTTGAGAAAGTTGGTAATGAATGAAGTGCATAAAGTGCCTTATGTAGGACATCTTTTATATCAAAAGACTATCGCAACAGTAAGAAGCTAGTATTTTTGGCCAGGTATGAAGAAGGACATCACTAAATACATATCCATATGTATGCAACGGAAAAAAATAAAGGTTGAACATGGGAATCCAATAAGATTAATTTATCCATTTCCAATTCCATATTGGAAATGGTATGTGGTGACAATAGACTTCATCACCAAATTACCAAGGACAATTAAGCAACATGATTCAATTATGGTAGTGGTGGATAAATTGACAAAGGCAACACATTTCATACCAATTAAACCAGCGCATAAAACAACCAACTTAGCATAAATTTATATGAAGGAGTTTGCAATATTGCATGGAATATCCATGGCAATTGTTTCGGACAAGGATCCAAAATTTACTTCAATTTTTTGGAAGAGATTATTCCAAGCATTAGGAACAAATATGAATATGAGTACATCATATCACCGACAGACATATGGGAAGACTGAAAGGGTAAATCAAGTTATTGAAGATATGCTCAGAATGTATGTGATGTATCGACCATCAAAATAGGAAGACTACTTGCATTTGGTATACTTTGCTTATATCATGCATCTTTAAAGATGAGTCCATTTGAAGCTATGTACGGAAGAAAATGAAATAATCCAATCGGTTGGGATAATCCAATAGACAGAGTTGTTATTGGGACATAATTACTTAAACAAATGGAAGAACAGATAGTTAAGATCAGGAGGAATTTAAAAATAGCACAGGAAAGGTAGAAAAGTTAAGCAAACAAAGGCATAATAGCAATTGAATTCATAGTTGGTGGTCATGTTTATCTAAAAGTTGGGCCAAATAAAATATCCTTGAAGTTTGGGATATGTCTTAAGTTAGCTCCCATATATTGTGGGCCATGTAAGATACTAACTATGATAGGTCATGTTGCATATGAGCTTGCATCTCCTGCATGCATAAAAGTGCCTAATGTGTTTCATGTATCTTTATTGAAAAAGTATGCACCTGATCCTAACCACATTGTTGATTGGAATTTGATTCAAATGGAGCTAGAAAGAGATATATCGGTGCTACCAATACATATCCTAGACAAGAAAATCACGTTTCTATTAAATAGAGCCAGCAGGCAAGTAAAATTCTAGAGGACACATTACAACCTTGAAGAAGAAACATGGTAGTTTGAGGATACAATGAGGGAAGCATACCCACAACTATTTTGAAATTTTGTATATGTAAATTGTGGTAATATGCATCGAGGATAGTGCATAAATCAAAGGGAGGGGAATGCTATAACACCCCATTTTTTACCGCAATATGTAAAAATATGTAAATATTGATGAAAGGGCTACAAGCTGAATATATGGTATAGAATGACCAAACTATGTAATTGTAAACTCTCACTCTTTAATATAAAATACAGGACTACTACAGACCAAAGGACAAAAGAAGAGATGGGGTCTATCTTTCCATAAGGAGGACAGAGAGATTATCACATGGTAATATTTTGAGAAAATATGGAGATGCTTGAACTTTAAAACTTTTATTAATCAATCATCACACATATGAATCTCATAAATAAATCATCTACATAAATCATTCATCCATAGGAGAAAATATATACCCTGGGAAAACCCTCCAAACATAGAGGATGAAAAACCTAGCAATTATTTGAGTATGTTAGATAGATTGCAAAAAATAGTTTACAACACAAGCATATTTCCTGATAAGAGATTTCACCTCAACAGTAGAGAAGAGAGATCCAATACAACACGGTTATGAAATTTCCAAGTTCCTACCACTTTAATAACAAGTCAAAACACCTAGCATGCAAAATGTATCCAATGGAAGCATCAAACAAACTAATCGAAGAATCACATAGCACATACACAAAGAGAATCATAAAATAGAACTCCATCCATGCAAACATTAGCGCCCTCTCTAGCACTAGTGCCAAGATGGAACTTAGGATTCTTCATCATGCACAAGATATGCAACCTCCTTTCCATAATTAGATTTAACTGAATGTTCACTCACTTGAAATGAATGTGAATTGACTAAACTGAATGTGAACTGATTGAATTGAATTTGAACTTACTAAACTGAACTCAATAATTAATTGACTGCATGACCACCAAGTTAGGAGGCTAGCTAATTGTCTTTAGTGCTTCACACTTAGTGCCATCCTTGGAAATCACTTTTCTTGGATCAAGGAGAAATTCCTTATTTAATTGATACATTATTTATTTACAACTGAGGCTTTATTGAAGCCTTTACAATTCAAGTTCACTAGAGGCATGCATGGGAAATTGGAATCCATTCTCTTTCTCTATGCCTATCTATTTACAATTTATCATTTATTGCATGGTCAACATGTGTATTAATTATTTATCCATCTCATCATATCATACTTAGGAGAATTATTCCATGTCGATGATATATCATATTACCCCGAGCCATATAATCACATGCTAAATTAGATAACTCTAGGGTTAGCTAATCCCTAAACAAGAATTATAACACTCAATGACCATGACTAGTAATACATCACATAGTATAACAAATTTACCGAGTACAGTATGCCACCTCAACAAATGAGGATATTGGTAGGAATTGATGTTACTCACAAGTCTACAGTCTTGATATTACTCACAATACCAACTTGATATTACTCACAAGCTCATCTCCATAAGATAATCTTGATATTACTTATAAGACTTTACAGTATGAGAATCCCACCTAAACACACGAGGATATATATATATATATATATATATGACTTGATATGACTCACAAGTCTCGATTTGATACAACACAAGTCTGGAGAATAACTAATGTTGCTGTACAACCAACACTCCCGCCAGCAAGGGAGACATTCTTTGCTATTCTAAGCATTTTTTTCCATACCAAGCTTATCTTGGAAGTATCTCAATTTCGTCACTAACAATGAATTTATCCACACATTTGCGATCTGCTCATCAATAGCTATGTATTGAAATTTCACTTTACATAACCATGTCTCCGATGAAGTAAAACTTCATGTTAATGTGTTTTATCAAAACACATAAGGTTTTCAGAAGGCTTGATTAGAACACCTAATAACAGTAGGCTCAAGTATTTCACCTAGTAGGTATCTTCCAAGCTACACTACTCCCCAACAGGTAGTATTATTCGCAAAGCATATTTTCTTCTGTAGAACTCTCTAACATACACCTTTCTTATGTAGTACTAGTCGTAATACACCTTGCTTTTTTGATACTAGCCACAATATACATTTCTTATCTCAGGATAAAACAACAGTTGGATAGTACAATAGGTATACCATGTATAAATTACAATAAAGAAACTATTGTAATGTACCTCAAAGGTACTCAAACATATACTTAGCAATAAGCATAAAATACAATAGGCCTGCTAGGTACATTAAGAGATCGATTCAACTACTTATACATAGTAGCTTCATCTGGATATGATACAGAATGTAGTTTCTCTAAACTAGAAACAATGGATTTCATATCCATCATATACAAGACACTAAATGTGTAATATCACGTAGAAATAAAGTCTCATATTTTATTTCAATATTCAACATTTGTTGACTTCAAGAATCTTTTACCATCTGAAGAATTCCTTAGTGAGCTTTCCATTCTCTGTGATGTTCTTTAAGGCCTGATCACTTTCATAGTGATTCCATCTTCTTCTCTTTATACTGCAACACCCCAACTACCTCTCCAAGTGGTTTAATCGTTCTATGATAGTGCATACTATAACTCTTATAGAATATAAATAGTCTCCGAGACTTTGACCATGTCTCTGTTCATGTGTAATCTCTCCCCAATATATCACATGCCCTAGGTTCTTGAGTCATGTAATAACTGGTGGAGACTTTATCTACCGTTTCATATGAAGACACATCAATACTCCCTCTTCAACTATAGGAGTCTTTCTATTATACACCAAGCTTATCCCAGATAGAGGCATAGTGTTAGCACCCTATAATTTTCCTATGGTTATGGTAGGAAGTCACAGGGGTAACCATTTCAAACCAATATTTAGAATGTACAGTAGCCAATACAGTTGGAGAGGGATCTCTCTTGTCACAGGGTATGTCACATACACATACGGATTTAAAAAATCACACAGAAGGATAGATTCCTGCTGGTAACAGAGTTTGTTTGTAAACAAAATATTGAAAGACAGATAGATATCAAAACCATTGGGTGATGGAGTCACAGTCTGAACCATTTAAGGACATTACATCAGATAATGAACGATGATTTTCTCTTATGTATTATGAGGCAAATTACGTGCAATATTCAGAAAAAAATCTTCAAGTGATGGTAGGAGAAAAGATAAAATCCCAGTGCAACAAGGGGCACCTATCTATGGATGAATCCCTTGCAACACCTTTAGCATAATAACATAATAAGGGAAATGATAGAAATGGAGCATCTAGCAAGGATGAATTCCATGACAACCATTATAGACACATAACAAATGATACATCTGATGAAAGGAGCGCTTAATGAAACAAATTCCTCACATACAACTAGAAATAACTTAGCATAAATCAACACATATGGAAAATGGCATAAACAAAGAACACAAACTAAATATAGACACCGTGATGAATCTCATAACCTCAGAGAAGTATTTTCATTACTACTCCCAAAAATGTTTGCAGAGCTACAACCCTGACGCAGAGGCCTCAAAAATATGAAAGTCAAATCAACCTCTATCCTCCTTTGAGGAGGTTATATTTATAATTCCAGGGCTCCCGAGACCAACCTCGAGACAGAGCCTAATTAGGTTACAAAAATGGGGATCAAATATTGAATCATCATAACGAATCCTAACAAACTTCCTGAAAATGGCAGATTCGCCATGATTTACACCTACAAAGGGAAATATGTTGTGTCAACCATGCTGGATCAAACTAGCAACATGATGTCTGGGATGTAGGCTCGCTTGCTTCGACAATGAATTTTCAGTACTTTGTTAATGGTTTTATTCCTCTTACGCACATTCTAGCGTATGGGATGAATTATCCCTCTAACCCTTTCTACTTTTGACCTTTATGTTCATTTTGTGTTTGATAATCATGTTCTACCTGTTTTCACAGCTGGCGGGAATTTTTATGTCCCTTCTGTGTTTGGCTTCCTATCCGGTATCTATGTCTCCTGGTAACATTGTTATTTGTGCAGACTTGGAGGACAACCCCATTTGTCGATAGTACTAACTCTTTGATGGGCTTATCATTCTTGTCTGCTTCTTCTACTGGGAGTAGATCCTTCCTACAGGCTATGCTAGTGCAACACCTCTTTGGACTTGTCATCACCTTCAATAGAGTTAGAAATTTACATCAAGGAAAATGATGATAAAGACCTTTGATCCTTTCTCCTCCAGTCCAAACATTCATTTAGATCGACCATTGCTAGCAATGGATACTATGTATCGAGGTAGTGAAATCCACAGCCTTGTATGGAGGTTTCGGCAGGACGTTCTTAGGACCGGGAACTCTAGGCATTGCTTCCGCAACCGTGTCACGTTTTACCAGGACAACATTGTCTTCACCATCATCAAAAAATATTTCTAATATAATGAACATATTTATACTGCCCTTACTAGCATCAAAAATTATTTCTAATGTAATGAACATCTCTACCCTGATGGCTGGAGCTATTGTTGTGTGAAGGTCCAGAAACTATTGAAATTCCATACAGCGTCCAACGGTCGACAAAACACATCGAACATCAGGATTCTCAAGTGGAACAGTCATTGTAGGTCCCGTATCAGGACCCCCAAGATCCTTACCAGAACCACAGTTATTCATCCTTGTTCTTCACCAGTATTCACTCAATATGTATGTCCAAACAACGCTGATTATGGAATTATAACGAGCTAGGTGATTGATTTCAACTAAGAGTTTGTCAACTCTTCACACACACCATCATCGACGGACATGATGACAACACGAATGGTCATGTGGGCTCTTTATCTGATTCCTTATGTGGAGATGCCAACTACGCCGCCCCTTTTTGTTGTGACCTCATGATATCATTGGCGAAAGTGACCTTCAGCCTCACTCGTAATTAACCTCAGGTTATATCATGGTGTGTGGACTTGATATTTGTCACTTCATTGATTCCCTTTATGATGATATATATATTCCTTTGATTTCAGTGCCCCTGCTTCCTTGTCGTACAGCGTGTAAAGGTCATACCTACCCTCTGCTGCCTAATCACTATGGAGTTTCTCATCATTATGAGCATCAGGCGATGGACCTTGGGATCCCAGGATGTGACCTAAGTCATCAATCTTACCTACCTTGATCTCCATTTCACAACCCCTTTCATCCTTATCTCCCCTAGCATCTTTGGATGATGAAACAGACCGCTGTCGTAGATCTCCTCCACGAGGGTTCCCGACCGTTCAACTATGCGGCCCCTACCCCATTTCATGATCCTCCTACTTTCTAACCTTTTGTGCATGTCTCCATCACGAAAATATCCTAGACCATCGATCTAATCCTCCACTTGATCTCTGTAGTCCAAGGGTGTAGGCCCTACCAGGTTTCGCATTGCCTCGTCGTCTTAACCATTGTGCACCTTCTTGTTGTGAAATCCTCCAAGACCATCAATCGAGTCTCCATCAGATCATCACCATTTAACAAAGTGGGGTCCACCAACACTTCGAAGCCCCACACTGTCTTATCTATAGTGCAAGTTCAAGCAATGAAATAGTTCTCTTTCGTAGATTTGCTCCTGCTCAAAATAGTGATTGTTGGAATATAGAACATATAATGGATTTCGCATACCTCCAGGTCCTGATTCCCTGCACATATTTTCCCTTGAGAAATTCTCCATGTCTGTCGATCTTCATTGCCTACCCATCCGATGATTGATCTTGTTCATCATTCAACCTTGCTCCGCCCATGCCAAGATTCTCATAAAATCGTGCATCTTTCCTCAGAGAATCCTTGTCAACCATTGATCTTCTTTTCCATGGATCCACGCCATTCAGATTTCCCCTTAGATAACTGTGAGCGAATTTTCATATTTGAACCAAAATGTAGGATCCTAACCCTAGTACCCTGGATATTTGCTCATGTCACACCATGGGGCTACCCAATTTTACATTCATGCTTAGGAAAATCCTCGCAAACGCAAGGTATGGAAATTTTTTTCCTATACCCCCTTCAATTTTACTATCCTAGACCTCAGCAGGGAAATAATGCAATTGCCTATGGAGTAATCTAAAAAATTTAGCACAAGTGATAACAATGGCTCCAACTCAGGGATGGTATCCTCCCTGTGAGGAAGAAA
Organism: Pseudotsuga menziesii; assembly: GCA_001517045.1. NCBI lineage: Eukaryota > Viridiplantae > Streptophyta > Pinopsida > Pinales > Pinaceae > Pseudotsuga > Pseudotsuga menziesii. Next base: position 95,165 of record LPNX010932689.1, read on the forward strand.
AGAACCATGTATACCACGTGTCTAATCCATTGGGATGACCCTCATCCTTTCCTGAAAACTCCCTAGCAGGCTCTGAAAACCAAAACTGAACAGATTCTTGAAAAATAAACTGAAATTAAGTGCTTAAAGGAAATTCTCGTTAGGTCAAGCTTATTAATCTCTACCTACCCTACCTAATAAGCATCAATTCCCATTCAATTCACTTCTAACTTCCAGTGAATCCAATCAAGCAGATGATACCATATGCGATTTTTCTCTTCATGTTTGATCAAGAACTGCAATGAAGCTATGAATGGTAGGAGGCTATGAATGAACCTATGATCTTTACTGCACATAGATATCCAATAATTCTCATTTCTAATATTCTCCACATGCCCAGCCACTGGGTCATGAAATCCTCCAAAAAATTATGCTATGTACCTATCATGACATGGTTGCTCCATAAATTCAGCCACTGGACATAAAATCCAGGGCAGTCTCCCAGTACTTCAGCCATCTGGTTGCCCCAATACTGTTGCTCAAATTGTAAGCTCCCTTGCACACTATCCAATCGTTCTTCAAAATAACCATGCAAGGGAAGCTCATGACCACTTGCACATGAGAAATCAGTTGCTTCACTCCAAATGCCATAACCCAAAACCTGCTTTCCGTCATGCATTTCGTAGGGAACATATTCAATATAAACAAGTGAACTATGCTCTTATTTATATAAATATTATGTACTGGAATATCAAGAAGAGACATCCCAGATAGGACCCTCATCCTCCAAGTAGTCATCCTCATATTTATCATACAGTGGAGGACTAAAAACTTCCTCAAAACCCCCAAAGACAGGACTCGCAACAGGAATGATGCTTTCTTCATTAAAACAATTATAATATCCATCATGTATGGCCCTCAACTACTCATCTGTGTTCTCATAAAGAGAAATACTAGAATGCACAGAATATTCTACTTTTTCACCCCCTTCATTATCCATTCCCAAAAGTTCCATGACATCGTTCCTCACCTCCATTTTCTGTGTTTGATTAGAAACCTTTAATCTTTGTTTCAGAAAATCAAATGAGGCAAAGCATAATGGAAAACAGTCACCTTCTTCCCACTAATTTTATTCTTCATTAAAAGCAGGACTGGGAGGAAAAGGAGACTCTAGTTGTTTATCTTCCCCTTCTTCCACCAATAGAGGAGGCTATGTATGTTCTTGCGTCTTTTCAAGTGAAATTAGAGTTTGCTCAACACACAAGGGTCCTATGAAACCTTGATTTATTATGGGAGGTGGGTTGTGGTCTTCGATAGCTCTCTACATAAACCTTTACATGGCCTCCATCATCCTTTTCATCCTGGCCTCTGGTGTGTTATAGGGAGAAGGCTGGGTGTGATCTTCCTTCCTTCCTCTTTCTTCTATCCCTTTATCTCTAGCAACATTCAGAATTATCTCTACCTCTAAGGCATCATTCATCATGTCTTCTATGGAGACTACTCTTCTTTCGCTCAACCATAAGGTAAATTCGCTATCAAAAGATTCAGCATACTAGAGTTGGGCAGCACCAGGGGGAGGCTTGAACTCGGTAGGGATGGAATCATATACTTTCATAAATCAATCAGATAAATCTTGGACAAATTCACTCTCCCCCCTCCTTATGGAATGAAATTGGGAAAATCACTTCTTGGGATCTTTCCTTTCTGTCCATTGGTTCTTGAAAGCATCCTCGAAAGCTTGATAGCCCAGGATGGAGTTGTCTGGAAGACTAGTGAACCACTTTCTTGCTTCTCCAGCAAGGCTTTGGGAAAATTGTCTGACTCTAACAGCCTCATGGTCTACTTCTTCTAGGCCAGTCAAGTCTACAAATTACCTCAAGTGCTCTTCAGCTGAGTACCCCTCTTCCCCCTTAAATTGCTTAATTCTTTGGGCATACCCTTGGGGAAGGTAGTGAATAATTGCAGGGAGGAGTATGGGGGTGAACCTTTTGGCTTTCGCTGAGGTTTTGGTAGGGTTTCTAAGAGGGGTTGCAGGTGGTGTAGTAGGCATAATCAATCTGTTGTGAGAAACTATAGAACCATGAAAGGTTGTTGAACTTAAGGATGATGATTTCCCAAGCCCTAAAGTGGCAGAGGAGTTTCAAGAGGCCAATTCATAGGGGAACAAAGGGCATTCTATATTATACGAGGGTTGGAGATACCTGTCTGAGGACTCAGGAAAAGGCATAGAGTCAAGTGTAGCATCACGAGTCTCACAGGGATGATCATTTTTCTTATGGGTTTGGATGAAGGGTCTGGGTCCAAATCATATGTACAGGGAAAAGGGATATTCTTAGTTCTTAAAGAAGGAAATACATGGGGAAACACATGGTCTTGTTCTAAGGGAAATAAAAAATGGTAATTTGCTTTGACCAGCCCGAGAATCGACAGGAGAAAACTTGCTAGAAAAGACAAGACATCTTGCACAAAATGTACTGTGGAGTATCTCATTTTTCACCATGCCTTTCCAGGTTTTCTATATTGGGATCGTTTTCCAGAGTAGAGTCGCCGTAGAACCTCTTAAAATATTTGCTGCTTCTGGGTGGCCAATGTTCCTAGTGGAGTCACCTTCAAAGGATTTTAAGTAGAGTCGCTAGAGAATATACAAGCAATATGTGTCTAGGACCGGTTTCTCAACTAGCTAATAGATATAAACTATGACGTTCTCCCAAGGAAATAATAGTGATTATTTACCTAGCAACAACACTAAGATGTTAGAACCCTGTAATTTTCCTATGGTTGCGGTAGGAAGTCACAAGGGTAACCATTTCAAACCAATATTTAGAGTGTACTCTAGCCAATATAGTCAGGGAGGGCTCTCTCTTGTCACAGGTTATGTCACATACACATATGGATTTAAAGAAGCATGCAGAAGGATATAATTTTGCTGGTAACTAAGTTTGTTTGTAAACAAAATATTGAAAGACAAACAGATATCAAAACCATTCGGAGATGGAGTCACAGTTCAAACCATTTAAGGACATTACATCAGATAATGAACGATGATTTTCTCTTTTGTATTATGAGGCAAAGTAAGTGCAATATTCAACCAAAAATATTCAAGTGATGGTAGGAGAAAAGAGAAAAGCCTAGTGCAGCAAGGGGCACCTATCTATGGATGAATCCCTTGCGACACCTTTAGCAGAATAACATAATAAGGGAAATGACAGTACTGGAGCATCTAACAAGGATGAATTCCATGACAACCTTTACAGACACATAACAAATGCTACATCTGATGAAATGAGTGCTTAATGAAATGAATTCCTCACATACAACTAGAAAGCACTTAGTAGAAATCAACACATCTGGAAAATGGCATAAACAAAGAACACAAACTAAATACAGATACCATGATGAATCTCATAACCTTAGAGAATCATTTTCATTACTACTCCCAAAAATGTTTGCAGAGCTACAACTCCGGCGTAGAGGCCTCAAAAATATGAAAGTCAAATCAACCTCTATCCTCCTTTGAGGAGGTTATATTTATAATGCTAGGGATCCTGAGACCAACCTCGAGACAAATCCTAATTAGGTTACAAAAATGGGGATCAAATCTCGAATCATCATAACGAATCCTAACAAACTTCCTGAAATGGGTGATTCACCATGAATTACACCTATAAAGGGAAATATGTTGTGACAGCCACTCTGGATCAAAATAACAACACAACGTTTGTGATGTAGGATCGCTTGCTTTGATAGTGACGTTTTAGTGCTTTGTTGATGGTTTTATTCCTCTTGCGTACATTCTGGCGTACGGGATGAATTAGCCCTGTGACCCTTTCTGCTTCTAACTTTTATGTTCATTCTATGTTGATAATCATGTTCTGCAAGTGTTCATAGTTGCTGGGAAGGTTTATGTCCCTTTTTTGTTTGGATTCCTATTCGGAATCTATGTCTCCTAGCAACACTGTTATTTGCGCAGACTTGGAGAAGAAAACCCCATTTGTTGACAGTACTAACTCTTTGATGGGCTTGTCATTCTTGTCTACTTCTTCTACTGGGAGTAGATCCTTCATGTAGGCTATGCTAGTGCAACACCTCTTTGGAATCATCATCTCCTTCAATAGAGTTGGCAATTTGTGTTAAGGGAAATGATGAAAAAGACCTTTGATCCTTTCTCCTCTAATCCGAACATTTGTTTAGGCCGACCGTTCCTAGAAATGGATACTATGTATCGCGGTAATAAAATCCACAACCTTGTCTGGAGGTTTCGACGAGACGTTCTTAAGACCGGGAACTCTAGGAACTGCTTCCGCGGTGGTGTCACAGTTTACCAAGACAACATTATCTTCACCAACATCAGAAAATATTTCTAATGTAATGAACATATTTATATTGCCCTTACCAGCATAAAAAATTCTTCCTAATGTAATGAACATCTCTACCCCGATGGTTAGAGCTACTGTTGTGTGAAGGTCAAAAAATGATTTAAATTCCACACAACGTCCAATGGTCAACAAAACACATCAAACAATAGGCTTCTTGAGCAGAATAGTCATTGCAGGTCCCATATCAGGACCCCCAAGCTCCTTAACAGAACCATAACAAGTCATCCTTGTTCTTCCCTAGTATTCACTCAATCTGTTTCTCCAAACAAACTCAATTATGACATTATAATGAGATGGGCAATAGATTTCAACTAAGAGTTCATCAACTCTTCACACACGCCATCATAGAGTGACATGATGACAACATGAACGGTCACGTGGGATCTTGATCTGATTCCTTATGTGGAGAATCCAACTACACTGCCCCTTTCTATTGTGACCTCATGATATCATTGGCAGAAGTGACCTTCATCCTCACTCGTAATTAGCCTCAGGTTATCTCATGGTGTGTGGACTTGACATTTGTCACTTCATTGATCCCATTTATGATGATATTAATGCACCCTGGCTTTTAGTGCCCCTGATTCCTTGTCGTACGACGTGTAAAGGCCATACCTACCCTTTGATGCTTAATCAATATGGAGTTTCTCATCATTATGCGCATTAGGAGACGGACCGAAGGATCCTAGGATGTGACCTAATCCGTCCATATTACCTGCCTTGATCTCTATTTCTCATCCCCTTTCCTCCTTATCTCCCCTAGCATATATAGACGATGAAATAGACCACGGCGATCTCCTCCATGAGGGTTCCCACCCGTTCAACTATGTGGCCCCTATCCCGTTTCATGATCCAATTTCTTTCTAACCTTCGTGCATGTCTCCATTGCAAAAATAACCTGGACCATTGACCTAATCCTCCACCTAATCTCCGCTGTCCGAGGGTGTAGGCCCTACCGGGTTTTTCATTTCCTCGTCATCTTAACCATTGTGAACCTTCCTGCTACGAAATCCTCCAAGACCGTCAATCGGATCTCTGTCAGATCACCACTCTTTAACAAAGTGGGATCCTCCAACACTTCCCAGCCCCACACTGTCTTATCTATAGTGCAAATTCGGACGGCGAAATAGTTATCCTTCGTAGATCTGCTCCTACTCAAAATTGTGACCGTTGGAATACAGAACATATAACGGATTTCACATACCTCCAGGGATTAATTCCCCACACATATTTTCCCTTGCAAAATTATATGTGTACGTCGATATGCCATTGCATGCCCATTCGACGATTGATCTTGTTGATCGTTCAACCTTGCTCTGCCCATGCCAAGCTTCTAGCAAAACCGTGCATGTTTCCTCGGTGAAATCCTTGTCAACCATTGATCCTCTTTGCCATGGATCTGCGCCATTTAGTTTTCCCCTTGGATAATTGTGAGTGGATTTTCATATTTGAACCAAAATGCAGGATCCTAACCCCAGGACCATGGATATTTGCTCATGTCACACCATGGGGTCACCCAATTTTACATTCATGCTTAGCCAAATCCTCCAAAACGTAAGGTATGGAAAGTTTTTTTCCTATTCCCCCTTCAATTTCACTGGCCTAGATCTCAGCAGGTAATTAGAGCAGCTACCTATGCAGTAATCTAAAAAAATTAGCACAAGTGCTAACACATAGCAAGAATGTTGACAATGGTGCTCATCTATGGATATGTACTGATCACTACAAGACTCTATAACTCACCCTTATCCACTCAATATATATAACTCACTCTTGGCATTCACAAGAGATACAAAACACTCTTGTCTTATAGAAGATATGGCTCACTTCTGTTTCTTAATAGAGATATGCTCACTCTTAATCAAGATCACGTAGGATTTAGTTTTCTACACAAAACTAATCTTTTTCATGCCCTATACTCTAATACCATGTTAATATTTTGAGAAAATATGGAGATAATTGAACTTTAAATTTTTTATTAATCAATCATTACACATATGAATCTCATAAATAAATCAACCACAGAAATCATTCATCCATAAGAGACAAGATATACCCTAGGAAAACCCTCCAAACACGAAGGATGAAAAAACCAACAATTATTTGAGTATGACAGATAGAATGAGATAATGGTTTACAACACATAAGCATATTGACTGATAAGAGATGTCACCTCAACAATAGAGAAGATAGATCCAATACAACATGGTTTTGAACTTGCAAAATGCCCAACGCTTTAATAACAAGTCAAAACACCTAGCATGCAAAATGCAGCAAGTCGAAGACTCAAGAAAACTACTGGGAGCATCACATAGCTCATATACAAGGAGAAGCATCAACTAGAACTCCCTCCATGCAAACATTAGCGCCCTCCCTAGCACTAGTGTGAAGATGGAACTTAATATTCTTCATCATGCATAAGATACGCAACCTCCTTTCCATTATTAGCTTTAATTGAATGGTTCACTCAGTTGAACTAAATGTGAGATGACTAAAATGAATTTGAACTGACTGAACTGGAATCAATCATTAATTGACTGCATGACCACCAAGTTAGGAGGCTAACTGATTGTCTTTAGTGCTTCATACTCAGTTCCATCCATGCAAATCAATTTGTATGGATCAAGGAGAGATTCCTTATTTAATTGATACATTCTTTATTTACAGCTAAGGATTTACTGAATCCTTTACAATTCAATTTCACTAGAGGCATGCATGGAAATTTTGAATCCATTCTCTTTCTCTACGCTGATCTCTTTATCCTTTATCATTTATTGCATGGTTAACATGTGTATTAATTATTTATCCATTTGATCATATCATACTCAGAAGAATTATTCCATACTGATGATCATATCATATTACCTTGAGCCATATAATCACATGCTAAATTTGATCACTCTAGGGGTAGATAATCCCTAAAGGAAACTTATATAACTCAATGACCATGACTAGTGATACATAAGATAGTATAACCACTTTACCGAGTAAAGTATTCCACCTCAACAAATGAGGATATTGGTAGGAATTGATATTACTCACAAGTATACAGTCTTTATATTACTGACAATACCAAATTGATATTACTCACAAGCTCATCTCCATAACTAGAGGTCCATCTCATAGGGTATCGTCTATGAGAATACTTGAATTGATATTACTCACAAGTCTGACTTGATATTTCTCATAAGTATTATAGTATTGATATCACTCACAAGACTTTACAGTATGAGCATCACACCTCAACACATAAGGACACACACACACACACACACACACACACACACNCAAACAACATCACAATCCTAGGATTAGAGGGAGAAATGTGCCCAATTTATACATGCCACTTTTCCACTCTCTTAGGAAAGGAAAAGTGTCCATCTGCATGGAATCCAAGTGGCCAGTTCTTATCACTTTTGGTGCCACTTGGCTAAGGCTCAACCTTGCATATAAATTGAGAGAGATAACCATAATTGAAATTCATTCCTTCATGTTAGAAACATTATTTTTTATACCAGACCTTAACCGCCTGTATGAAAGCTCTAGTCACCTATATTACCATCACCCTGTTGTATGCGGATAACCATACAAAGAGTAGTCAAACTCCCTTAATCCTTCGAAAAGATTTGGGATAATAAACCTTAGGTACTGTTAGCTCAGAGAAGGGATCCCTAGGTATTGTTAACATAGAGAAGGGAGCCTCATTCTTTAGCCAAGGGATAGTTATAGCTAGAAAAACAAACACATTCTTTTGGATTGATAGTACCATCTCGGGGGTGACTTGTCACAGTAAGATTTTTCTTGACAACTCCTACGTCAGGGTGAAACATCCTTGGTTTTCAGGAAATTGGCTTATTTTTCCAAATAAGTATTCTTTGTGTATGAAATGTATTGTTAAAAACTTATTGAAATGCATTTGGTATATTTACCGTTAAAGGTTTTATTGAATTGCATGAAACTGCATTCATTTGTGAAATTGCATTCATAACAATTATGCAGGCATTTCCTTTTTACATATTTAAATTAGTTATGTTTCCAAATGCAATCATAATTCCATGGTAAACCCGAATTAAATGAGTAGAAAAATGTATTACAGTAATATGGGTGTTTTTGGGTGACATTAAGGATGTATTGTTGGCCTCTATATCCTTACTTACACGACCCAAGGTTCAACAACAACACATTATCAACAAGACACCAAAAGACATCGACCCGACAGAGCAAGCTCAGTTGGCAACACCTGCAAGGCAGGTGCAGTCTCACCCGAGATATTTTAATGTGTAATGCCAGAACCATGTTTCCGCGGTTGGCGAGGGAGTATAGTCCCTTAGCGTGCATCCAAGGCACTCGACAGAGATAGGAGGATGGATTCTATTGCTTGTGTGACATAGGTGTAACTACGTGCCACAATCTATGCCCAACACAACCTTGTCCTCAACCACTAAACAACTGGTGCAATAGTGCAACGCAGCTGATTCCTTATATGTGACTGACCGTGTGCGACTTATATTGTGACTTAGGAGCTTAATCAAGAAACCATACATAACATGTCGACGATGCATTAACATTCATTCATTCCTTAACTGATTAGTAATATTGCGACATACATTCAACAACAACTGTAAGAATATAAAGTAAGAAAACATTCACATAACATCCAATATCCACAACATTCATTCATTCGACACAGGAAATAACGTGGAAACCCATCTGGGAAAAACCACCAAGGTGCTCTTCATCTGGCATGAGAAATATAGGTAGTACCTTGCAGTCTGTGACTTGAAGACTGTTCTTAAGATATGTATATCTGACTCAATATTCTTGCTCTCATCCTCTCTGGTTTATTCTTCTATCTACTCCTATTGGTCTGCACATAGCCTGGATCGACTCTTCTACTAGAGGTATGTGCACTCAGCTGCAAGATTCGCGGCTCAACAACCTTCTACTTCTACTAGACTCCTCTTATGAGTCAACAATGAACTACTTAACTGAATCTAATAAAAATCTAACACCTGCCAACAACATCTAACCGGATCTAACCCTTATACAGAGCAGGTTCCTCCTATTTATAACATTTTCAAGACCACGCAGGGTCGACTGATTACTACTTAGTTACTATAGACGTGATTAGCTACAAAATATCTATAATTACATTAATGATAGGCCCAACTGGCTGCAAAATTCTTGTATGACATTAACCACAGCCTTAACTAGCCATGGAAAATTATTTTAGCCTTCTGTACTGGTCATAATTAGCCGCAAAACTGTCCTTGGTCTTATGTTAGTTTGTCCTTCCGCAATCTTCCACCGATTTATAACTGTTTTGCTTTAACTCTTCTACCTTCCTCTTTCACTGACTCGGATCTACCTTTCCTAGTCGCAGCTATCCTCACCTGCTTTTCCTCTGTTGTGCACCCAATTTTCCTCTTGTGCTTGCGCATCGGGTTCTTCCTATGCACTTTCCCTAGCCCAACATGTATCAAAGCACATTGGGTGTTATGAGGTAACTGGGTTCATGCTAAATGGGATGTAGAGTAAATAAGACCAAGATTCTAAGACTCTTAGTTCTAACCATTTACTTGTAGCAGATAGATAGGTGTCAGACATTATTTTCCTTAAGATGGACATGTCCATGCTCAAAAAGATAGAACATGGATTCCAAATTGTATACATTGCATGTCCATGACATATATGAATGATGTAGTGATCATGGACATGAAATAATACCTAATGGATTGATATGATATATATAGGTAGATCATGGATACAAAGATGGCACACAATGGATCCATGCCAATCAATATATCATAACCACAAATAGATGCACAATGGATCTATTTCAATATGGAGATCATAGCAACGAATAAGTACACAACGTATCTATGTCTCATCATGCATTAGAAGATTAATATGTAACTGATTTAATTAATGATTCTCCCAATGGTGCTAGAGTTATATGAGGTGTTGTAAAATCTTGTGCAACTCGGGCAATAACAAAATGTGAGAGTGTTATTGTTGGGACATGGTCTTACATCCAAACCATCAAGAGCTATGAATCCTACCCATGTGAATAGATGAGTTGACGTCAAACTTGGAGGATATCATTTGATTATAGGTCATTAATGTATACCATTAACAAACACGAGTAAAACCACTGATGATGATGATGGGCCCTAAAGTACCTAGTACATTCTAGCAAGTGAGAATAAATGTCTTGGATTCAAAAACTTGTATAATCTAGTGAGTATGAGACATTGATGTATTCACATTACCCAAACGTGGGGGAACCTACTATTGATGACTGTAAGCCCCAAGGTACTACTGAGATTCTAGATATTGTTCCTAGAGCATGATGACTTAAATTTGATGGGAAGATAACTGTTGGAAGGGAGGCATTAAGGCATCCCCCATCATACAAAACAAGGAAATGTCAAGGACTGTTTTGAATTGTGAAGGGATTGGGACAATTTTTTGTAGAATGGACCACCTAGTAGGTTTCCTGCATGCACTAGATGTAAATAGCACATAGAACATACCCCCTAAGAAACAATGGAAAATGAAATCTATTGATAGACACAAGGACTTTCACCAATGATGAAAATGGAATCCAAGGTACAACATGAATACCAAAATGTGAATAAATGTTTTTTAGGTTGAACATCATAAGAAACTACTGAATCAATGATCAATGATGAATTGTCATCTATTGAGTGCATGGTTACCTATTAATGATGTAAAGAGGGTGTTGTTGCTAAAACTGCTTCCCCAAATATTTTACATTTTATGGTCCCTCCTTCCATTTTTTATTTTTACACTTGTGTCCCAACTCAGATAAGTCGTCCATGCATACTTAGTCTTTCCTAGAAGCTCGAGAAAAAGGTTTTTTTCCTAAGCCTGGAGTGTTATTTTGATAAAAAATACTTAGGCACAACCTTCGAAACAAGCCTTACAAGAAAACCCACTTTTGATTTAAGATCAACGACTGAGAATCGCTCTGACCTAGATCAATGGTCAAGAAAAGAGGAAGCGGAAAAGCGGATGAGGAAGGATTAAAGTTAACCTTTGGAAAAAAGTTGGAAACCCACGTTCCACTTTTCGAAGTCCATGATCTGGAGATCGACGGCTAGGGATGAATCCGCAAAGATCCAACAACCAAGAAATGGTGGGAGCGGAAGAGCGGAATTAGAAAATCCAAGTTTCGCTTGTGAAAAAAGTTGCAAATCCGCCTTCTGCCTTCCGCATTTCAAGATCCAATGGTCCAGAATCGATTTGCAGAAATCGACGGTCAAGGAAAAGAGGAAGCAAAAAAGTGGAAGCGAAAAGGTCAATTTTCATTTGTGAAAAGGTTAGATTTCCGCCTTCCGCCTTCCATGATTTACGATCCGGTGGCTAAGGATGAATATGCACAGATCAATGGTACGGAAAGGAGCAGAAGTGTGGAAAGTGGAAACATAAGATTTTGGTTGTGAAAAATTTAGAATCCCGCCTTTTGAATAGATTGATAGTTTATAAATATTTTGCATAGATCAATGGCTCTGAAAGAATTGGAATGGAGGAAGCGAAAAAGAGAAGGAAAGAAGTTAGAATTTTGGTCGTGAAAAAGTTAGAATCCCACCTTTCACCTACCGCAGTCTCATATCAGCAGTCCAGAATCGTTCCGCATAAGATCAACGGTGTGGAAAGGTTGTTGCAGAAACCAAATCGCAAAAGTTAGAATGTAAATTTTGTAAAACCGCAGCCCACAACTATGATCTCAGATCAACGGTTGAGGATGACTTTGAGATAAAATCAACGGTCTAGGGAAAAGTGGAAAGGAACTTGTTGGGCCGCATGACCTAATGGCTCAAATCAAATCTGATCCATCTTTTGAGATGATCTCAACCATCCAACCTTTGCTAATTTTTTAAACTGTAAACCATTTGGGAAACTGAGAAATTTTCCTCCCAAATACTAAACCAAAAAATTTGTTGGAATAACAGGGCACTGGTCATTATCTGTTTTCTAATCAATGCATATAATTATGTTGAAATACTGTGAATTATGGTGGTTTCCAGATCAGATATATATCTCATAGTGTTTCTTTGTATATCATAGGTATTATCATTTTCCAAGTTAGGATGTGCGATTATGAAATCGGGTAAAGGTTGCATCTTTGGATGGCTGAGATTCATGGAAGATCAAGATCCATAGTCCTGAAGATTTCTGCTGACCCAAACATGCTCGTGAAAATGAACTTTTCATATCAGCGAAATTGGTTAAAGGCCTGCATTTTTCAACGGTTCAGATGAATATATATTTAGATCAATGGTTGTGATCCATTTCATTGGGAGAACCAGCGCGGCTGAAGAAAATATTGACGGACACGATAATTTATGAAGCCCTCCCTATGACAATTGAAGTCCACCGTCGATTTAGATCTGACGGTACTTCAGCCATTTTGCCAGTGAAGTAGCAAAGGAGTTAATTGTGGGAGATGAGAGCAAAATCCTTTATGAAAGTAGGTTAGATTTGAAATCTGCTCTTCATTGAGCGCTGGATGGACCTTTGGCCGCATGTATTTCCAACAGGGTAAGGCCCATGTAATTTTTTATTTTTTGTTTATTTTATGAAACTGTTTGTATCTAGAGAGGTGGGAAAATAACAAACCTAGGAATCTTTTGGGTGATGGAGAGAGATGGTATAAATAGGGGTGCAGAGCACCATAGAAGGAATTTTTTCCTGGTGAAAAGAACACTGGAGTATTTTGTAAAAGAGCTACCTCTTTGCTAATAAGAAGGATTGTTTTTCCGGAACAAAGGGCATGCACAGAGATTTAATCGGAATATGGGGAAAGCATACTGTAGAACTATTTCTTCTCGCTTATGTACATCATCCAGTGAGATCGTTCTAACCTCCTGGAACTATTTCCTTGGTCATGAATGTCTGTTGTCTATATAAATGTTTGTGTTGACAGGGTAATAAATGGTTTAATTATATTAGAGATACCTCTGGTATTCTTTCTACTATGAATGTGATTATTATGTTGGTGCGACTAGTTTTTAGACCTTTGCGAGCATTTACAATATATTACTCTGAACTCTCAATTCTCTCTCGGGCCGGGATATAATAGTTTGGTTTTAGATTTAGATCATACCTACATTTAACTTAGGCATATGCATTTCATTCTTTAAACAAAAATCATATAAATGATGGACTGGGTCATAAACAGTAAAAGATGAAAGAACTAAATCTACTGTAGCTGGAACCGTGAACTGGATGGATTCCCCACACCAAACGGTGTCTAATCTAATTGGGATTGTTCACCTGGGAGAATCCCTACTCTTTGGCACCTGCGATTTTTCCAGTCATCAATAGAGGGTTAGGGTGCTATGACTTTAGGTTAATGCCTAAGAGTAGGTGAGTCATGTTTGATGAGACACAACCCAACAATGAGAAGTCAATGGGGACCTTCCACACAAGCACGAGTCCAAGCATTGATTTCAATGATACATGATGAGAACATAATGACATTAGGGAATGACTGACACATGAGTTCAAGGAAAGTGTATAATGGCTGAAACATGTTATATATTTGAACAATGAGCATGACAAAGTAGTGACTTGGTATTTGTTTTACACAAATGGACCAATGATATAAATCTCCATTGCAGGAGACATTGCACGATGAAAGTAGATTTGCAACATAAAGTTATGAACTGTAAGACTAATCCAACAAGTAAACAAAACAACAGTACTACATATGAGATAAATATGAAAAATAAAGTAGTTACATGATGTTCATCCACATTATTGTCATAGTATCCATTCCAAAAATTGATTGTAATCTTTGTATCCATCTTAGAAATAATTCTTACAATAGAGTGAGTATCAAAAGATCCCATGATAAAAGTCCTTTCTTCCCTCTCTAATCTTTCTTTTATAATTTTACAGAGTAACCTCCAAGTGACTATTTGTATTCCCAAAGTTATTTAGGACCTTTGTTTTCCTTGTATACATGTCACTAGGGAATTTACATTTCTTCCAAAAGAAACAAAAGTAAAATCTAAATTATACGATTAAGGGGAAGCATATTTTTGGGACTTAATGAATTCATCCCACAATTCATAAGCATAGGAAATAACAATTAATTTCTTATGCTTTAGTAAGAATAAAGAAACATCATGGTTGAGTGCTTCTCTAACAAATAATTTTAAACCATTGGCGATAATGCTATGCCCGATTGTCATGAACTCAATATTTTGTGTTGGAATTCCAACTTGATCTTGTAACACCTAGGAAGTGCCATGTGATGTACTTCTAATAAATTTGATATATTCATCCTTAATTTTCCTTAAATCTATTAGCCATTTATCCTTGAGTATGGGTTCCTCGAAGGTTCCTGGAGGTGGTAACTGAAATTTCTCGAATACCTTCTCTATGATTGTGCTGAAGTTATGGTACTTCTTCAATGAATCAACGACATCCTTTTTCAATGTCACTCCTGCATTTTCACAATTATATAATGTAGCATAGTCGATATGGATTTATTCGATAGTCCACTTGCGAAAGTTGGGTTGGATATCTATGCTTTTCTTATGTGAAGATGATACACGTTTTAACTTGATCTTAACTTTTGTAACTTTGTGTTCATGTTATTGGGATGCCTCACCTAAACACCACCTTTCCTCCCTTGCAACCTCTGCTTCAGATACTAGTGTGTCCTTTTCATTCTGAAGAGTTTTTATCTATGTTTCCAATATCACATTTCCTACCACCAAACTTTTGACCCGATCTATAAGTTCATCTTTCTCTGTTTACTGATTTTCTATTTATGTAGTCATAACTACTTTTTATTCTTTAACGCCTTCAACTTGTGAGGCTAGTGCAACCTTATCCTTCTACAACTCTTGTGATGCTAACTCCAGTAGGTTCTTTTCTGCTCAAAGAGTGTCAAAATCATGTTTCAATTCAACCTCATTCCTATGAGCCTCCAGAAGGTGATATTCTGGATGACTAATTTTCTTCCCTTGGACATTTTTTGGATGTTATGTAGGATGGATTGAGTGGTGGTCACATTCACTGAGGGCATGAATTCTAGTGCCTTGTCGGTACCTATGAATATTGGAATTCACTGAGTGATAACTATCTCATTTCGTGTGGAAATATTGAGCTTATTTTTGTTCTCTACACGAGTTTCTTCTTTGTAGGGTCAAACTCATAAGAGCTCATATTATCCATCTTAGCTTATTTGGTAGGTGTATATGTAGTGACACGTAGCTCCCTTAGAGGAACCTTCCCTCTAGTGAGTGGGATGGCGAAGCTAGTGGCGGGTGTCTCAATCTACTCATCTTGTAGTCTGCTCTCTTGTACAAGTTCTCATTTTTATAATGTTCCTCTTGTGCCTTCTTATGAACTTCTTCCTATATTCTAAGCTCTTCATATTTCTTTATTTGAATTTATTCCTGTCGCTTTTTTTCCTCATCTATCCTTCAAGCTTCTTATTTCTCTTTAATCGACTCTGCTTGCTTGTGCTTCTCTTGCTCTGCCCTCTTTTCCTGCTCTTCATCTTTCCTCATTCTTTGTAGTTTTCCCAAAGAGATTTTGATTGAGGATTTTTAATAGTAACCTCTTTTATTAATATCTGTTTCCTTTCTTCTAGGGTCTCTTTCGCTAGCTTTCTAGTGGATCCTTTTTCTGTTCCTTTTCCTTTCTTTATTATTTTAGCCAATTCTTTGAAAATTTGTTCTTGTCATTAAATTTCCTCTTCTGCACAAAATTGGTCTGCATAGGCCTAATGAAATTTTATAGTCACATAATGATTAGAAACTTTCCCATGATTGTCATTCCTATAGAAAGTCTTTCACAAGAATGAAAGGGTTCAAATTTCTTGGTCAAATCTAGATCCTCCTTCAATTTAGACATATTGTACGACCCGACTACTATTGGTAGAGGCGACCATGATGCCTTCTTCTCTTTGTTTAATGCATGTCCGATTCCATCAAAAATATGTCTCACAATTTATTTAAGGACCATGTAATCAATGACATACTTAGGGAAAACATAAGGGGCCCTTGATCCTCCATAAATGTGAAAATGTGTTCCCTCCTTAGTTAGATACCAATATCCTACTTGAGTTATTATATTACTGTCTTGAGAGTGTTATTTGACATTCATTTGGATGGTATTCCATAGATGATCTTGTGCATAGGCTAATAACTTCTTTGCAGATTTGATTGTAGTAGCATGTTTTTGTGCCCACAAAGCTTGTCAAAGCACATGCATGGGAATTTCTTCAGGTTTCTAATTCCCATGATGAGGAGTTATGGAGTATACAAATTGTATCCAAAATATACAAGGACAGATGGAACTCAAATTGGTGTATGAGAAGACCATCTTGCGCCTTCTGAATTGCATCTTCCACATTGGTAGATATAATGGTTGCCCAGTTGAACCTTGTGGCACGTACAATGACATGATATAAAATAGGAGTCAATTCCAGCTTAAAATGGAGTGTGCTCATGGCCCCATACAACCTACACAGAAGAGACATGGCTACTCAATAGGGTTGTTTTAGAATTTTAGTTTCATATTCGTTGCTTTCCCTTTGACGAAACTATTTCCCCGACATCATGCTTGCTTGATAAAGTCTATATTTTGAGCATGAATGTTTCCAATGTCTAGTCATTATGTGCAATCTTATGGCTTTGCATTGTGTAGAAATTTAGAGGTGAACGACGCATTTTGAGTGGACCCTCCACCCATCATCACGAACATTCGAAGATATGGCACAATAGAAAACAAGAGGGCGATAGAGTATAACTATCATATTATTGAGGTTTTATTCCTTAACCCATTCAACTATCATAGTAAACTCGAACACTAGAAACTTATAGGTTTTCTCCATTGTAGAAAACATTCTTGAGGACGCGTGGCATGGAATCAATATGTGGTATGAGCCAACTTATTACTTCTGAACATGGAAGTATTTCATATCTTGCTACTGCCTTGTGGAGTCCCAATTTATTGTTGTTTCATTATATAAAAATATCCTCCACACTGGTTGACTAATACTCGTCATCTCTAAAAAACTGATATATCTCCCACCACTTATATTCTTGTTTAGATCCAACTTTGCTCTGAGTGTCATCATGTATGATCTGGAGGGGAATTTCCTCTGCCATCTTGTCACCATATGATACCTTCTATATAACCTTGGAATATTTTCTAGTTCTTTGCGGAGACATGGTATGATCCTGCAACCCATTAAGGACAACATTATCTTCCATGAAACACCATTTACAATAAGAAAATATAAAATCAAACTAACATCTACACATGAAAACAATTTCTAAATGGAATTTAGTCCTAGGGTTACTCCCATCTTTTCGATCATGTTGGTGGTATCTTCAAAGAGGGGATAAGTATAAAAATAGGTTCTATTAGTGATGTAGGCTCCGTAAGGACAGTTATGTGCTCATGAGATAGTCTAGATAACACTATCATGACTAAACTTGAAAGAGTGTTACTATGAAGAATATTTCCCATAATATGATAAATAACCCCAAGCTCCAGTTTATGTGTGGATCGACATTTATTTATTTGTCTTATTTTGAGAAAATTGGGAATGGATTGAACTTATGAAATTGTGGCTCGAGTCTCTTTGTCTCGAATGCACCATAAATTTCCCATTATAAAATCGACCTTTGCTTTGACACAACGACGAGTTTTCATACAAATGTCTACGAGAGGGTTGGAAAACCCTAGGATTTATCAACCAATGTAGGGCATCCCTCTCAGGAATAATTTGACGTGGGGATGTGAGAAATACCCTTGATCTTGTGTTATAAAATCATAGGGGAGTAGGTCAATGTCGGCCATATTTTTCCTTGGTTTGAAAAGGATAAGTTTGACATACTACCAAGTTTACACCTAAAATTACCATGCCTAGTTTTAAAAGAGAAAGTAACCTAATCCCGAAATCTTGCCTTAAGGACCATAATTAAGGGCTTAACCAAGGGTACAACATAGGTTTCAATATTAAATGGTGACACAATTATTAAATGGTGATATGGAACCTAGAAACATAACCATCACAATCAAGTGAAGGGGAACCTACCTTGTAAATCCAAGTGCTAAGTGTCAATGTTAGGTTGATGGTTGACTCCCCTTAGCTCCTTCTATGGGATTGGTGCTCATTGATAGATACTCAGGGAGACAACAACGTGTTTAAAAAAGGGGAAAATGGACCTATTTATAACATCAAATGGGTGTGTTACTTCTTTTTTCACGAGCTTCAGTGGTGGTTTCAATGAGTTGAGTTATGGTGGAACTGGGTGAGCTCAACCATTGCATTGCAATGAAGTTTCCCAATATTCGTTAATAATGCTCCAAACATTCAAGTATTCCATCCTTACAACAAGTTTTAGTGAATAGGATGTCATTTCGGTGGTCTCGAGTGAGTAGGGTCGCCTTTGTAGGTTGGAATTGAAATAATCGACCGCCATTATGGCAGATTGGGGGAACTCACCGCCATTGTGGATAACTTGAGACAACTCACTATTGTAGTGGGAAACTTAGAAAAATGCACCAAAATAGGAAAAATCAACCAAATTCACTGAAACATCAAACTTAGGAAAAAGTTTAAGGGTCTTTTCCCCATAGGGATCATGCCTAGAACAATACTTAGTCATGCCTTTTGGGAAAAACAAAAGTTTTTCTCAAAGTAAGAAAATTTCAAGGAGGGCCCTGTTGAAGTTCGTGTAACTTTGGAAGATATTCTTATTGCACTTTTATTGTATTATTGTTGTACCTCCTCCAAGAGAAGTTATTGATGTACTTGGTCATGTAAAAGTATTTAAAGAATCAATGTAAACCCTCCATGTAAGTTGGTTCAATAATACCCAAAATATATATTATATAAATGTTATTTTGAGTCTCCCTAGACAATTCGTCCCAGTAAGAGTAAGAAGTCGGCCTAGTTAGGGAAAAAGGTCACTCACATGGTGTGTATAAATAGAGAGGGCACACCTCTCATTTTGACACAAAACTCACTCAAGCAAGTACGCATGAGAGAGAAAAAGAAGTTTGTTGGAGAGAATAAGTAGATAATTTTTTCTTTGAGGTTTATATTATCTTGGTTTGGAATTGCACTTGGTGAAGAAATATATACTAAAGAATTTGTTGGGTTTTCTCCCTTGTGGTTTCCTAGAGCAAAATATTTGTGTTCTTTTGTGTTGTTGTACTTGTCTTTCTTTTAGTGATCCTATTTCTTATGGTTATGATGAAATAATGATAATTGTTTGAATATCTAATATAACTATTGAAATTCTAACATGGTGTACGAGCCTCTTGAAAGAAGACATTGTGCAACCATTACCGACGAAAGTTTCAAACTAGGGTTTCCTATTACAAGCAGTTTCCTTCCCAGATCAGTTGAGAAAGGAGGTCCATCCAACTCGCCCTAGGAGGGCACATATTCTCGTGGATGCATATTCTATTTCTGTGGATTTTGAATTTTTGACCTAACACTACAACCGAGAAAACTAGGGAATCAAATATTTTGTAGTTTTGTCCACAGATTTGGAAAAATGAGTACACTGCTCAACTCACCTTAAATAGGTGCATCTCTCTCTCTCTTCAATCAGATTTGAAAGTTACCAAAGTTGAAAAAACAGGGTTTCTCTATCAAACCCTAGGTCAACCAGAAGCAGTTTTCCATAAAGGCATTGAAGCAAGCATTTAATTAAAGCACTCTTGTTGGTAAGAACTATTCTCTCTATCTGCATTTGATGTTCTCATTTAATCAATATGACAAACAATACCAAGCTTGAGGACAAGCTTGAAGGAGATGAGAAATTTTGGGCATGGAAGTATATAGTGCTTCTTATATTAGAAGAACACAATTTGGAAAACTATGTCAAAGGAGAAGTTGCAAAGCCAGAGGGAGATGAAGAAAAAGCTAAGCACAATAGAACTTGGTCAAATCCAAGAGGATTATTGCTGATTCCATCAACGATCATTTGATCCCACATGTATCCTCCTTGAAGACTCCCAAGGATATGTTTGATGATTTGACCAAGTTGTATGAAGGAAATAACATCAATAGGAAGATGACCTTGAGAATTCAACGCAAGGGTGTGAATATCCATAATTTAGAAAGAATACAATATTAGTTAACAAGGGTTTCCCAAATCAAATATAATCCAGAAGTTATTAGAGATAATGTTGAAGAAGCGGAAGTGTTGATGACTACCTTGAATGGTCTCCCAAGATCACGAGAATATTTCATCCAAGGAATTTGTGTAAGAAGAAGGCTCACCAAATTTAGTAGGCTATGGGAGGAATGAAAGCAAGAAGAAGCTCGTTTGATAACAAGAGAAGAAAATATGGGTGAATATGACAATCAATCCCTACCAGCTCATGCCAACAAGGGAAAGACCGATAAGGAATAACATTCTCACAAGAAGCCTAGAGAATCTAAAAGAAGGACTACTCACAGTTCAGATGTTACACTCGTGATGAGAAAGAACATATTGCAAGAGATTTTCCCAAGAAGAAAGAAAGAAGAAAATATACCATGTTCACGATACTGAAGATGATGAACTAGTCAAGAAGAGAGCCATAGAAAACTCCTCCAGTGACGAAGAATATGTCTTGATTTCAACTCTCACAAGTACGATTACTCATGGTAGCAATGTTTGGATTGTAGATAGTGGTGCTTCCAAGCACATGGATGGGTTTAAGCACTCTTTCACCCACATGACATAAGAAGACTCACCTCACAAGGTGAAAGTTGGAGATGACTAACGATATCCCATAAAAGGGGTAGGAAAAGCATCCTATAAGCCAGACTCATGAAAGTCTATCAAGATGAAATATGTTCTTTATGTTCCAGTATTAAAGAAGAATATTTTGTCCATATCAAGCCTTGATGCAAGAGGATTCCAAGTTGCATTTGTTTATGGCCAAGTACTCATGTGGCCTAAAGGTAAGACCTTTGATGATGCAGTAATAATTGGAGAGCAAGAGGGAGGCTTGTACAAATTGAAGGGCTGACCAAAAAAAGCATTGGTTGATGAAACAATGGAACCAAGTGAAATATGGCACAAGTTACTTGCACATATACACTAAAAGGTACTACTGATCATAAGAAAAGCGGTGATGGGTCTACCAGAGCTCCAAACAAAACATGAAGGTGTGTGCAAAAGGAAAGAATGCGAAGAAACCATTTCCAAGAAATGACAACAAGACAAAGGATATATTGGAGATTGTACACTTAGATGTATGTGGACCTATGTCATCCAAATCACTAAGAGGGCATGCATATTATGTTTCTTTTATAGATGATCATTCACCGTAATACTTGGATTTAATTTTTGAATACAAAAGATGAAGTGTTTAATACATTCAAATAATTTAAATCCCTTGTAGAATATCATACTGAAAATAAATAAAGATCTTGAGATTAGATAATGGTGGTGAATTTACTTCATAAAGTTTCAATTCTTTATGTAAAGAAGGAGGGATTAATAGGGGGTTGAGCACTTCCTACAATCCACAACAAAGTGGTGTTGCAGAAAGAAATAATAGGACAATAGTGGAAGCAGTGAAATCCATGATCCATGATAAAGATATTCATATGCACTTATGGGCCGAAGCATCCAGAACCACAGTTTATGTACAGAACGGAACACCACATGGTGTACTAGAGAACAAGACTCCAGAAGAAGTATTCTTAGGAGAGAAACCAAATTTTTTCCATCTCAGAATATTTGGTTGTCCAGTTTACAAACATATACCCAGAGAGAAGAGAACTAAGTTGGATCCTTCAGGGAATAAGGGTATCTTCGTCAGATACAGTGATACATCAAAGGCATATAGGGTTTATGTATCGGGTTTCAAGAAGATCGAGTCTAGTAGAGATGTTACCTTCGATGATGATGTGGCCTTCAATGGATCAAGGTATATTCACTCTGATGAAGTACATGAAGAAGAACTTGAAGCTCCCAGAGTTAGAGACATAGTGATGGAAGAAAGATCTTCAAAATAACATGAGGGAAATGATATGATCGAGCCATCGAGACCAGTAGATCCACTTTGAGTGGTGAACACACACAAGAGAAGACCAGATTGGGCATGGGAGGTCATCCAAGATGAAGAGAAGTATGGTGCTCTAGATGGGACTTCGAGAGAAAGTAAGAGACCTCATCCATACTCCAGTTATGTGGCATTATTATGTGACATCATTGATGTAGAGCCTTCCAGCTATGAAGAAGCAACCGAGAAGAAAGAGTGGAAGGATGATATGAGCAAAGAGTACTAGTCAATAATGAAGAATGATGTATGGGATGTGGTTCCAAGACCTAAAGGGAAGTCGTTAGTGTCTTACAAATGGATCTACAAGATAAATCATGTTGTAGATGGTAGAATCGATAAATACAAGGCAAGATTTTTGATTCGTGGCTTCTCCCAGAAAGAGGGCATAGATTATGAGGAGACATATTCTCCTATGGAAAGAAACACTTAGATTAGAGATATTCTTGAAATAACTCAAATGATGAAGTGTAAGGTGAAACAGATGGACATAAAGACCGCCTTCCTAAATGGTTTAGTAGAAGAGGAAGTGTATGTGGATCAACCACTAGGATTTGAGACACATGACAGAGACACACATGTGTGAAAATTGAATAAGTACTTGTATGGTTTGAAATAGGAACCCATGACATGGTATGACATGATAAATGGATTTATGATGAGCTTGGGATTTACCAAGAGTAAATATGATTCCAAACTCTACTCCAAGTTGAGGATGAGAAACTAGTGATGCTACGGTTGTATGTAGATGACGTGCTCCTGATAAGTGACAAGGAACTCATTGCAGAAATGAAGAAGAACCTTGGCGCAGAGTTTGAGATGAAAGAACTAGGTATGATGCATTATTTATTATGTCTTGAGGTGTGGTAGAATCTAGATGATATTTTCCTTGGTCAAAGAAAACATGTATTAGATATCCTGAAGAGATTCAAGATGATGGATTGCAAATCCATGACCACTTTGATGGCATCAAACTTGAAGTTGTTGTGATATTATTTTAGAGACAGTTGATGGAACATTGTATAGGTAGATGATTGGTTTGTTGATGAACTTGATGAACACAAGGCTAGATATATGCTTTGTCGTGAACACATTGAGCTAGTACATGGTATAGCTGAGACATGTTCACCTGATTATTGCAAAGCATGTGTTGAGGTACCTGAAGGGTACAATTGAGTATGGCCTTAGATATGTGACAGGTCAAAGCATTAGATTATAGGTATATGTTGAATCATCTTGGGATGGTAGTTCTATATATAGGAATAAAACTTCAAGGTGGTGCTTCCATTTGGGGGTGTGGCATGATTTCTTGGTGCAACAGGAAGCATACAAGTGTAGCACTGAGTACAACACAGGTAGAGTACATTGTAGCTTGTTTAGCTAGTTGTGGGGTAGTGTGGCTTAGAAAGATACTTGTAGGATTATTAGATTTTGAGTTAGAGACGACTTGTGTATTTTTTTAGAACTATAGTTGTGTGAATTTGTTCGAGAAACCTATGTTCCATGACAAGTCGAAGAACATCGAAACATAGTATCACTATATCAGGGATATGGTGCATAAAGGGACAATGAAGCTCCAGTATATTGTGATGGACGATCTGATAGCCTATGTATTGACCAAGCCTCTGGAGAGAGTGAATTTTGAGTACTTCAGCGACAAGCTTGGATTTGTCCAGATCAGTGTCCATCACAAGAAGGGCGATGAGTCCCAGATTAATGGTATTCACTTCCATCATGAAAAAGGGTTGGATTTTTGGAAGACATGTGGTATTCACATCCAACATGAAAAAGGGCTGGCTCTGTGGAAGATGTGTGTGATTTACATGTTATTTAAAGTGTTGCATCTAGTTTGAAAAATGACTACCATTATAAATATAGGAATCCAATATGAAAAAGGACTAGCACCACAGAGAGATACATCCATCATGAAAAAGGGTTGTCTTTGTAGAGGTACACCCAACATGAAAAAGGGCTAGTTGTTGTATGGATATACATCCACCATGAAAAAGGTTGGCTCTGTAGAGGTACACCCAATATGAAAAGACTCGGTTTCTGTAAAGATATACATCCAACATGAAAAAGGGATAGCTCTATAGAGGTATACCCAACATGAAAAAGGGATGGATTTGTAGAGGTACACCCAACATGAAAAAGGGATGGATTTGTAGAGGTACACCCAACATAAAAAAGGGTTGGTTACTGTATGAATATACATCCAACATGAAAAAGGGTTGTCTCTGTAGAGGTACACCTAACATGAAAAAGGGTTGGCTCTGTAGAGGTACACCCAACATGAAAAAGGGTTGGCTCTGTAGAGGTATGCCCAACATGAAAAATGGATTCTTTCTATATGGATATACATCCAACATGAAAAAGGGTTGGATCTGTATAACCTCTAATGATGTATAGATTCAAGAGATGTCACAAGTCAATGGCACGAGTACCAAGTTGGAGGAACAATGATGAGATGCAGTGATGATGTCTAGTGATGATATCTAGTGATAATGTCCAGTGATGATATCCAGTGATGATTTCTAGTGATGATCGTAATGGAATAATACCTTTCTTGTTAAGAGGGAGTGTTGAAGTGTGTATACTTCAGAAGATATACTTATTGTACTTTTATTATATTATTTGTGTTCCTCCTTTAGGAGATGTTATTGATGTACTTGGTCATGTAAAAGTCTTGAAAGAATCAATGTAAACCCTTTGTTGTAAGTAGGGTCAATAGTACCCAAAATAAATATTATATAAATGTTATTTTGAGTCTCCCTAGACAAGTCAGCCGAGTAAGAGTAAGAAGTCATCCCAGTTAGTGAAAAAGGCCACTCACATGATGTGTATAAATAGAGAAGGCACACCTCTCACTTGAACACACAACTCACTCAAGCAAGTGCACATGAGAGAGAAGAAGGAGTTCGCTCAAGAGAAGAAGTAGTTGCTTTTGTCTTTGGGGTTTATCTTATCTTGGTTTGGCATTGCACTTGGTGATGGAATCTATGCTAAAGAAGTTGTTGGGTTTTGTCGCTTGTGGTTTCCTAAAGGAAAATATTTGTGTTCTTTTGTGTTGTTGTACTTGTAACTCTTTCAATGATCCTATTACTCATGGTTATGATGAAATAATGATAATTGTTTGAAGATCTAATATAACCATTAAAATTCTAACAGGTCCCCATCTTTTCCCAAAATGGAAATAATGGGGAAGGTAGTTGCAGGCACTACAATTGGTGACACGGAGAATCCTAGATATCTAAAACAAACAATGTTCTCCTTAGCCTCTAACAAACTTGACTAAAGTATGTGGGTCACAGTAACATTTTTGAAGTTATCTAAAAGAGTAGGAGTCGTAGTATTATTCATCATCCTTTATTCATTAGATAAAA
Organism: Pseudotsuga menziesii; assembly: GCA_001517045.1. Classification (NCBI taxonomy): domain Eukaryota; kingdom Viridiplantae; phylum Streptophyta; class Pinopsida; order Pinales; family Pinaceae; genus Pseudotsuga; species Pseudotsuga menziesii. The sequence goes on from LPNX010932689.1 coordinate 120,975, forward strand.
TTATACCAAGCTTGAGAAGAGGTATCATAAAGGTCGAGGTATTTCTCACTAGGTAATATCAAGAGTTGGTGCATTTTCAATTGTTACTTAATGAATAACTCAATTTAGTATTTCATAACTACTCTCCAAGATCTGATTAATGAAGTTCGTTTTTAGGCTAGTTTCCTCAATGAATACTCAGAGCATGACACCGTAGGGTGAGTACCAAAGTTAGACTAGTGCAAATGTGTGTTCTTGATCTATTGCATTGTAGATAGAGTTCTTATGCCAGTAGGAATCCACAACATCGACAGATTTGTCTATTGCACCCATTTTACAGCTGAATGCTCTTGTCCCATTCTAGTATATATATTTTTCATTGTGTATGAAAATTATTTGTTCTCTTAGAGAATTCTACTTAGTAGTGTTTTTATAAGGGGGATATGACTCAGTAAGATTTTTATAGGAATGTGATAGTATATAGAGTCAATTTGATTTGCTGACACTTTCAAATCTTGATTATTTTGCATGTGTTGACCTCTTATAATACATTAAAGGAAATAGCCAATTTATGTGTTAAAGTGGATGGAGCTCTAGGAGAGTAACTAAGAGACCTACCCCAAGCGCATTTGAACTCAACAAGTTTTCTTACACTTTTATTGTTGACTTGATCTCCATGATAACTTTCCTCAGTGGGTTGGTCATACTTTCGCATGTTGACAAATGGAATAAAATCCTTTCAAATGATAGTGTTGGAAAATGCATCATTAACTCCTCACCCTAAGAGAGAACTCTAGGTATTATAATGTTCCCCACAAGATGTGAAATTCATAAGCTTGTTAATAGGCCTAGAAATATTTAATAACTATCAAAAAATGAGATCAAAATCCCTCCCAACCTGTACCCTGACTATTGGACTCAACTTTATTGAAACAAAAGAAACCAAAAGTAGATAAGGCTAAAATGAAAGTGCCAAACTAATATGAAGCAAGACAACAAGGGAAAATCCTTTATTTATGTACAAGGTTGGTTTTCCCATCAAGCTAAGTAAATTACTATTTTAAATCTTGAGCATTCACAGGGAGAGAGTCAACCTTCCCTTCTAGATATTGCAATTTTTATGTACCAAGGCCAAGCTTCTCAGTAATTGTATAGGGACTAAGCCATAGTTCTTGTAACTTTGTATGTTTGCCCTTTTAGTCATGTGGATTGTCCCATTTAGGGACCAAATATCCCACTTAAAATTCTTTCATTTTAGCACTATTGGTGTCAAACCACTTCTTCGCTATTTTTTATGGGTTGCAAACTTTCTTCTGGTCTTCTCTGTCTCCTCCTCAAGCCTTAGTAGGATATTGATTAAACGTTGAATGGTTTAACTTTTAGACTCTCTCTAGGCTTGTGCTAGTTGTAGGGAAGACACTAATATGTTTAGGGTAGGATACGTTCTTTCCCATAGACTAGGATGAAGGGTGATACTCCTAAGGAATTATTTGGGATAAATATATCATCCCACTGGAAGTTTGGGAGAACATTATGTCAGTTCCTCTAATTTTTTTATCACTATTTTCTTTAGGATCCTGATTAGATTTTTGTTTGTTGATTTGTCTATCCCATTCTGTTGAGGATAATAATTATAACAGTAATGCAATTTAATTCCCCTTTCCAAGGAAAATGCATTTAGTTTTAGTGAATAAAAGTATGAAGCATTGTCATAAACAAGGGTGGTTGGAACCCCAATCCTAGTAACGATGTGCTTCTCTAGGAATCACATGATTTCTTCCTCATTGACATTGTGAAGAGGAACTACTTCTATCCATTACATGAAATTGTTCATGGTTGTGAGAATGTAGCGATGTTGTGAAGAATTAGGGTTATTTTCAACTATTTCATCAATCCCCCATTGCTAAAATGGTTCAATGATGACAACTGGTTGCAAAGGTGCCACTGGTTTTCTATCTCTTCCAGTATTCTTCTGGAAGACAACACATTTCTAGGCATAAGAATGAGCATCCATGAATAAGGTTGGCCAGTAAGGACCATCCTTGAGAATTTTATGTGTAGTAGTCTCTATGGTATAATGTCCACCAATGGAACATTAAGACGACAATAATTCGTCTTTGCCCAACTCTTGGTAGATATAATTCTTCAAACATTTTACTTCTATATTCATAATCTCTTAACATCTGGGAATATGAATTTCATTAACACATGAGACATGAATTCGTGATTTTTTATAGATAGTATGTAAACCTATCTAGCATAAATACTTAAAAAAAAACCTTCATTAATTTCACAATTCATTCAAGCAATACACATCTTCTACTTATGAGAAATGCTTTTTGGATCATGACTTTTGTCAAACACTTGACAAATAGTTTCAAATGATAAATTAATTGGTGGATATATTTTGTCAAATAGTTAGTAACCACTACCTAAAAATCTTGATTACTAACAAATTTCAATATTTTAATAAATGAAAACTAATTCATCAATCTCGCAACCAGACCACTATTGAAAAAACATAAGGAATATTAACATGGACATTACTCCTTGGGTTCTAAATTTCTCTTAATTAATTGGTGAATATATCTTCTCAAATAGTTAGTAACCACTACCTACAAATATTGATTGCTAATACATTTCAATATTTTAATAAATGAAAACTAATTCATCAATTTGGCAACCAAAACACGCATAAGGAATATTAATAGGGACATTACTCCTTGGCTCTAAATTTATCTTATAGTAAGAATATCAACAATTGTAAATTTAAACTCAATCCATAAGTCAAATATAAAAGTATGTTCATTGAATCCTTTTACCAACACTTAGGTGATAAGATCATACACATCATTGGGAAAAGTGTTTTTACAAACACTTATCAAATATGTAATCTACAACCATTGAGGCAATTTAACAAATAGTTGCACTAACACAATTTAATAAGTAAAAACATAAATGTTTACAAATATCAAATCCAACCAGCCTTCCAAACCACTTTTATTGAAATCAAAACAAGGGTACAAATACCCCAGTTATGCTAAATCAAAATGTAAATTGAATAATCCATAAATACACTATATCAAACCCTATGAAATTTACTATGTGAAATAACTGTGTGAAATTTACAACCAATAAAATAATCCATAAATATATTATATCAACAACATAAATGTGCATATATCAATTTGATATACAATAACGTTTGCAACACTTTAGCTATGAAAAAGGATTAGGTCTTCGACCCTCATTTACCCTCATTTTCCAGCTCACGGTATACCAATCCAACAAATGGTATTTCAACCCAATGCATAATATTGATGTAATTACCATTCACGATAAATATGCAATATTAAATCAATCAATATGAAATAATAAATGCATTCCAATATTTTTTATGTAATTTTCAACTACCAATACATATAATTATTATTCAATCCAACAAACCCACACACAGTCATACCAGCATAGTTAATTGATGTACTTGTGGCAAATCAATCAATGAAGGTATGGGTGTGAGTAAGGGAACCATGGAAGAATGGAAGGGTTTCAGGTTTTAGGTGGTTTTGAGTGGCCTTGCTATGGTCCTGGAGTTCAACTGAGTTCACCTCAGTCTAGTACCAACCAAGTAAACAAAGTGGGAAGTTCTGTTAGTGTTCAAAATCCCATAGATCGGTTCCTCTTACCACATCTTATCTTGGCTAGTTTTTTCTCATGGGTTTGGACTGGAGCCCTTGTCGCTGATCGAGTGGAAACAGGTCTGGTTACTTCCCCGTCGCATCATCTTTTCTCTTGGGTATGGGGGCAACGTCCTCTCCTGACAAGATTGAGGGACATGTCCTCTTTGGGGATGAGGTTTCAAAATATGGTTACGTTTGTAATGTTTCTCCTATCTCTTCCTCCTGCGATGCTTTGAACAACGACATTAAGACTAATCCTGCAAGAAGTGTGAGACATCTGAAGTTTGAAAAAGCTTAGAAAGGTAAACCCCTCTGCGTCCTCGGTAGGGATGTCACCATGGATTTAGTGTCGACCCTTTCTTTACGGTATCTGGTTGGAAAGATGGAGTTCGTAAAAATTACCAGGGTGAAGTTATTGGAGTGGATTCGAGACCTTTGGAAACCCTACATTAAAAATACCCCTAGAGTTCTAGCCTTGGTGAATGGCTGGTTTGTTTTTCATTTCCTCCCTGAGGAATATTGTTAGGCGGTGGAGGAGTGGTTTTGGGTAACAAGAAAAGGCTCTCTGGTTTTTTTCTAGATGGTTGGTAAACTTTGATCCTAGAACTATTGTTTTACCAAAATGTCACTTGTGGGTGATTTTTCCAGGGTTTCTGCTCTTCTGCTGGAACCTTAAGGGTTCATATCGAAGACACCCAACTTTGGGGATCTGAACACATTTCATCCCACATTCAGGTTGATATGGAAATGGACCTTGGGATTCCAGGGGAACTGGAGGTGATATGGGAAGGAGGCACGTTCCTCCAAAAGCTATATTATTGGTGGGTGCCTTTCCATTGTTTTCATTGTCGGGACCTTGTTCATACTAAGGAAACCTGCCATTCATTTCTTGCAAAGGATGTCGGGAGCCCAAAGACTGGGGAAGTTGGCTTGGATTTGGCTGAAGGTGTTAATTTCCCTCTGTCGTCGAATTGTTCTTTGACTGAAAATTTCATTGGTAATTTCGCAAGCTCGGTCCCTCTCTTACTAAAATTTATGTCTGTTGACGAGATTTTTAATCATGTTTTGATTGAGGGTGTATTTGTTGGGGATGGTGTGGTGAAGATTCTCAAGAGTCCTATTGAATCCCCTTCTCAGGCCTGTACTAAGGTTGAGGGTGGTGGTGAGGGTGTTTTTTTTAGAACTGGGTGACCAATTTTCTCCTGTTGTTGGTCCTTTGGTGGGGGGCTCATTGTTTAACTCTGCGTATTTTCCTCCTTTAGCCAGGGCTTCACCCGAATCTCCTCTTTTCCACCTTTCAAGCTCCCCTATTAAGGTTGATTCCTCTCTAAAGGGTCCTACTGGTTTGAAACCCCTGAATACTTATGCTCGCTGCTCTATTGATTATGATTCGATTGATATCTCCTCTATTATGATACCTTTTGTTTTAGTGAGAAAGCCAAAGAAACGGGAAATTCCCTTCCCAAAACCCCCCTTACTATTGAAACAGAGGAATCTGACTCTGTTTACCTAAACCCTCATCTTTCATCCATTTTTTATAAAGGCCTTCCAAAGGTCGTGGGTTCCTCTCCTTCCGATTCTACCCGAGATATTAGAGACTCAATAGCCCCCCCACTTAGTGCCCAAATGATCCTTGTGTCCTTTAATATTCATGGGTTAGGAAGCAGACCCAAAAGAGATTCCCTTAAGTGTTTTTTAGATAGGACTAAGCTGTGTGTTTTATTGCTTCAAGAGACTATGACAGATGGGGTCTCGGCGTGCGATTACTTTCTGAAAATGAAGTCGACTTGGTGTGTTTCTACTTGGGATTCTTATAGAATTTCAAGGGGTATGTTGGTGGCGTGGAACCCCCAGGTGGAAAACTTCAAATCTTATTTATCCAAGGCTGGCATTATGGTGGAAGGTCACATATTAGGTTTCTCTAAGGTTATCAAAGTGCTTAATATTTATGCTCCCTATAGCAACATAGTGGAGTATTGGGAAAGTGTTTTTGAGTCTTGAATCATGGATGATAGATCTCTTATAGTTGCGAGTTATTTTAACCTAAATTTAACCCAGGATGAAGTTTGGGGGGATGGAAATATTGATGATCCCACTGTAGGGTTTTTTAAGACCAAGATGGAAGAGAAGAATCTGATTGATATTTTGTCGATTGTGGTATGTACAACATGGTCAAATGGAAGATGTGGCACTGTAGGGTTGGTGAAGCAGTTGGATAGGCTACTCATGGATGAGGACCTTTGTGACGCGTTTGGAAATTACAGAACATGGTCCCATTCGCTGGGATTTTCCGACCATAAGGTGATTCTCCTGCAAATCGAATTTGACAAGAGTAGGGTTAAATACCCTTTCAAATTTAATCCTATTTGGCTTGGGGATAAAATTTTCTCTGACTTTGTTATAGAAAAGTGGTCTTCATGGTCGGGCCTTCACTTGTCATCAAATAGTTATGGGTTAACTGAAAAATTGAAAAAACTGAAGTTTGAAGTCCAATCTTGGGAACATTTGAAAAATGATGAAGATCATAAGAAGATGGAAGAAATTGAAGCTGAAATACAGTCTCTCTCTGGAGTGTTGGACGAGCTATTTTTATCATTCGATAGGAAAAAGAGACTCTATGAGTTGAAAGCCAACCGTGGCATTTTTATTAAACAAAGAAAATAAACCTGGTGTCAGAAAAGCATAGCTATTTGGTTAAAATATGGGGACAACAACTTGAAGTTTTTCCACAGATTTGAAAACCAGTGAAGGATTACTAATACAGTTTGGGAAATTACTTCTGATGAAGGTGAAGTTTTCACTGGTTGGTATTCTATCCGAATGGTTTTTTTTTATCATTTTAAGGCTCAATTTGATCATCCTTGTGGTATAAATATATTAGAACAACTTTCTACCTTGTGGAATTTTCCCCTAATTTTTACTGAAGAAGACTGTGTTGCTCTAGATAAACTAGTGAACCATGATGAGGATGTTCATAGTTTGGATTTGTTCGGGAAGGACAAGAGTCATGGTCCCGATAGTTGGACCATAGAATTATTCAGGAATTTCTTGGATGTTTTTGGCCAAGAGATCACAATGGTGGTGGAAGAGGCTAGATCTCAAAGAAAAATTAGTGAGTCTTTGAACTCTATGTTCCTCACTCTAATTCCTAAGAAGGAGCTTCTAGAATCCTTCAACAAATTTCAGCCAATTTCGCTATGCAAATTGATTTATAAACTTATCTCTAAATTAATTGCTGAAAGGTTGAAGCCGTTTCTGGGAAAGTTCATTTCTTCTGAACAATTTGCTTTTTTACCGGACAGACAAATCACTCATGCGGCAGGGGTTTCCCAGGAATGTCTACATTCTGCCAAAGCTCATAAAAATACAACTTTCTTTCTAAAATTGGACCTAATGAAGGACTACAACCGTGTGGATTGGTCTTTTCTCAGTCTGATTTTGGTGCAGATCAGATTGTCCTCTAATTTGGTTGAATGGATTATAAGTGTTGTCACATCATTTCAGTATGTGGTGCTGGTCAATGGAGTGCCTTCCAAAACCTTCTAGGGTTACATAGGTTTAAGGAAAGGTTTCCCACTCTCTCCTTACCTGTTCATTTTAGAGATAGAAGGACTTAGTCTCCTTATCAGTCAGGCAAGATCTCAAAATATTTTTTCGGGGTTTAATGTGGCCAAAGGGTTGTCTATCACCCATGTTATTTTTGTCAACAATGTGCTCATTATTGGTGGTGGATCATTGGAAGAATGGAAATTTATTCAATATTTATCATTATGCTTATGTAAAGCCTCTGGTCTAGAGGTAAGTCCAAAAAAATCCTTTCTGTTATACTCTTGTATGGACACAACATTAAAAGACTCGTTGTTAAATATATTCCCCTTTAAATAAGGTTTTATTGAGGAAGGATTTAAATATTTGGGATTTTTCATTAAGCCAAATGGTTATGGATCAAAGGATTGGAAATGGAAGGTGAAGTGTGTTTCTAGGAATATTAACAGTTGGTCCTATCACTACTTATCTTTGGGAGGCATAATGGTTCTGATCGAGTCGGTTTTACAAGGGATCGTTGTGTATTGGATGTATTTATTCTCTATTCTAGCCTTGATCTTGTCAAGAATGAGAGAAAAACTTTTCCATTTTCTATGGTCAGGCTCTTCGGAGACTGGGAAATTTCACTTGGTCACTTGGGATAAATAATATATCCCTCGTGATATGGGTGGCTAGGGATCTAAACACCTAAGCCATTTCAATGCTACCTTGTGCACCAAATCGTTGTGGAGATGTATGTTTGGAAAAGGTTTGTGGGGAATTTTGATAAAGGAAAAATATTTCAAAGGGCTGGATAAAATCTTTTGGATCAGAGATGGATTTGGTGTAAATTCGGGTGTTTCAACCATTTGGAAAAATCTGGTAAGAATTTTTCCTTTTATATCAAACGCTTTGAGCTGGAAGGTAGGTAGGGGTATACAAATTCAGCTGGGTATTTATCCGATATGTGAGATGGGTGATAGTTCGATTTTTTCTCATGATATGGTATCGAAGCTGCACAGTAAGAATCTTTTTGTGTTGAAGGACATTCATAGAGATTATGTTTTAAGTATTGGGCCGAATCTTCGGAGTTGGGTCTGTCTGGTATCTTGCTGAAGAAAGGTATCATTTCATTTCATCGGGCCAAACCATGGAAATATCACTCTTACTGAATCCGCCGACAAGTTGGTTTGCTCCTATAATCCTAGAGATGGTAAAGTGACCACTAAGCTGGTGTATCTCTCTATTATTTCTATGCATTCTTCAAACGTGTCCGATTGGTGGTTGACTTGGATGTGGAAATGAGAGATGCCTTTAAAAATCAAGCTCTTTATGTGGTTGGTTCTAAACTTTAAAATCTTGACTTGGGAGGCACTGCAGAATAGGGCATACGAGGGATCGAGAAGATGCTCACTTTGCTTTGAGAATATTGATGTGGTTTATCATCTATTTGTTGATTGTGCATATTTCACAGATATGTGGATTTTGATTATGAACCATCTGAAAATTGTTCATAGTTGGAAGAAGGCTCTTGTGGTGAATACTTTACAGGCATGGCATATGAGAAAAACTAGTTATGATTATCTCCCATTTTTTGTGTTATGGGAGGTCTGGAAGGCCAGGAAAGCTTTGTTATTTTCAAATACATTTCAAAAAATCGAGGTGTCAAAAAATTTTCCTCACTTTTTTATTGGTATAGAGAGAAATATGCAAAAAGGAAAAGAGATTAATCTTTCCCTTCTTTTGTACAAGATCATCCTTTGGTTTATTTCGATGGTGCTGCAGTAGATGGAGTCTGTGGAGCAATTTTGTAATAAAATTGGGCGATGTCGAGGAGATAAAAGGATGGTTAAAAGTGGGAAGGGGCACTAACACTTGTGCATAAATAGTTCGCCTCTGGAGTGGAATCTTTGTTGCAAAATCATGGGTTTTGAAAGACATCCATGTAGTAGGGTACTCTCAAGTGATAATAAATTGGGCATTGGAAAAAGCTCAAGTATTGTCCCTGGAATTATTCCACTGGTTGAACGACTCCAGAAGATTGATGAATGGATTCAATTTGTCTTTCAACCATATTTATCTTGAGCTGAACTTTGAAGCTGACTCTCTATCTAAAACCACTTTGAGTGATATGGATGGCAAAATATACCTTTCTATTTGCTTGGCTAGTATTTGTGAGCACACAAATACTTTGATATTTTCCAGATAAGTTTTTTTGAATGAAAAATGTGCAATGATTGTGCGTCAGTCTCTTTTTTCATATATGATCATTAAGCTGGTTTTTTGTTGGTTGATAGGCCTTTTATAGAGTTAGGGTAGTATTGTTTTGAAGTTTTTGCAGATCTGCTCAGTTATGATGGTTTGTTTTGGCACTTTGTTTTCAGTCTCTCTATATCTGCGTTATCAGTATTTGTTGATACAAATTTTATTTAATAAAACTTTGTTGTTTCATTCTTGAAAAAAATGCATAGTCAACTATTAATGCATACACATGCATGCATACTATGCATTCAATTAACAAATTAACATGCTTTAAGCATAATAATTTACACATTTAACAATTGCAACTACTGTCAAGGAAGTAGGGATACACCTCTCCTTTGTTGAGCTTACACACATTAATTACAAAATACATATCAGCATATAGTTTAACTATTGATCAAAGATTATAGATTCAAATATTAAATAAGGATTGGAGCTAGGGTTGGGCCCTTCTCCCAACAAATCACAACTAGCGTAATTCACCTATTTTCTACAACAAATATTCAATATTATCCACTTCAATCCAAAAGGGATAATTCCTCCATAGATACGCCATTCCTCTCGATTTAACTCCTTCATCTTACTTCTATATCATGTAATGAATAAATAGCCAGGATTTAAAATCTATAACCTCGAACATAATACAATTTCATTGATGAATTAATTCAAACAATTTGTTAACTAGATTCCAGTACAACCCTGAACCCATATTTCAATACTAAATTTTCTTGAAGATTTATAATATACACAGTAAATTAAATAAACCATATCACAATATCATTTAATGACGGTTTTCCATAATTTAAAAGAAGAGAATTAAAAAAAAAACCTATTCTAATAAATCATCAAGCAGTACCATAGCTTTTACAATTACCATTATTTAACCTGCTTAATATTGTTCCACCTACTATTCCAAATATCCAAGGTGTAGATTCCTTGCTAGCCAACTCATTATGGACCAACCGGTTTCCTCCTAACCATATCTGGGGAGAACTTCTCCGCCTGGAACCCTCGAGTTGTAGAGCTCACACGCATACTAGATGCATCAATAGATTGAATTACCAAGGAATTCAAAGAAGGAGAGTGTGATATATGTCCCACTCCCTCTTCATCTCAATACCACTTAAATCTAGACCAAGCCAGGAAGACAACCTAGGGGATTAACAAAGAATTTCCAAAGCCATTTCGATAGCATTTCGTTACTCTCTAGGTCACCCCCACCCATGGGAGGGTCATTATCTATTTATAGAATTTGAGAGGGATAACATCTCATCCTTCATGCAAAAATAATAAATATTTAACTCCAAAAATATGTATTATTCGTCACCTCCCTTGAGGTGTCACCCTTTCCATTTTTCCATAATTATTTATTTCCTTTATTACCTAATATTCACCCCCACCCATGTGTCACTTTGAGGTTATTTCCATCTGTACATATTTATAATTTTTATTTCATTTTTTAATATTCAATTAAAATACTATTAAAGTTTAAATCCCCTCAAAGGTGGGTAAATTTATAATTAAATTAATTCATCTTAGCCTAGGTTAGATTACATGGTTGAGTTGTGCCTATGAGTGGTATTTCAGTTGGGGAATAGGGATTACACACCCCTGTTGCGCTCCCCCCAGACTTATCAGGACTCCACACCCTAACTTTCATGGATTCTCATATATTCTGCATTGAAGCTCTATGCTTCATCTTAAGGTACTGGTTGTGAGCTCATACCCATTTGATGGTCCATTGGCAAGGTTTTTTGTCGAGACCTGCATGCAACATAACATGATAGATTAAAAGAATCAAGTAAAATTCATAACGAATTTAACTTAAGTACATTTTACCGAAATGTATTCATGACCTCCATGGTCATTTATGATCTGAGCATCCTTGTTGGAAAGTAACTTAATTCCTTTCCATCATGTTGATTACAAGGTTAAGCATACATAATTGTATAAAACATGTATCATCATTAAGATCACAACCACAATATGTTCCAAGTAGTAATGGTCATCCATATCACAATCATTTACCCTAATACATGTCATTAACAAGATGCAAAAAAATAAACATTCATATAACATATACTTAATCAAAATCGGTGTGGCACCCATAATCAAATATATACATAACCACATCTAAGAAATATTGCATCCATGCATATAACATATGCATATATATGTATTAGTGTTCAATAGTCACGCACACTTATTAGGATTAATAATTTTCCCTTTGACAACATAACCCATTTTACCCAGCTTAGGAGGTATTCATCACTTCACTAGTGCATGGGGGACAGACCTAGGGGACATTTTCCATTTAATACACCTGATTGCATGAGTTTAGGTACTCTAGGGACCCATCCCTATAATTTAGAAACCCACTCTAAGTGCCACCAGCAATATCCTTCAGTTGACCTTGGTAGGTAATCAATTATGTCTAGTTATTCTCAAGTTACCATCATTTAGGTCACAGTTAGTTAGCCTAGCTCCAGTTTGCATGATTGAAGGGAGTGTGGGTGCCTTTTTTCACCTACCCTCATTATTTAATTGATTGTAGACTAATTTAGTTATACAGAGTTAAATTAGTTAGCTCCAAAGTCAATCCGAGTGGGTAGATTTGAATCTTATCTTAGGAATTTGAATTCTCATATATATATACCATTGCATTACATATTAATTACCAATTCATGAATATAATCATATTATTCCAATTTTGTCTCCATGTGTGTGCAATTTTGTATTGATTAATTGATCAGTCTCTACTAAATTCTTCTATCTCTTCTTCAACATTCTCTTCTAATTTTAATTCATGCAGGATGATGATCCTATGCTTCATAGAATTTAACATGCTATCGAAGTGGGTATCCATTCCCGCTTCAAACCTTGGAAACTTCCATTGATGCACCAAAAGCTATTGAGTTTCCACATAATTCCTGGAATTATTGCATTGCTCCCTCTGGATTCTGTCCAAAGAAGTCTCACTAGGTGTGATGTACTTGGAGAAAGTGCACATGTCAAAGTGGAGAGTGTTTGAGATAAATTGATTCAAATTAGAGTTTGTTTTGTAGGTACAATTTCAACAACAAAATTTGAAAATCGCAACCAACTTTGAAGAGGTACCATGACCTCTACCGATAATCTTATAGGGCCTAACATATCTTGTTTGAAAGGTATTTCCATGATCTGAAATGGGCTTTTCACGGAATTCAATTTGAGTCTCTGGTTTGAGAGACATGTTCAGTTGAATATCATAGGTTTGCAACAGCTCGCGTCCTTCCATACCCTCTATTTCGGCTTGATATTTTGCACTCCACAGGATGAGATAGGTTAAGTTTCTTATATTATTTGAAATATCTCTTCAATATCTCAAATGGTTCTTCGACGTAATTTGATTCAATTGACTGTAGAAGAAGTTGCGATTGAATTGGAAACATGATATCAATCACGTTTTTGAGTTTTTATTTAAGCTTAATACATGATTTGATTTACATGTACAACTTCTTGGATTCAAAGTTGTTCTTGAATTTGAAGAAGAAAAATTGTAGAAATCTCTATTGTACAACTTCAAATATGGATTTGAGATTAGTTCCCCTTCTATGACCATTCAATTATGCTGAGTGGAAATTGAAGATGGTTGCATATCTTGAGATCCATGATCTCCTTGATGTGTCTTTTGGAGATGGTAAAGAATATTATGAAGAAGAAATTGATTGGATAAATGACTGTGATAGATCATATGGAAGTATGGGTATGGTAATGACTCCTTATATGTGTTATCTCATGGAATCTGTTGAGTATCCATTCAAGCTCTAGAGAAATATAGATAGATCCTTTGGTGTGCAAAAAGAAGTAGATAATACCTGGAGCGAATCCAACTCCTCCTCAAGTTGTTCTTTCTTCAAATTTCTCAGCCTCAATTCTCTCTAATGAATTTGTTCAAGATGAAGAAATAACAGAATCTTCAACTCATTCAATTCAAATTGTTGAAAGTCTCCTTGTAGCGCCTCCTTCTCTAGTTGCTCCAGAAGTTTATGAGATATATGATATCTCTTCTCATACATCTGATCCAGAACAAGACATTCAAACCTCCATTGTTGAAGAAAAACTATCATCCCATCCTACTCAATCATTCTTCAGTGATTCTTCTATTCTAAATTTTATGCAAAGTTTTCCAGTGAAATTCTCAAGGAGCCAAAGAGAAATTTAATTCCTCTCTCTCCAATCATTCTATTGGTGTGCATAAAAGTGATATGTTGTTATGTTTTGGAATAAATATCATATTTTAGAAGTGATCCATTCACCCTCATTGATCTAGAGCTTCCAACAAATTCCTACCTAATTGCTTGCACTAATTCTCAGAGTTTTATTGTAGAAGGAGAAAATAGTGCATCTACCATCTCAGTGGTGGACTTGGAACCTTTGTTCCTAGTACTTGGATCTGATATCACCTTATTGCATTCAAATTTCAAGTTTCAAGACCTCCCAGTCATGCTTGTGACTGTTCTCATCAATATTGGTGTGAAAAATCAAGCACCTCAAGTCTCCTTCAAAAATTCTGTTGCTGGGGATTCTATATCAGTTTATTCTCATGATTTTATTGATGTGATGGATAGTGATTCATTAGATATTTTGGAAGCTATATCAGATTATGGAGCTCAATGATTCTCTCTCCATGGTCCTAGCTCTTCTCCTCCTTCCTACATGATCACATGCACACTTCCTTACAACGATACTGAATTTGGAGACACCATGCATTTTCCTGGACACTTTCTCCTCACATCTAGAGATGAATTTGTCTCACACGGTTCAATGTTCAAGGCTGCAACATCAGTTGATTGGGTTTACCTCACATGGTTTGAATTCTCAAGTACCTTTTCTCTCTCATCATTGTACCTCAGTTGAGCTGATTCATGTTCTTCCAAAGAGGAAAATTCCTCCATACATAATCCATCTTGAGCATTATTCCTCTTCTTCCAAAGAGGAGGATTCCTCCATACATAATCATTTAGTTTGGAGAGAATTTTTTGGTTTGCCTTTCATTTCCATTTTTAAGGAAGGATTTTCCCCATGTGGTTTTTCCTTTTTCCTCAGTTCACATGGATGAATAAATGTAAAGGGTGACCATTGGACTTAGTTGATAGGGCCTGGGATTGTCCAAAGTTAGGATTAAAAAGGTTTAGGATTAATAATCCTCCCTTTGACCACATAACCCATTTTACCTAGCTTAGGAGGTCTTCATCACTTCACTAGTGTATCGGGGACACACCTAGGGGACATTTTCCACTTACAGCATTGATTGTATGAGTTTAGGTGCCCTAAGGACCAATCCCTATAATTTAGGAACCCACTCTGAGTTCCACCAGTAGTCTCCTTCAGTTGACCTTGGTAGGTAATCAGTTATGTTCAGTTATGCTCCAGTTACCATTAGTTAGATTACAATCAGTTATACTAGCGCAAGTTTGCATGATTGAAGGGAGTGTGTCCGCCTTTGTTCACCTACCCCCATTAATTAACTGATTGTAGACTAAGTTAGTTATCCAGAGTTGCATTAGTGAGCTCTAGTGGTGATTTTTACACATTGAGTTAACTCTGGAGACAATCCGAGTTGGTAGATTTGAATCCTATCTTAGGCATTCGAATTCTCCTATATGTATAACCATTGTATTACATATTAATTACTGATTCATGAATATAATCATATTATTCCAACTTTGTATCCATGTGTGTGCAATTTTGTCTTGATTAATTGATTAGTATCTGCTAAATTTTTCTCTCTCTTCTGCAACATTCTCTTCTCATTTGAATTCATGTAGGCTAATGATCCTATGCTTCATAGAATTTAACAACACTAACCAAGTTCATAACATATAAATATAGCATATATAAATCATAAAAAATCACTCTCCTTAGGTGTCACGGAATTGTATTAAGACGGGACACTATAGCTTCTACATTGTTCTCTTCGACTTGATAGAGATTCTCTAGTTTGAGCTTTAGTTCTTTGGAAGTTGTGCAATGAATCATTTCATATTTGATTTGACTTGATAAGCCGCCGAGGGTAGCCTCCAATTCCATTGATTCATTCTTGCTTGCTTCTCTTTTGGATAGGTTCTTTGATTGATTCCTTGAAGGATTAGACCTACATGAGATTGTCTCTCAAACACCAGAGCCTCTTGACTTCATATATCATTCCCTTCATTTTCTCCAAGAAAAATAATATGTACCATCAAATAGTTTATCGTCATTTGTAAACAAAACTGTTTTCCCGTCCATTTGTGTGTTCAAGGTTCTTCTTCTAGTTTTTATTTGTTGTGAATGAAACTTCCCTGATACCAATTGTCGGAACACACTAAGAACACTTAAAGGGAGGGGGTTGTATCTTTTTTGTACATAGTAAACTCAATTTTCTCTATTTATGCACTATGTTGAGCATATATCATTCATGTTGCAATATGTAATCAATAAGCATCACAAATAAGAGACACACACACAATATATATATATAATACATAAAGTACATCAATTTGTAGAAGAAACCAATCTTCAGGGTTCTTAGCACCAACTGAGAGATGATGAATCCAATCCTTAATGCAAGACCCAACTTTCTGACATAATCCAACCTTTTGTGATGAATGCATTCCTCAATGAAAGATCCTGCTTGCTGACAAGACCCAACTTATCTAGTGAAGATATCAACCTTTAGTAAGTGATACTAGCTATGATTGATGCAAAGTTTCTCCTTCAACAATCTTCCAGATATGCTTGAAGAGAATGTTATATGACTACAACTTCTCTTGTACACTTCGATTCACTACTTGGTTTAATCAATGATTCCTTCACGTTGGATGATACGCATTGTTTATTGCAATTGTGACTATTTAGTTTTCTCTTTTATGTTCACCTAACCATCTTCGTTGTCATGTCTTCTACATAAGCAAGTATATCCTATAGCGATAAGTTAATACTTGTCATTTTACTGACTTCATCAATTTCTACCTTTCCATATTATATTTCTCTATCCACCTTTTCCACACCACTCTCGAGATGCTTCAATCTCTGTTTATTTATAATGGTTTTGATATCAAGTTACTTTTCCTTTAAGCATGATTTTCATAAGTGGAGCACCCCTAGGGGCTTCTCCTTATCGATGACACCCCATCTTTGTTTCTTCATGGACATGTTTGTCAATAAAAAGTAAATTCAATCGACCAAGGTTTCATTATTCACTTTCATTTGTGCAGTTGTTGTACTGAATTTTGCATTTCAACATTGCACACTTCAACATTTCAAAGGTTATGAACTTAGTTACTTCTGACTTCGACATGCACACTTTGAACTTAGTTACTCCAAACTTTGACATCTTATTGACTTCTGTATTTCAATATTTGGTCCACTGCGCACTTTGAAATCTTGTTACTACGAACTTCGACTACCTTATGTATTTTATCAACTGCACACTTCTACATTTCACCATCTTCACTTGCTTTGTTAGTTTGGCTACCAACATTTGACATTTGCATGTTTGTGTGAACTTCTACATATTTTACTACTTTGACTATGATCTTTTCAACACACCAATTGTCTACAGTGTACTTCAACATCTACCTTGTTTGTGTACATATATGCACTAACTGCACATTTCAACAATTGTCCCATTGTGTTGCAGTGTTGTTCAACGTCTTCCTTGTTTTCTGTATATATATGCACTAACTACGCATTTAAACAATTGTCTCATTGTGCTTGTTCTATATAATTCTTCAAACTCGCTTGTTTTATATACTTCTTCAAACTAGCTTGTTCTATACTTCTTATTTTCTGCTCCCTTTGACATCACTGACAACACTAGGTCCAACACAATTGACTATTTTGTAACTATTGAGGCATATTTTATTTGTAATCCCTACCATGTAAATTGATTGAGAGTTATTCTATGATAACAATTAAATTAGTCTCAATTTTTTTGTGTATAAATGATGAATTCAAAGATAATTTTACATATTAAGAAATGAATTTGAAGCTAGAATGATGGGAATACAATGTTGATGCACACATTATAGAGAAGGAACCAACATTACATGGTGCTCCATTTATTGTTGTGAAAAACTATGTATAGACCAAACAAATAATGACAAGGTACAAGGTCTCTTGAACAATGTTTATTGGAAATTGAAAAAATTAGTTAACTTACACTTAGTATGGGTTAACAATTATTGTAGATATCATAATAAGTGTCCAACCGTTTATATTATGCTCACCATGTGAGAAAATATTTTTTTTTTGAAAATGGCATTTGATGTTTTGAAAATAGCAAAGAATATGACACGAAAAATCCAATTAAGGACAATGATAAATCTAAGTTCATTCAAATTTGAGAGAAGCTTGAAAATATTGGAGTTCCATTTAAGTGCAACGATGCATTCCATCATAAAGGAAGGGAGTACATAGAACTAAACTATGTATAGTTGGATTAAACAATTTAAAATAGGATCCTCATGCAACGTTATGGAGATGTAATGCATAGTTTTTCACAACAATAAATGGAGCACTATGTAATGTTGGTTCCTTGTCTATAATGTGTGCATCAACATTGCATTCATCATTCTAGCTTCAAATTCAATCAAGGTACAAGGTCTCTTGAACAATGTTTATTGGAAATTAAAAAAAATAGTTAACTTACACTTAGTATGGGTTAATAATTATCGTAAATATCATAATAAGTATCCAACCATTTATATTATGCTCACCATATAGGAGAATATTTTCTTTTGAAAACGGCATTTGATGTTTTGAAAATAGCAAAGAATATGACACGAAAAATCTAATTAAAGACAATAATAAATCTAAGTTCATTCAAATTTAAAAGACGCTTGAAAATATTGGAGTTCCATTTAAGTGCAATGATGCATTCCATCATAAAGGAAGGGAGTACACATAACTAAACTATGCATAGTTGGATTAAACAATTTAAAATAGGATCCTCATGCAACTTTATGGAGATGTAAAGGTAAAATAAACTTGTAAACATATACATACTTTTTTTTTAAGTATCGAGGAGCTCATGCAAATGAAAACCCTATATTGAAACGAGAGTTCATAAGCATTCATACGTTGTATGAGTGGAAACGTTCAAGATTTTATTTTTAGATTATTCAAGGTTTCCGAAATTAGGATGCGTACAATAAACGGTTACACTTACAATTGCAAGGTTTTATGAATGATGATGCATCTACATATGCGAAAAGGTACATTGCCTCCCATCCAATCAAACGATGTATATTTCCTCTCCATATTTCAAGGTTTTCTTGAATGTTGGCAATAAAGGCAAGTGATCCTTAATGAATATCCTTACTATGTGTTATAACATCATTTGGTCATCACAGACCTCTAATGAATTGATGGGTCATCATTGATCTCTAAGTACCATTGGGATTGATTCTTATTTTATTGAAAATACACTTAAAAAATGACTTTTTTCTTCTCACCCTTGCTTTTAAGAAAAATGTTGATACCCATGCCTTCCCTTCAAGAAAGGCACATGTATATCATAAAAATACAAAAGATTAATAAAATAACATTAATTGCATTCCCAAGAGAGGAGTTTATGGGATTTTATTACACTTGTAGCCTTAATTCACATTACCAACAAATTCACTAACTCTTTATGATCTAAATCGAGTCCAAATGTTGAAGAAGGGGTAAGTCACATGATTTAGCACCCTTATGTTGGAGCATTTCCTCAAAAATTCTAGTCCTAGATTTTTATCTATTTCCCTTTATAGTAACCCCTATTCTTGAGTTCACTATCTTGCTAAGAACCAGGACCTAAATCCTTGATGAATTTCACATTTTAATATAGCAAGGACTTTTTAAGTGTCGTGATTAATAAGTGGTTCAAGCAAGGGGAATCCGAATACTAGTGATGAAGGTGTCGATAGTGATGTATCAAGTATAATATTTGATGTTCATTATTACTAAAGTACTAAAAAATCTGATTGTAAGATGTCGTATTTCTAATAGTTTCATTTTTATTTGGTGGTGCAATTAATTTCCTCATAAGATAGTTAGAATCAATATGTAAGTGAATTTATATGATTATTGGGATTTATATTGTTATGACCAGAAGGATTAGAGGTAGGTTGGATTTGTAGTTTTGTGTGAAGATCATTGAAAGAAGGATTTAAACATCAAGGAACATCTTTTTACTTGTGTGCAATGGATTTCAAAAGGACAACCAACTAGATGCAAATTCTCTTTTGTCCTATTTTTCTTAGGAAGTTGTGCCTTGCAACTTTTGGTTTTGGAAATAGATTCTATATTATGTCCACTCTGTTATTGGACTGACCATATTAACTAGGAATTATTCCCTCTAACATAACTAGTGACCATATTGGGGCAAAATCTTTGAGTTATTATGTTGTGGGGAAAATAGCCACAAGGGTGAGTAGTCTTCCTTGCTAAGACAAATCCTTAAAGTTGCAACAAGAACCTAGTATTGTGAATTATAAGTTAGTATCCTAAACTCCAAAAGGAAAAGAAAACTCTAAACAAGAAATATAACAAAACTAACAAGAAATAAATGGGACAAGTGATAAGAAAAACAAATAGAACAAGAGTATGACAAACCAAATGTTGATTTCTTAATAGTCCAGCTAAATACAATGGTGTCACCTAGAAGGTGAAGGCTTCAAAGGGAAGCCAACAATATCCCTTATGGAGGTCCTTTTTGTCCGCATAATTACAAGATAACTATCATAGAACAATGGATAAATATTTTCTTTAGAGAGGAAGAAAACAAGGGAGATTTTGCATGCCAACTTGAGGTAAGAACTGCATTGAAAGACGAGCTCTCAATTCAATTCTTGTAGCATGAATTTGCTATGGTTTTCTCCTATAGAATGTAGGTCCATGGATCCTTTTTATAGGCCAAATGGAGGCTAAAAAACATCTAGATCCAAATGTAAACACTCTTTCCTCTGAATTGGTTCTCCAAGTACATGAGGTGAGCTATTGAATGCTCCCAAGCATGTGAGGAGTCTCATTTGAATTTTGGAGCCAAGATAATTTTTTGAGCCTTGAATGCACTGTGGAAGTAAGTGGTCCTCCACTGGTAGTCACACGATTTTCGAACGAAAATCCACGCAAGTAATTGCACAGGTAGGTCTTGCTTAATATCAAGGGTGTTCAGTGCTTTTAGCTGCAGATTTTTTGTACCGACTACATTTGAAATTTTAGGGATCATTTTATCTTTTGGATTTTAGGAGGATGACTTCGGTGAGCTACATGTTGTAAGTTAATGACGTCTTTTTTTGTAAGTTTAGCCAAAAATGTTGTATGTGTGCAAAATTCAAGTGTTAACATATGCTCCCTGATGTATGAGGTTCTGAGGGTACTGTAGGGCCGAAATGCATCACCATTCCTTTCTCTACATGTTATAAAAGTCATAAAGAAATTGTGGGTGAAAATATTTGCCCATGGGGGAAGGTTCTTGTTGGTGATCGTTGAAGCTGTAAAGAATCATTTTTTTTATACAAGCGAGACGGACATACCTATGCTTGTGAAAATATGTCAGAATATGTTACAATAAGAGGGGACCGAGGGTTTGACGTTTGATATTGCTATTATAAGGATGAAGGTGGATTCGATCCTTGTATGAGTAAATGAATGCTGGAAATTTTGTTATTGGCATTGAAGAAGAGAAATTGTTGATGACCACAACATCCCACTAGGGTGGGGGACCTGAATACTGGTGAAGTTGTTGGATGAAGAACATCACCATCCCAGATGTACTGCTACTATGAATCATAAATGTGAACACTTCTAGCACCGTAACACATGACTCCCCCTGATGTGATAGAGTTGTTGGTGTTGAGCATAGGGGAGACCACTAAGTTAGGGAGCATTGCTTACTCTCTCTACTTAGTTCGAGCTAATCCTTTATATTGATGAGAAGGGACACAAAGGTATAAATTTAACCACTAGAACTCGAAGAATGGAGTGATCTGACGTTGAAGAGAGATGAAGCATCTAATAAGATAATGATCTTATCTCAAGAACCAAGATCATTTTGTAACTGATTGGGGCGCTAACAAACCTAACACAAGACTGGTTGATAAACATGAGGATCATGACTTCCCCTAATTGATGTAAAAAGGGTGAGTAGATGACGCCAACATTCTTAAGGTAATGATACAAGGTGTTATGGAGGAAAAAAACTACAGATGAAGGGCTTTATCAGAGACACAATACTGATGTGGTAAGGTGAATGAGAAAACTGATAATGTTGGGGTTATATGGACTCAAGTACATCGATCAAGGGAAACCAAGGTTTGTTTCCCAAAGAAAAATGTAATGAAGTTCCCATGGTTTTGTGTAGATTAGGGAATGATTTGTACATAAAGAATAATGGATGCAATTCCCATGATTTTGAGTGGGTTGGTGAACCAAATATTTTTTATGGATGTGATTCCCATGGCTTTGAGTGAGTAAAGGATTCATTTAATGATAATGGAATTATTTAGTGCAAATGATGAGAAGGGTGCCTCGTGAATCAATGCCACGCATAATGTTCTTATAGGAATAACTGAGTGGAATTGGTGTCTTCAAAGGGTGGGGCTCCATTGTGGTGTTCTCAGGGGGTGATGATACAAAGAGGAACACATATGGTATATTGCTCATGAAGAAATGGGAAGATATTTGTGAATCATGATCATAACATGTGCCAAGAAATATGACATATGAGATGAGCAGAATGGAAGGCGATGGAATGTGGTTTCAACTTGAAAAACTTGGTAAGTGATGAGATAAATTAGACTTGGGAGGGTTTGACATCATGGGTGCTAAAATGTGAAGGGTTTGTAATGGTTCACACACCTATGGGGGAATGTTCTCTTCTTAGTAACAACATTAAGGGCATGCCATTATTGAGATCTAGGACCTTAGTTATCAATAGGATTATTGGGTAACTGCAATGTAAACATAGGGAATATGTTTCCGATATGCCAGGTCAAGATGATATACCTTTGATTGAAGGCCATGTGCCACTGTCCTATAATGAGAAGTTGTTCCTTAATGATAGTCTTACATACATAATGCAATTACCCGAGCGCAATATTGATTATGACAAGAGTATTGACAATGCAAAAAAATTGATAAGAAACATGACACGCCTAGGGTTTTAGGCACAAAACTAGGTGCTAAATGAAGTTTTACAGATGATAGAAATGATAATACCATGTTGAATATCCTATGTCATTGATTGCAGTGGTGTGAATAATTTCTTAAACAGAGATAGGGTTTTCCCATACGGGTCATTTGAATATTGGGTCAATTAACTATAAATAAGGGCAGGGATCTCTTTTCAAAATCATTTATACTAGTTGAAGTATCGATTCCCTAGAGTTGTTTTTACTATTTCTTAGAGATTATACCATCGAATTTTGATTATGTGAGATATAGGTAAGCCTTTATCCCATCCTTGTCATTTTTGTTCGTCTATTTTATAGATTAGGGGGATAATTGAGCCGTACGATCGATCGTTTGAGTTTTAGAACGATCACATAGCTTTCAAAGGGTCACCCATGCTACCCTACATGGGGTTCGCTTCGACAGTCACACGCCACACAAGAGATGGATGGTTTGAGTGTATGCTGATATCGCATGACCATTCATCGAACAATCATGTGCATGTGAAGTTGAACCATTTATCTCCCACATGGATATGTCACGTGGAGATACGATGTCTAGTTGCGTTAAGCGCAATAGAAAAATGTCTTCACCCACATGGATATACCGTGCGGACATGTTGTGTGAGGGTTGTATGAATGTTGCAACATTTTATTAGAAAAGTCACGCTATTTTAAGTCAATTTTTTGCTTATGAAATTATGAAACTGACTTATAGTTTGGGTTTTTTGTGATTGCAGGTACCTCCAAATTGCGATGATGGCATTTGTATCAGAGAGAGAGCCATTGCAATGAGTTGAAAGATTATGTTGCTAAGAATTCGTAGGCTGAGTGGGACTTGCATGATGCGGGGATGCTAAAGTTCTTTTATGCTCATAAATTAGGTCTCGCAAAGCTCCTTCACAAGTGATAGTGAGCATGTGGAATGCTGAGCGATCCTGCTTTCGGGTGGGAGATTAGGACCTGACCATGGAGGGTTATGATATATATTTCTTGATGTGTATCCCCATCCACGGGGTTAAGGAGCTTGCACGTCTTGAATTAGTTGGTTATTGTATGATTGACTAGCTCATAACCCAGTATTGTCATGGGGACCTAACTGCCTAGACTTTGGGGATGATTGGGATTTCCCATATTGAGGACCTTTATATTTGGGATGTACAAACTATTGTGGTTTGGGTGCTTGGTGTGATGAGCACCAACGAATTATCACAAGGAAACTCCTATTGGTGGAGCGGGTTATGGACGGGAATTAGATGGATTGGGGTCATATGATGTTGCAACATCTCCATGAGAGGATGAATATGATGCTTTTGCAGGTTACTTGCAAGTTCACCTACGAGATTGTGATATGATCCTATTTATTTGAGTGGTACCCATGACTGTGGCCACTAGTGGTATTACCCCTGAGAGATCCGAGGGAGCAGTAAATGGTGTTCGAGTGTGACTGATGCATAGGGTTGGTGGTTGTGAGGCGTGTGTTATTTTCAAGGAGCAATATTTACAGGTGCAAGGAAATAGGATTAGAGCTATGAAGATATATCCATGGAGTGGGATGGAATTCTGTGGAGATCTCAACCTTCCTATTCCAGTTCATGGTTGGGATTCCCAAGGTAAGTGTGACATTTGTTTATACATGCTTTGTACATCTTTTTATATGCACATGTTTTGTTGTATGTATATAAGTATATTGGGTACTAACCTTGGATGATGCTTTGATTCATATGTTGGGCTAGTGAGACTGGTTAAATTATCAATAACTGTAGATGTGTTGCTTCTCGTAAGGCCTTGGTGTTGTAGGTGATAGGATGAGGGGGTTCCTCCAATAGGGGGAGCTGGACCAAAAAGTGGTGTTGTTCCCAGATCCCTGACTGCAACATAATTGGCCAACCTGGAAAGGTGGTTGATCATTGACATGGGCATGGATGATCATCCATTGGGTTCTCTTAGTGATGAGTAGTTAGCCCAGGTGGTGAGGCTACCAACAATGCGTGGGGATAGGTGGAGCCGGGTGGTACTTAGGGTTGTTGTTGAGCCTCATTTTGTTATCATTTTTGGCGTTAAAATAACACATTTAAATGCATATTTTATTATCTTTCGTTTATTTTATGTCACGCAGGTCGTTATTCAGCACAAGGTAAGAACAAATTTAATGTTTTTTCAACTTTGGTTATTAATATCATTTTTTATGATTTTATTAACTCAAATCTATATGATTTAAAGCATATTTAATATATTAATTGATTTACATATTTGTTTGCAAGTTATGTTGTATGATTGGGCGAATCTATAAACAAAACACATTCAGCTCACTGTTTAGTCTGATCTACGCAATCACCGCCCAGCTCATTGTCTAGCTCATCACGCAGCTCACCGTACGTCTCATTAATCAGGCTGTGTGCTGTACATAACCAATTTCAGGCATTAAACGTTGAAGCAATCTGAAAACCATTCTGTTGACCATGTGCCTAGGTGATAGCATAATCAGCAATCTAGAAGGATCGGGGGCATTAATTTCTCCATTCTGTTTTCACTGCTCACTCATTCAAATGAGGGAAATTTCTAGAGGATCGTTGCTATCACGATGTTGTTGCTTATTACCTTGTCATCCAGCCCGTTGTGAAAAATTCACTGGTGTTTTTCCATGTTTCCCAAGATTAATGCTCAGTGTATCCAACTCACAATGCAGCTAGTTGTTTAGCCTTCCGTCCAAATCGCCTATCAGCCTGCACACTGTAAAATATAAAACAACCCGCAAATAAATTGTTATCGGCATGACTGGGTAATAAAGCCATGTTCTGGATAGCACAACATCTCGCAATTTCCTTCGCTCGCCACCACTCCACTAGTCACACGGAAAAAGGAGTAGTTACACCACCACGACGCCCTATTCACGCTGAAGAGAAGCCTGCATGCCACGTTCACAATGAAAAAAACCATATTTACACGAAAGAAGGGATATGCCTATGTGCTGGCTTGTAAACAATTATTTCCTTTTATGATTGACTAAATTTAGAAGATTAGTCGACCAATAAAGGGTTGACTTGCTCAACCTCTTGAAAACAGTGTGTATATAAACACCTCCATATAGAGAGATAGGGGATTGATCAATCCATTAGATAGATAGTTAGTTTGCTTTGAGGGAAGGATATTGTAACTATGTTCCTTCTATTTAATAAAAACTCTACACTTTGTTGTTTATGACTGCGTGTGCAAGCATTTGCCAAGCATTATCCATGGTTGCTGAGAGGGCCCCTTGACAATCTATGGTTTCTATTTTCGTACAAGTTTTTGTTATCTCATCCTTACAGATAAGTAGTTTTATTTCTAATTTGTTCAAGTAGTTAAGTTTCTACAATCATTTATTTTCTCTGTTTCATGTAGCATGTATTTGTTGTAGTTAATGAAATTCATACTATGTTGTTAATGTAGTTTTTGTTTATAAATGGCCGGTCACGTATAGTTTGCTTTCAGGTTTGCTTTTAATCCTTTCATTCTTATCTTATTGTTCAGTTTTATTTGCAAGCATATAGAATAGGTTGTTTTTATCAATTTAGATAGAATTTAAATAAGCACATAGAATAGGTTGCTTTCATTAATTTAGATAGATTAAGTTTTGTTTATTCCTGTTATAAGTTTATGTAATTTAAATTTGAGTTTGCTTATTAATATGCAATGATTTTCTTATTTTCATGTATTTGTCTTTGTTTATTTCACTGTTAAAAACGATGATTAATTAGGTTTAAATCCTGTCTTTATGCATCTTGTTTTCATATGCACAAAATCAGCTGATGATTAAATCATTTAGGTTTGTTTTTATTATTTTCTGTATACAGCCCCTCATTCGGACTGTGTGTTTGGACTATCATTCGGACCTTCCTTCCAGATTAATGTCCAGCATTCCGTTCGACCTTTAGTGTTCTTAGTTTATTTTTAAACCTGTTTTTAGTTCTATTTCTTTGTCTTTTTTATTATGCTCTAATTGTAGTCATTAGGTAATAATTATGTTTTTATTTGAGCCGTAGATTAGATTGTTTTAAAGTATTTACTAAGTTTTATTTTTAATTTTCTCTTTCCAACTCATGCTTTGAATTATGCATTGTGATTTTGTTCTTTTTAATTCCCGATTTTCTTCTTCAATACTATTGTAATGTTTTGAAATTATGTTTTATTTATTTCTTTGTATATGGATTTGTAGGGTTAGGTGTGTTAATTGTTAGTATACTAGTATCTTGTCAATTTATCATAGTAATAAGACCTATTCCTTTCACTTTGTGATTATTGAAAAGACTTGTAGAGAAGAACTTAAAATTAGCTTTATTAAGTTTTCTCCTTGCTTTTTATTTCTATTAAGTTTTCTACTTGCTTTTCTTTATTCAGTTTTCCATTCACTTATTAGTTAAATCTTCCTTGAACCCGAGATTTTCAAGTAGTTGTTGATAATATATTTTTCAGTCAGAAATTATTCGTTTATAAATTATCTAGTTGTTGTAATTGTATTTCTAAATATGTACTTTCTGTGAATAGTTAGTTCTCGAAGTTATTTAATAGGTTTTGTTATATTCTCATTTGTGAGTTGAAATAACATAGTCTGATATTATCCTAGTCTGATGTTTTTTTTAGTTCAGCCATATTACTAATTTAGGAGTTTGACTCGGTTTTTCATTTTGAAGTTATTTCAATCTTTTGTTTATTTAAGTATTTCTTATACAATGCCCTAGGAACCCCTCTACCTTAGCATATATTTTGTAGCAAATCTAAGCCTACCAACCCCGGTCGATAATTAAATATTAGGTGTATTTAAGATAGTATAACACATCCAGATATTTAGGTATTAATCTAGTCAAGATAACACCCAACATTTTGGTGTCGTAGCCGGGGAATTGTTCTGTAAGGTAGAAAAAATAGAATTTGCTTATGAAATTTAGTGATAGGTTGGTGGCGGGGGAGCGGTAAGACGAGAGGTAAGAACCTGCGCATCTGTTATAACAGGCTCCCCCAAAACCCAATAGTAGCAGTAGTCTAGGTTTTCTTTTAATTTAGTTTTGCATGTACAAAGTCTAGATAGGTAAGGATAGATAGGTTTCCTTTACATTACATAGCAAGGGGAAGGGGAAACGGTAAGACGCAAAGACAAACTCACTACGAAATTTCCATAGTGTGACAGCCTGACGCATCCAATTTAGTGGGTCTCCCCAAAGCCTTGTTGTTCCTTTTTCGCACAAGTATGTATGCCTTTAGGTAATTTACTTTCGTATAATTTACTCGAGTACAAGTGTAGGACTTATTTTACAATTAAATCACTTAGTGGTGTTGTAAGTACCACCCATCCTGCTAACAAACTAACATAAACATTTGAAAGAGGAACCCCAATATAATATATGAATAGTTATTTATGTCGTGGGAAGATATGGTAGGAAAGAAGGATGAAGAATTTGTTACCTTTGAATTCCCTATTAGAGGTCCAGGAGGAATGGCACAAATAAAGTACGTTCCCCCATCCATTTTTCCAAATTTTCACTGAATAGAGAATGAAGACCCCAATGTATTTTTATTTCAATTGGAAATGCTTTGTAGAGCATGTAATGTTCAAAATCTGAATTTTTTCCCTCTTACTTTGAAAGGGGCAGCCCTCCGATGGTTCACGAGCTTAGGTGGGAATTGCATTCAAACTTGGGAAGACATGAAACATACGTTCTTGAAAAGATACCAAGAGTATTATAGGGTTAATGAGGACATATTTGAAATAACATAGGGAGAAGAAGAAACTTTGGAAAATTATGTCGAACGCTTTCAATACAACCTTCAGAGATCAAAATTAAGACAGTCAGGGAAAAATACTTTAAAAAATCTTTTACTCAAAGGCATAAAAATGGAATATTTAGAAATTTTAAACCTGATGGGAATAGGTGATGTACCTCAGTTATCATATGATAATGTTTGTGAATTATGTAGAAGGTATTCAAGAGGAAAATTCAAGATTAGTTAGAAAATACCCTCTTTTCAGCCTTATATTAACCCCTGTCAACCTTGTTCACAAATCTTTTCTATCCCATCTGATGATCATAGGGATACTTTCTCTTATGATGCAACACTTCTTGTTTTACAAGATTTTCAACAAATTTTTTAGGCAGGATCAATCACACAAGCCAATCAATTACCCCTGCTGCAATTGCCTTACGCATATTTCTGTTCAGTCCAGTCCACCTTCTAACAACAATAAAGCAATACAAGATGCTTACAGTGTTGAACTGCAACATTTGTCTACCTTACCTACCTCACCAACATTATTGCAAGAAATTCATATGAGATTTGGAGAAGTTATAGATCAAGGGATTGTAAAGACTACGGAAGAAAGTAAAATTTCTATTTTGCCTTTTTCACAAGAAGATAAGATAAACCTAGAATGCCTTTCATTCGATGAGGAAGGGACATTAGAACCTGAATATTCCCTATCATTAAACTGAGATTCTGTATGCATTCTAAAGTTTAATGAAAGATCTCGTGACATAACAAATGAAGAAGAAAACGTAGAATACATAAGTCACATTGAAATATGGTTCCAAGAGGGAACTAAGCCATGGTACCATCCTCTTCTTCAATGTTTATTTCTGCTAAATCAAACAGCTCGATTGATTCTTCATATCCCGGTAATTATCATAATATTTTTCTTATATGTGGATAAAGGTATATTTCTAATTTTGCTTCGAACATGGCTACATTAAAAAAAGTCATATACTTGAATTGTTTTCTTCCTTTCTTTTAGTAGAATAGGATATTTTGTAAATATGTTTTTGTTTTATCAAATAAATAAGAGTCATTTCTAATAAATTGTTTGGAGGAGACTCTTTTTCTTTTATGAATAAATATGAATCATCTAACAAATGGTTTTGCAGCCTGATTATAAGAATTTTATCTATGAGCAACTCATGGAGTATTATCTGAAAGAAAATTTACGATCGTAAGCTATCTTAAACCTTTGCAGCTCATAGTGATAATTAAAAACAATTTTGTGTACATCATTCTTAACCATTCCTTTTATGATTCAGATAGTTTTTGGGTATTTTGATTCAGACATGTATATTTTGATTTTCTATTTTAAACAATTGCATGATAAGACTTACTCTCATTATTTGAATCTTATCTTATACCTCTGGATTACTAGTTTATCCTATCCGTATTATCAAAACTTGTCTCTTAAAGTATCTTTGTGTGATAACTCGATAGTAGGTGGAATTTTTTTGCTTATGGGGAACATTATTTATCTTTTACGAAGAAGTAGGGTTATAAGGTCAGAGAACAACTTTAAGTTATTCTCTTTTGACATGATTTATGATTAAGGCCATTATGAGAATTACTTATAAGTTTTAACAAAATTGAATTATGTGTTTTAGCAGGGCTTAGCACGCTCTAGTACCAATAGGCTTCCATATACTTAATATCATTATACAAGGCAAACCCATCGGGGTACTGAACAGGCCCGCTGGCAGTGGGTCAATGCTAAGTAAAAACTTACAACAAGGAAGCTCGATAAATGCAAGTAAACCCGTCGGGCTATTGAACAGGCTCATTGGCAATAGGACTATGCTTGCATGGTACCAAGATAAACCCGTCAGGGTACTAAACAGGACTGTTGGCAGCGGGTCAATGTCGGGTAAAAGAGATCTGGTTAATACACTACTATGCACATGATTTGAAGAATGATGATAAATATGAAGAAAATTTTTCAAAATTTATTTTAAGGCCGATTGTTTTCAATGCCATTTGAGAATCGCTGTAAGTTGGAATTGGACCTAGCCATCTAATTCAACACATACCTAGGATGTCATTAGCTTAGAAATGGGACCCATAGCTATAAAATCTCACACACTCCGAGGTAAACTCAAAATATCTTATGATGACAAGATATCTTTTAAATAAGGCATGGATGACTAGTTTTTCCTTTGTATGCTTTCAGGTCTTTTATCAACATTTAAGTGGTCTTTCTTAGCACTATTATTTTTCATGAATTATACATATCTGAATCATTTCCATTTACTAGTTAGTTATTCTTTTTACGAAATAATAAAACATCATTATAGGACTTTCTTCTTCTTCTTTCTCATGGCTTGAGGACACGCCATACCTTTGGTTTGGGGGAAGAAGGATTAGGAAAATTAGATTATTGTTTTTTATTTATGATAGATCTATTTTCTCTGACAAAAAATGATAAGTGTTTTTCAGGATAAATTAGCCATAGAACTTGGTTATAGAATGAAGTATATTTTTACAGAAGATCAATATGGAGGACTATATTAAGATCGAAGGGTAATCCAAATGAAATATCACATGATGATCTCAACTTGGTGATATTATAGCACTAAAATTTGCTAACCAAATTTTGTTTCTGCAAATATTTTTTACCTCCATGGGAATGCTTTGACCTTAAAATTTTTTTAGTTATCATTTCACTGTTAGTAACCCTATCCTTTTACCCAATCATGCATGTAAACTATCAAATGATTAATTTTATACCATATGTTCAACTTGTCCAAAGTTTTACTTTGGACATGGTTGAACTAATTATAAATTTTATGAACTCATTCATTCATGCATATGCCTGTTGCTAGCTTATATTTTAAAGTTTTCTTTGATAGTATGATCTCTTATCTTTTTCTTTGCTCAGTGGGACCTGACATTTCTCCAGTTTGGGGGAATGTTGAGCCACATTTTGTTATCATTTTTGGCGTTAAAATAACACATTTAAATGCATATTTTATTATCTTTCGTGTATTTTATGTCATGCAAGTCGTTATTCAGCACAAGGTAAGAACAAATTTAATGTTTATTCAACTTTGGTTATTAATATCAATTTTTTATGATTTTATTAACTCAAATCTATATTATTTAAAGCATATTTAATATATTAATTGATTTACATATTTGTTTGCAGGTAATGTAGTATGATTGGGCGAATCTATAAACAAAATGCATTCAGTTCACCGTTCAGCCCAATCTACACAATCACCGCCTAGCTCATTGTCCACCTCATCACGCAGCTCGCCGTCCAGCTCGTTAACCAGGATGTGTGCTGTCCATAATTGATTTCAGGCATTAAACATTGATGGCATAATCTGCAAACCATTCTTCTGAACACGTGCCTAGGTGATGGCATTAGGAATCTAGAAGGATCGCGGGTGCATTAATTTCTCCATTTTGTTTTCACTTCTCACACATTCAAAGGAGGGAAAGTTCTAGAGGATCGTTGTTGTCACGATGTTGTTGCTTATTACCTCGTCATCTAGCCCGTTGTGAAAAATTCACTGGTGGTTTGCCATGTTTCCCAAGATTAACGCTTAGTGTATCCAGCTCACAATGCAGCTAGCTATTTAGCCTTCCGTCCAAATCGCCTATCAGCCTTTGCACTGTAAAATATAAAACAACCCGCAAATAAATTGTTATTGGTGTGCCTGGGTAATAAAGCATTGTTCTAGATAGCACAACAGCTCCCAATTTCCTTCGCTCGCCACCACTTTACCAGTCACGCGGAAAGAGGAGAAGTTACACCACCACGACGCCCTGTTCACGCTGAAGAGAAGCCTGCATGCCACGTTCACAATGAAGAAAACCATATTTACATGAAAGAAGGGATATGCCTATGTGCTGGCTTGTAAACTATTATTTCTTTTAATGATTGACTAAATTTAGAAGAGCAGTCGACCACTAAAGGGTCAACTTGCTCAACCTCTTGAAAACAGTGTGTATATAAACACCTCCATACAGAGAGAAAGGGGATTGATCGATCCATTAGATAGATAGTTAGTTTTCTTTGAGGGAAGGATACTGTAACTATGTTCCTTTTGTTTAATAAGAACTCTACGCTTTGTTCTTTATGACTGCGTGTGCAAGCATTCGCCAGGCATTATCCATGATTGCTGAGAGGGCCCCTAGACAATCTATGGTTTCTATTTTCGTACAAGTTTTTGTTATCTCATCCTTACATATAAGTAGTTTTATTTCTAATTTGTTTAGGTAGTTAAGTTTCTGCAATCATTTATTTTCTCTATTTCATGTAGCATGTCTTTGTTGTAGTTAATGAAATTCATACTATGTTGTTAATGTAGTTTTTGTTTATAAATGGCCGATCACACATAGTTTGCTTTCAGGTTTGCTTTTAATCCTTTCATTCTTAGCTTATTGTTCAGTTTTATTTGCAAGCATATAGAATAGGTTGTTTTTATCAATTTAGATAGAATTTAAATAAGCACATAGAATAGGTTGGTTTCATCAATTTAGATAGATTAAGTTCTGTTTATTCTTGTTATAAGTTTATGTAATTTAAATTCTAGTTTGCTTATTAATATGCAATGATTTTCTTATTTTCATGTATTTGTCTTTATTTATTTCAATGTTAAAAATGACGATTAATTAGGTTTAAATACTATCTTTATGCATCTTGTTTTCATATGCACAAAATCAACTGATCATTAAATCATTTAGGTCTGTTTTTATTATTTTCTGTATATAGCCCCTTATTCGGACTGTGTGTTTGGACTGTCATTCGGACCTTCCTTCCAGATTATTGTCCAGCCTTCTGTTCGACCTTTAGTGTTCTTAGTTTTTTAAACTTGTTTTCAGTTCTGTTTCTTTGGATTTTTTATTATGCTCTGATTGTAGTAATTAGGTAATAATTATGTTTTTATTTGAGCTGTATATTAGATCGTTTTAAAGTATTTACTAAGTTTTATTTTTAATTTTCTCTTTCCAACACATGCTTTGAATTATGCATTGTGATTTTGTTCTTTATAATTCCTGATTTTCTTCTTCAATACTGTTGTAATGTTTTGAAATTGTGTTTGATTTATTTCTTTGTATATGGATTTGTAGGGTTAGGTGTGTTAATTTCTAGTATACTAGTATCTTGTCAATTTATCATAGTAATAAGACCTATTCCTTTCACTTTGTGATTATTGAAAAGACTTGTAGAGAAGAACTTAAAATTATATTTATTAAGTTTTCTACTTGCTTTTTATTTCTATTAAGTTTTCTACTTTCTTTTCTTTATTCAGTTTTCCATTCACTTATTAGTTAAATCTTCCTTGAACCCCAGCTTTTCAAGTAGTTGTTGATAATATATTTTTCAGTCAGAAATTATTTGTTTATAAATTATCTAGTTGTTGTAATTGTATTTCTAAATATGTACTTTCTGTGAATAGTTAGTTCTCAAAGTTATTTAATAGGTTTTGTTATATTCTCATTTGTGAGTTGAAATAACATAGTCTGATATTATCCTAGTCTGATGTTTTGTTTTAGTTCAGCCATATTACTAATTTAGGAGTTTGAATCGGTTTTTCATTTTGAAGTTTTTTCAATCTTTTGTTTAATTAAGTATTTCTACAATGCCCTAGGAACCCCTCTACCTTCGCATATATTTTGTAGCAACTCTAAGCCTACCAACCCCGGTCGATAATAAATATTAGGTGTATTTAAGATAGTAGAACACATCCAGATATTTTGGTATTAATCTAGTCGAGATAACACCCAACATTTTAGTGCTGTTGCCGGGGAATTGTTGTGTAAGGTAGAAAAAATAGAATTTACTTATGAATTTTAGTGATACGTTGGTGGCGGGGGAGCGGTAATACGAGAGGTAAGAACCTGCGCATCTGTTATAATAGGAGCCCCCAAAACTCAGCAGTAGTAGTAGTCTAGGTTTTCTTTTAGTTTAGTTTTTCATGTACAAAGTCTAGATAGGTTGCCTTTACATTACACAGCAAGGGGAAGGAGAAATGGTAAGATGCAAAGATGACCTCACTATGAAATTTCCATAGTGTGACAGCCTTACACATCCACTTTAGTGGGTCTACCCAAAGTTTTGTTGTTCCTTCTTCACACTAGTATGTCTACTTTATGCAAGGTTTGATTTTTTTTCGCAGACAAAGATAGTTTTATTTTTCATAAGTTCAATTGAATGTATGTATTCCTTTACGTAATTTACTTTCATATAATTTATTCGAGTTCAAGTGTAGGACTTATTTTACAATTAAATCACTCAGTGGTGTCGTAAGTACCATCCATCCTGCTAACAAACTGACAGGAACATTTGAAAGAGGAACCCCAATATAATATATGAATAGTTATTTATGTCATGGGAAGATATGGTAGGAAAGAAGGATGAAGAATTTGTTACCTTTGAATTCCCTATTAGAGATCCAGGAGGAATGGCACAAATACAGTACGTTCCACCATCCATTTTTCCAAATTTTCACGGACTAGAGAATGAAGACCCCGATGAATTTTTATTTCAATTGGAAATGCTTTGTAGAGCATATAATGTTCAAAATATGAATTTTTTCCCTCTTACTTTGAAAGGGGCAGCCCTCCGATGGTTCATGAGCTTAGGTGGGAATTGAATTCAAACTTGGGAAGACATGAAACATACGTTCTTGAAAAGATACCAAGAGTATTACAGGGTTAATGAGGACATCTTTGAAATAACACAGGGAGAAGAAGAAACTTTGGAAAATTATGTCAAACGCTTTCAATACAACCTTCAGAGATCAAAATTAAGATAGTCGGGGAAAAATACTTTAAAAAAACTTTTGCTCAAAGGCATAAAAAGTGAATATTTAGAAATTTTAAACTTGATGGGAAGAGGTGATGTATCTCAGTTATCATATGATAATGTTTGTGAATTATGTAGAAGGTATTCAAGAGGAAAATTCAAGATTAGTAAGAATATAACCTCTTTTCAGCCTTATCTTAACCCCTGTCAACCTTGTTCACAAATATTTTCTGTCCCATCTGATGAGCATAGGGATACTTTCTCTTATGATGCAACACTTCTTATTTTACAAGATTTTCAACAAATTTTTCAGGTAGGATCAATCACACAAGCTAATCAATTACCCCTGCCACAATTACCTTCTCATAAACCTCCTCTATGCCTTACGCATATTCCTGTTCAGTCCAGTCCACCTTCTAACAGCAATAAAACAGTACAATATGCTTACAGTGTTGAACTGCAACATTTATCTACCTTACCTACCTCACCAACATTATTGCAAGAAATTCATACGATATTTGGAGAGGTTATAGATCAAGGGATTGTAAAGACTACAGAAGAAAGCAAAATTTCTATTTTGCCTTTTTCACAAGAAGATAAGATAAACCTGGGATGCCTTTCATTCGATGAGGAAGGGACATTAGAACCTGAATATTCCATGTCATTAAACTTAGATTTTGTATGCATTCTAAAGTTTAATGAAAGATCTCGTGACATAACAAATGAAGAAGAAAACATAGAATACATAAGTCACATTGAAATATGGTTCCAAGAGGGATCTAAGCCATGGTACTATCCTCTTCTTCAATGTTTATTACTACTAAATCAAACAGCTCGATTGATTCTTCATATCCCGGTAATTATTATAATATTTTTCTTTTATGTGGATAAAGGTATATT
This sequence comes from Pseudotsuga menziesii, assembly GCA_001517045.1. Classification (NCBI taxonomy): domain Eukaryota; kingdom Viridiplantae; phylum Streptophyta; class Pinopsida; order Pinales; family Pinaceae; genus Pseudotsuga; species Pseudotsuga menziesii. Next base: position 157,043 of record LPNX010932689.1, read on the forward strand.
TCTAATTTTGCTTCGAACATGGTTACATTGGAAGAATTCATATACTTGAATTGTTTTCTTCCTTTCTTTTAGTAGAATAGGATATTTTATAAATATGTTTTTGTTTTATCAAATAAATAAGAGTCATTTCTAATAAATTGTTTGCAGGAGACTCTTTTTCTTTTATGAATAAATATGAATCATCTAACAAATGGTTTTGTAGCCTGATTATAAGAATTTTATCTATGAGCAGCTCATGGAGTATTATCTGAAAGAAAATTTACGATCGTAAGCTATCTTAAACCTTTGTAGCTGATAGTGATAATTAAAAACAATTCCCTGTACATCATTCTTAACCGTTCCTTTTATGATTCAGATAGTTTTTGGGTATTTTGATTCATACATGTATATTTCTGATTTTCTATTTTAAATAGTTGTGTGATAAGACTTAATCTCATTATTTGAATCTTATCTTATACCTCTGGATTACTAGTTTATCCTATGCGTATTATCAAAACTTGTCTCCTAAAGTATCTTTGTGTGATAACTTGATAGTAGGTGGAATTTTTTTGCTTATGGGGAACATTATTTATCTTTTACGAAGAAGAAGGGTTATAAAGTCAGAAAACAACTTTGAGTTATTCTCTTTTGACATGATTTATGATTAAGGCCGTTATGACAGTTACTTATAAGTTTTTACAAAATTGAATTATGTGTTTTAGCAGGGCTTAGCACGCTCTAGTACCAATCGACTTCCATATACTTAATATCACTATACAAGGCAAACCCGTCAGGGTACTGAACAGGCTCGCTGGCAGCGGGTCAATGCTAAGTAAAAACTTACAACAAGGAAGCTCGATAAATGCAAGTAAATCGGTCGGGGTACTAAATAGGCTCGCTAGTAGTGGGACTATGCTTGCATGGTACCAAGATAAACCCGTCGGGGTACTAAATAGGCCTGCTGGCAGTGGGGTAATGTCGAGTAAAAGAGATCTAGTTAATGCACTACTATGCACATGATTTGAAGAATGATGATAAATATGAATAACATTTTTCAAAATTTATTTTAAGGCCGATTGTTTTCAATGTCATTTGAGAATCGCTGTAAGTTGGAATTGGACCTAGCCATCTAATTCAACACATACCTAGGATGTCATTATCTTAGAAATGGGACCCATAGCTATAAAATCTCACACACTCCGAGGTAAACTCAAAATATCTTATGATGACAAGATATCTTTTAAATAAGGCATGGATGACTAGTTTTTCCTTTGTATGCTTTCAGGTCTTTTATCAACATTTAAGTGGTATTTCTCAGCACTGTTATTTTTCATGAATATACATATCTGAATCATTTCCATTTACTAGTTAGTTTTTCATTTTACAAAATAATAAAATAGCATGATAGGACTTTTTTTCTTCTTCTTTCTTATGGCTTGAGGACATGCCACACCTTTGGTTTGGGGGAAGGAGGATTAGGAAAATTAGAATGTTGTTTTTTATTTATGACAGATCTATTTTGTCTAACAAAAAATGATAAGTGTTTTCCAGGATAAATTAGCCATGGAACTTGGTTATAGCATGAAGTATATTTTTACAGAAGATCAATATGGAGGACTATATTAAGATCGAAGGATAATCCAAATGAAATATCACATGATGATCTCAACTTGGTGATGTTATAGCACTAAAATTTGCTAACCAAATTTTGTTTCTGCAAATCGTTTTTACCTCCATGGTAATGCTTTGACCTTAAAAAGTTTTTAGTTATCATTTCATTGTTAGTAACCCTATCCTTTTACCCAATCATGCATGTAAACTATCAAATGATTAATTTTATACCATATGTTCAACTTGTCCAAAGTTTTACTTTGGACATGGTTGAACTAATTATAAACTTTATGAACTCATTCATTCATGCATATCCCTGTTGTCGACTTATATTTTAAAGTTCGCTTTGATAGTATGATCTCTTATCTTTTTCTTTGCTCACTTGGCATTTCTCCGGTTTGGGGGAATGTTGAGCCTCATTTTGTTATCATTTTTGGCATTAAAATAACACATTTAAATGCATATTTTATTATCTTTTGTGTATTTTATGTCATGTAGGTCGTTATTCAGCACAAGGTAAGAATAAATTTAATGTTTATTCAACTTTGGTTATTAATATCAATTTTTTATGATTTTATTAACTCAAATCTATATTATTTAAAGCATATTTAATATATTAGTTGATTTAAATATTTGTTTGTAGGTTATGTAGTATTATTGGGTGAATCTATAAACAAAACGCATTTAGCTCACCGTTCAGCCTGATCTGTGCAATCACCGCCCAACTCATTGTCCAGCTCATCACGCAGCTCGTCGTCCAACTCGTTAATCCCGCTGTGCGCTGTCCATAACCAATTTCAGGCTTTAAACGTTGAAGCAATATGCAAACCATTTTGTTGACCATGTGTCCAGGTGATAGCATAATCAACAATCTAGAAGGATTGCGGGTGCATTAATTTCTCCATTTTGTTTTCATTGCTCACGCATTCAAAGGGGGAAACGTTCTAGAGGATTGTCGATGTCACAATGATGTTGCTTATTACCTCATCATCCAACCCGCTGTGCAAAATTCGTTGGTGGTTTTCCATGTTTCCTAAGATTAACGCTCACTATATCCAGCTCACAATGCAACTAGTTGTTCAACCTTCCATCCAGATCGCCTATCATCCTGCAAACTGTAAAATATAAAATAGCCTGAAAATAAATTGTTATCAGCATGCCTAGGTAATACATCCGTGTTATGGATAGCACAACAGCTCGCAATTTCCTTCGCTAGCCACCACTCCACCAGTCATGCGAAAAGAGGAGTAGTTACACCACCACGATGCCCTGTTCACGCTGAAGAGAAGCCTACATGCCACGTTCACAATGAAGAAAATCATATTCACACCAAAGAAGGATATGCCTATGTGCTTGTCTGTAAATTGTTATTTCCTTTTATGATTGACTAAATTTAGAAGAGCAGTTGACCACTAAAGGGTCGACTTGCTCAACCTCTTGAAAACAGTGTGTATATAAACACCTCCATACAGAGAGATAGGGGATTGATCAATCCATTAGATAGATAGTTAGTTTGCTTTGAGGGAAGAATCTTGTAACTATGTTCCTTCTATTTAATAAGAACTCTACACTCTGATGTTTATGACTGCATGTGCAAGCATTCGCCAGGCATTATCCATGATTGCTGAGAGGGCCCCTTGACAATATATGGTTTCTATTTTCGTACGAGTTTTTGTTATCTCATCCTTACAGATAAGTAGTTTTATTTCTAATTTGTTTTATTTTTGTTTAAGTTTCTGCAATCATTTATTTCTCTGTTTCCTGTAGCGTGTATTTTTGTAGTTAATGAAATTCATACTATGTTGTTAATGTAGTTTTTGTTTATAAATGGTCAGTCACGTATAGTTTGATTTCAGGTTTGCTTTTAATCCTTTCATTCTTAGCTTATTGTTCAGTTTTATTTGCAAGCATATAGAATAGGTTGTTTTTATCAATTTAGATAGAATTTAAATAAGCACATAGAATAGATTGCTTTCATCAATTTAGATAGCTTAAGTTCTGTTTATTCCTGTTATAAGTTTATGTAATTTAAATTCCTATTTGCTTATTAATATGCAATGATTTTCTTATTTTCACGTATTTGTCTTTGTTTATTTCACTGTTAAAAATTATGATTAATTAGGTTTAAATCCTGTCTTTATGCATCTTGTTTTCATATGCACAAAATTAGCTGATGATTAAATCATTTAGGTCTGTTTTTATTATTTTATGTATACTGCCCCTGCTTCGGACTGTGTGTTTGGATTGTCATTCGGACCTTCCTTCTAGATTGTTGTCTAGCCTTCCATCTGACCTTTAGTGTTCTTAGTTTATTTTTAAACCTGTTTTCAGTTATGTTTCTTTGGATTTTTTATTATGCTCTGATTGTAGTCATTAGGTAATAATTATGTTTTTATTTGAGCCGTAGATTAGATTGTTTTAAAGTATTTACTAAGTTTTATTTTTAATTTTCTCTTTCCAACTCATGCTTTGAATTATGCATTGTGATTTTGTTCTTTTTAATTCCCGATTTTCTTCTTCAATACTGTTGTAATGTTTTGAAATTATGTTTGATTTATTTCTTTGTATATGGATTTGTAGGGTTAGGTGTGTTAATTGCTAGTATACTAGTATCTTGTCAATTTATCATAGTAATAAGACCTATTCCTTTCACATTGTGATTATTGAAAAGACTTGTAGAGAAGAACTTAAAATTATCTTTATTAAGTTTTCTACTTGTTTTTTATTTAATTATCTTTATTAAGTTTTCTACTTGCTTTTATTTATTTAGTTTTCCATTCACTTATGAGTTAAATCTTCCTTGAACCCTAGCTTTTCAAGTAGTTGTTGATGATATATTTTTTCAGTCAGAAATTATTTGTTTATAAATTATCTAGTTGTTGTAATTGTATTTCTAAATATGTACTTTCTGTGAATAATTAGTTCTCGAAGTTATTTAATAGGTTTTGTTATATTTTCATTTGTGAGTTGAAATAACATAGTGTGATATTATCCTAGTCTGATGTTTTGTTTTAGTTCAACCATATTACTAATTGAGGAGTTTGACTCAGTTTTTCATTTTGAAGATTTTTCAATCTTTTGTTTATTTAAGTATTTTTACGACGCCCTAGGAACCCCTCTACCTTTGCATATATTTTGTAGCAACTCTAAGACTAGCAACCCCGGTTGATAATTAAATATTAGGTGTATTTAAGATAGTAGAACACATCCAGATATTTTGGTATTAATCTAGTCGAGATAACACCCAACAGTTGTAGTGGCTAGTCATATCACATGGGGATTTTAGGGAGGGCATATTCCTCGACCAACAAGACCAATGATTGCTCCAGATCTAGGGCCAACTCTAGGTCCACCAGTAGCACTGACACGGGGCAGTTTCTATGTTGGTGATCTTGGGGACCCATACTCTGCTACCATGGGAGGATCCACAAGTCTGGGGGATCATGCATTATATGTTTGTATAGAGTGAGGAGCAATATTTTGTATATGCCATTGGAATTGAATATGTTAAGGGTTATATATATGACATCTTTTGACACCCTTTTTGGACACCTTTTTGTATTTTTTTTATTGCTTCATATACTTACATTTATCCATTTTTGGACAACTTGTTAAATCTTAGCATTGGTACGAATTGATCATGTTTCATTGAGTATTTGTTATTTACTAATGATTTGGGACATGGTTATGTTACTTTTGTATGCCTAAAAGGAGTTGGTGTTCTAGGTTTGTTTCTTGTTGTAGTTTTGGAGCTACAAAAAGTGTCTTGGAGGCAGTTGCGAAACCCATGATATAGTGGTTGTGACACCTATAATGGATTGGCTACACAACCTATTTTCCTGAGACATGGACTAACAAAATATTGCTTATGGAGACCCATTCTTGATATTTGAAGGTCATGGGATGGTTACAACATGAAAATTATTATATCTGAAGTTTTACTTCGTATTTCACTCGAGCTACGAAACCAAGTGTAATGGTTCCACGACTAACTGGAAAAGTTGTATAAACTTATCATAATGTTCTACATCTGGATGACACATCTTGTAACCACTCCCTATTTTATTGTGTCAACTAGGATCGTGTCTATTTGAGAGATAAATATCATTAGATCCAAGCCTATGTTTGTCATGTTAATTTCTTATTTTGGTTTGCACAATCATAGGGAGATTGAGTCGGAATGGTGCCATTCTTGGTATTCTATTGCAACTAGAGACCATAGATCGTGAACTATTATTTCTTTTCAAGATTCAATGTGATGTATAAAAACTCTTAATTTTCTATTGAAAAGGAGAGCCATAGATCTATAGAACTATTGAATATAATTGTACCCAAAATATGTTAGTTTATAAAAGAATTGATGTTGTTGGTTTCTGGATGCGTTGAATAGCATTGTGTGATTGAGTGGCTTGTTCAGCTCTTGTCTTTGAAGGAAGGCCCCCCTTTAGAGGACATGTGATGATTGTAAATTAGTTTTCTCCTTTTGTAATTTTCAAGAGATTGGTGTGATTTATTTAATTCTGTTACATTTATAAGTTTGAGTTATTTTCCTGTTAATGCTTTGATTAGTTATTAGTTGCATGATGCAAAGTGTTTGTCTCATGATATGGATGCATAAGTTTGGAGCAAATAATTGCTTAAAAGTTGAAGTAGGGTTCTGTAGATGTTGATTGATTTTATATGAATAGTTAACATTGTCTAATTACAGAGCCCTGTAGATTTTGGATTGTAGATTTGAGAAATATTGGTTCATTTATAATCCTTTCCTTCATGTAAGCATAGTCGAGGTTGATTTCCTTTCTGTAAGTTAAAGTAGATATTGAATTCTCCTTGTTGATTATATATAGATTTGTTTTCTCCTTGAGAAAGAAATCTAGTTGGTTTGTTTACCTTTTGCAAAAGTAGTCTAGATGATTGAATTCACCTTCTACAAAAGTAATTTAGATGATTGAATTTCCTTCTACAAAATTAATTAGGCGGTTTGATTAATTTCATATCAGATCAATAAGGGTGTGTTGTTGTTAGGCGATTGGTTACTCATGAGGTTTGTTTAATTATTTAAGTTAAAAATAATTTCTTTCCTTCTTTAGAGACTTGAATGTAAAGCTTTCTTAACTCACAATGGAGATGATCCTTTCCTTCTGAATTCTCTTACGATCAACTCTACCTAAAAAAGAATGTAAAGGAACAAGATACAAAAATGAAAGCAACAAGATAATTCAATAGTCTATGCTAATGATCAAGGAGAAAAATAATGAATAATTCATATTAAATAAAAATTATTCATGGGAAAGGGAAACATATTTGTATTAATAGAAATATAGAAGAAAACTAGAACCAAATCCTTGATGTTGAAACCTTGTTCTCACAAGCTCTTGACTCACAATCACAAGCTCGACAATTTCTCACTCACAAGACCATACTCTTTGCCTCTCACACTCAAAATGATTCCACCAGCATAAAGGTGCTTTCTTTGGTCCTCAGAGGTCACTTATATTGGTCAAAGGGAGCTAAATAGGTTGATATTCTTTGGGAGGAAGGTGAGGGATTACCCCTAGAGATTAGGGGTATGAGTGCCACCTACTCCAGTCAATTGGGATAAGCCTCCATGAGGACTTTAATCTATAAGGTTCTCGAAATCTCTTCTTTTTTCCATTTTGAGAGTGTTAAACCTCTTTGCACGCTAGCATAAGGCATCAGGGAGGGCTGACACTTATTTTCCAAGAGCAACAAGTGTGACTGGTTCTTCTTGTCAATGGGAAAAAGGCTCCAAGCTTGGCTGATGCCTTATGTCAAAAGACAAGGTGGGTTAGGGATCCTATAATTGGGCAAAAACTCCTCCAAACGATGTTCCGGCCAATGAAATTCATGGAATTAGGAAAGGTGACAGTTTTTAGGTGTAACAATTGGATTTTCCCAAGGTTTATTCTGTTCTTATTATGTGGATGGCTTATTATATGCTTGTTTCTTTCATTTCAGTTTCAATTAACTTCAATTGTTTTTCCATTACACGAGTAACATTAAATTTGCAATATAAAGTAAAACATTGTATAATATTAGAAAACTTGTTCGACAAACTCCTCCAGTAGAATATCCACATTAATTTTCATATCAATAATGAAGTGTTTATTTATTGCAATGAAGATTCAGTGGGTAGGAAATGTGGATGTTCTTCTACAATTTCACGTCGCTACAAATAAATCTTGATATACATACTATTGTAAGTGTGGTAAAGTATTTTAAAACTTGAAATATGTATCGAATCATGTGAACTCTTAATTCATCAGTCTAAAAACCCAAGTATGGAATGGAACTTTGGTCAAAGAATGACTTCTTTATTTTGTTCTATAATTTGTGCTAGTAGAGGAGGTCCAAAATTGTTTAGACATGCTACAAGTAATCATACCATGTTCCTCTAAATAAATAATGCCATCTAAGAAAACAAAAACAAACTTATAAATATGTGGGTTAAATATTTTGTTGATGATACACATGAAGGTAGTCAATAAATTGATGCGCTTAAAGGTATAATGAACCACTCATAAAGAAGAAAGTTGATCTTGAAAGTTGTCTTCCATACATTTGTAGGTTCCATTAAAAATCAATGATCAACCCTAAATCAAGGTCAATATTGATGAAGTATGTCCCTCCTTTGATATGATCAAGAAGGCCACCAATCTAGAATTTAGAAAATAGTGTTTTTTAGTAGTGACCTTATTAAGGACCATGCGTATGTGCAATGAAACCACGCCTTTTGTTCTTTCTTGGTGCCACAAAAGTGTGATAGTTTAGCAAGGGGATCAGTATTAATTTGTCACAGTGGTCTAGGAACTGAAAACACAGTCTCACAAAGAATACAGACAGATAATCATAAAATTGATAAAATGGTGTTGCGATGGAAGTAGCAGCTCTGTATAATCAAAATGAATAATGAATAATACAATACAATGATCATGTTGGAAGCATGAATGCCAAAGCAATTCGAATTTCCAAGGAGGTCATTTGAATTGAATGAGTGAGTCTAGCTTAACTGAATGTAAGCCACAATCAACACTCAAGTTAACCATTGATCAAAACCCTAATTGACTCAACTGAGCCCTAACTGAAGTCGGAGTGCAATAAATGACTGAGTCTAACTGAAAGTAGGTCAGACACATGTCACTGCAAGCCAACCAATAAGTGGTAGTGCATCAATGACTCCAATGAACCTCGATGAGGTTAACTAAAGTGTAACTGACCATCAAAAGTGGTTGGAGGCGCCCCTATTGACTCCAGTTCATTAAATAGTCAATTTAATGAAGGAAAGAACCTTCACTACTCTGTTTAACTGATTGTAACCATCAGTTAGCAATATGGGGCATTTATGACACTCAGATCACCCATGGAGTGCTCCAGTTAGCCTCCCCGAATGTAGGAGAAGGCTAAGTTAGCTTCCTTGGCTGAAGGTAGGTGTGGGTGTGCTCATGATGATGTCATCCAGTGCTCCTTTGATGTCAATTAAGTCAATAAAACTTAGAATAGTGGTTTAACTAGGCCAAATTGACCAAAATGAGTGTGTATGGTGGTAAATGTCTCCAACATCCCCCCTTAAGCTATACTTAGGAGGAGTAGAAAACATAAAATGCATAAGAATTCTAGGGCCCTGACAACTAAGGCCATAGGTCACCCTGTACAATACTGAAACTTAAATAATGCTCAAAAACAAACTAAGTGAGGAAAAGAGGGAAAACCCAGTGGGAAACCCCCCCCACCTCAAGTTGAACACTGAAAGTAGTTAGATCACCCTAATGAACTCACCTCCAACAGTGAACGGAGGTAAGTGAACTTCTTTTCTGAAAAGCTCTTGGTGAAGATGTCTACAATCTACTCATCAGTTGGGCAGTATTGCAGAATGATGGTCCTATCATGCACTAGCTCCCTGATATAGTGCATGTGTATCTTTACATGCTTGGTCCTCTGCCTGGTAACTGGATTTGTGGATATCTTAATAGCACTTTGATTGTCACAAAAGAGGACAGTGGACAAAGTACTACCAAGCTCAAACTCTGAAAGAATGCCTTGCAACCAAACAGCTTGGATGCAAGCATTCACCGCTCCTTAATACTCGGCCTCTGCTGAAGACAATGCTATGGAGGCCTACTTTTTGCTAGACCAGCAAATGGGGCCACCACCAAACACAAAGTCATATATGAAAATTGACTTTCGATCAATAGAATCACCCACCCAATCGGAATCTATGTATCCAACCAGCTCTAGCTCAGAGTCTGCAGCATAGTGAATGTCGTAGGTTCTGGTTCCCTGAATGTACTAGAGGATCCTCTTGGTTGCCTTCCAATGAAGATCATGGGGCTGCTGCATGTATCTTGATACAGCATTCATGGCATAACAGATATCAGGCTGAGAATGTGTCAAGTACAACAAGCTACCAATCAGCTATTGATAAATAGTGCAGTCCATGGGAGGTGTGCTTTTTCCTTCATCAAGGCTGATCCCTCAAAGGAAAGGGAATGGTGCAGGCCTACATTCAGCCATGTTAAACTTGAATAATAGGTATGATATGTATTTGGACTGAGTGACCATTATCCCATTAGAATTTTGCTCAATTTCGAGCCCCAAATCGCTCATTTCAAATGCATTGTGGAGAATAGTTTTGATGACTGAAATAGAAGGAATTGTGCTACCTGTTATCAGTAAGTCATCAAAATATAAAACAATAATATTAAAATGACCATTAGACTACTGTATATACACATTTGGTTCTGATCTACACTTTTGAAAGTTTTGCGAGAGAAGGAAAGCATCCATATTGGAATACCACTCTCTTGGGGCCTCTTTTAACCCGTATAGTGACTTCTTTAGCTTGAAAACCAAATATGGATCAGATATGTAGCCCTCAGGCTGCTTCATGTATATCTCCTCATGAATATCTCCATGCAAAAAGGCTGAATTAACATCCATATGATGCACTTCTCAGTGCTTAGATGCTGAAATTGCCAAAACTAGGCGGATGGAGTCCATTTTTGCAACCGGTGCAAAAGTCTCATGGTAGTCCACACCTTGGACCTGGGAGAAACCTTTTGCCACCAGCCTTACCTTATATTTTCAAGTTCTTCCATCTACAACAACCTTAGTCTGAAACACCCACTTGCATTGAACCAATTTCCTTCCCGAAGGAAGAGAAACTAGCTCCCAAGTAGTGTTTTTCTGAAGAGAATTCATCTCTTCATCCATGGCAACTTGCCATCTCGGATCCTTCCAGGCATGGTAGTAGGACTTTGGGTCTAAACTTATCATCAAATAACAAGTTTCGTACAGTAAATAATCGGGACAAGAGAGCACAATACCTGCTCTTTGGAAATCAGACCGGGTTCTCCTTGTATCATTCGGATTTCCAATGTTATCTCCCGCGGAGGAGAGTGTCTGTCGGGCCCATGTTGGGAGATGATTTTGTACTTCAGGTTCTGATTTAGCATCTGATGTTTGTTGTACATTGATATAAAAAATCAGAGGATCTAAATCAGGGTCATCACCCCCAATTTCATCATCAAAATATTCAGTAGAATAGGAAGAAAATTCAGTAGTTTTCTCCTTTACTAGTTCCACCTCCTGAAGAGCCTCATCTAACTTGACACTTCTTTCGATGATGATATTTTTTGTTTTGATATACATTAGCTTGAAACCTTTTGATTCATTAGGATACCCAATAAACATATATTATATGCTTTGCGGTTGAAAATCCCTCCTTTTATCAAGTGGAATTCGGGCCCATGCAGTGGACCCAAACACCTGCGGGTTCAACACATCCGGCTTGTGTCTGAAGTCTGCTTCGAAAGGGGTCTTCCCTTTCATGGACGAGTGTAGCAATCTGTTCTGAATGTATACTGCAGCATGCATGGATTCAGCCCACAAATTTGCAGCCAACTTCTTTGATTCCAACATACAGGTGGTCATCTCCTTGAGAGACCGATTCTTCATTTCCGCTACACCGTTCTGCTGGGGAGTGTAGGGAATTGAATGATGGACCTGAATACCACTTTGGGAGAATATGTGCAGAAATTAATTACTAACATACTCCCCACCATTATCAGATCTCAATATCTTTATCTTTTGTCCAGATGCATTCTCGATCAAGGCCTTTAGTTCAGTGAATTTTTCACGGACTTCAGACTTCTTTTTGAGAAAGAAGACCCATGTCTACTTGGAAAAACCATCAATAAAATTCGGAAGATACCTTGATCCATTCATGGATGTGATAGGCATGGGACCACTGATATCAGAATGTATTAGTCCCAAGATGCATATAGCTCGGTTTGCCTTCCCCCGATCGAACTTGTGCTCAGGGTGCTTTCCAACAACACAGCCCTTGCAAATTCCAGTGGTTGCCTTGATGACCGGGAGGCCTTCAACCATGGATTTTTTTTGTAATTTATACAAGTATTTGAAGTTGAGATGGCCAAACCTCTCATGCCACAGTCTACTAACTTCATTTCCATGAGTCAGCAATGCGGTGGGCTTTGCATCTGCCACAAAGTGGGAAAACTCATAGGCTTTTGCAAGATGGTTTGCAAGGCCTTTTGCAAAAGGTTTTCCGGATGCAAGTTCCGTGATCTCTACATAATTCAGACTGAAGGATACTCTCTTGGGCACTCCCATATGTGTCATTTGATAGACACTCAGGAGATTTGATGCCAGAGACGGTACATACAAAAAATTTGAAAAATAGCCATTCTCAAGATCAACTGTACCTTGTCCTTCTGAAATGATGGTGGAGTCATCTCCCATGTGGATGGGTATGGATTTGCCGGTCTCCAAAGATGAGAAGGAGTCTCTTTCAGCCATCATGTGGTTCGAAGCTCTAGAATATATCAAGACTGCTTTGGAATTCGAAGTGCTTGCCATGAGGGCATGACCTCTTTCATGTTGTGGTTCCCGATCTTGTTGATCTCTCCTCCGAAATATTTCCGGAAGATTGATGTGATTTCTCTCAACAAGAGAGGTAGCTTCATCAAGTTTCTTCTTCATGCAGGCATGTTCAGGGTGGAGGCCCTTCTTGCAATATGAACACTTGACTTTTTCCTTTCCATTATGCCCTTTTCCTTTGTTCTTCTTTGAGCCGGAAGACTCACCATGCTGCTAGTTTTCAACTCTAGGCTTAGGAGCTTCGAATTTAGTTTTTGGGTTCTTCTGCTGCTTTCCTTTACCCTTCAGATCTTTGGGCCTTGAGACATGGAGGGCTTGATCATAGGAGGATCTGATGATCCCCATCTGGACAAGCTTATCATGTTCACTTGTTAGGGACTCAATGAAGGAATTGAGTGTAGGCATCTTCCATCCATGGGTAGTGAGATTCCCCACATGGAATGTAGAGACAAAAACTGAATAATCAACTCCAAGTTTGGAGAGTATGGCGAGGATGAGCTGATCATCCTCCTTCTCCACTTTGCATTGCTTCAATAGTAAGACAATGTGCTTGAAATTTGTGAAAAAGTCATTCAAGGTCTCGAAATTGGAAGGTTGGAGAGACATCAACTCATTCTCAAGTTGGTATACTCTCAATTCATCCTGCTTTCCACACAGGGTTTCCAATTTGTCCCAGATTTACTTTGGAGTCTTCAATCCCGAAAGATGGAAAAGAAGATCCCAGGAAATAGAGAGGCACAAGAATCTGAAGGCCTCATCCTTCTTGTTCAAGAATCTAGCTTTGTCTGTCACAGAAGAAGGCTCTTCTTCAGTGTCCATAGTGACCCTATAGAGTCCTCTGGCATGAAGCTGAATCTCCATGTCTCCTTTCCATGAGTGGAAATTGAATGGAGTCAAGAGTTCTACGGAAGAAGCCATATGAATCTGCTGGAGCAAATGCTTTCACCTGTTAAAAACCTGAAAATCACAACAAAAGGGGCACCGTAAGGTCAGACAACCTGCACATTTTAGGCTTTCATCACACCCAACATAGTCAATCAAGCAAGCTTGATCAACAATTTCCTTATTTGGGGTATTAAGTGGTAAGCCTTAGCTTCTGGTGCAGTGTTGTATTTTTGAGCTATTGCTCAATTTTCATGCAAGATCTGTCAAAAAACTTGTTTTTGAGAGATTTGAGCTTCATCCCGCCGTGAGCTCAAATACCATATTAATTTGTCACAGTGGTCTAGGTACTGAAAACACAGTCTCACAAAGAATACAGACAGATAATCATAAAATTGGAAAAATGGTGATGCAATGGAAGTAGCAGCTTTGTATAATCAAAATGAAGAATGAATAATGCAATGCAATGATCATGCTGGAAGCATGAATGCCAAAGAAATTCGAATTCCCAAGGATGTCATTCGAGTTGAATGAGTGAGTCTAGCTTAACTGAATGTAAGCCACAGTCAACACTCAAGTTAACCATTGATCAAAACCCTAATTGACTCAATTGAGCCCTAACTGAAGTCGAAGTGCAATAAATGACTGAGTCTAACTGAAAGTAGCTCAGACACATGTCACTGCAAGCCAACCAACAAGTGGTAGCACATCAATGACTCCAATGAACCCTGATGAGGTTAACTGAAGTGTAACTGACCATCAAAAGTGGTTGGAGGTGCCCCTGTTAACTCCAGTTCATTAAATAATCAATTTAATGAAGGAAGGTGCCTTCACTGCTCTGTTTAACTGATTGTAACCATCAGTTAGCAATATGGGGCATTTATGACACTCAGATCACCCCCGGAGTGCTCCAGTTAGCCTCCTTGAATGTAGGAGAAGGCTAAGTTAGCCTCCTTGACTGAAGGTAGGTGTGGGTGTGCTCATGCTGATGTCATCCAATGCTCCTCTGATGTCAATTAAGTCAATAAAACTTAGGATAGTGGTTTAACTAGGCCAAATTGACCAAAATGAGTGTGTATGGTGGTAGATGTCTCCAACAATCAGTACTAAGCCTGATTTTCCATTATTTAAAAGTTGTGTATCCCTCTTAATCACTACACTCTCCTTTTGTTGGGTGCATCATGTAGGAAAGTTTTCTAAGGAATAAGAACTAGGAACGAGTTTAATGGAATGTTGTGTGTTTGAAGGAGAGATAATACACTAGGTTCTAAAACTACATCTATGTATAAGCTAATGATCCATTGTATATTAGAGGGAGGTAACCACTTTTTTTTTCTTATTTGACTTGTCAAACAATGCACAATAACAAAGTTTATTCATTTCCATCTCTATTAACATTAAATATGATGATGTAGAGATGGGGTTGGATACTTCTACATTTATGCATTTAGAGTATTGTTCTTGAATGAGAAGGGCATGGTCCTTCTTAATGATCTTTGCCCAGATATCCTTCTTTTACTCAACATTAGAATGCCCATGTGTTTTTGGGGTAGGACAATTGCTTTCTCTACTTTTATGTCCTGAGAACATGGCTTGTGTTGGGGGACCCTAGGTTTCATCCACTATTATTGGATTGAACATTAAAAGAGGAAATGGGAGCATGAGAAGAGGAAAATGAATTCATTTGATGAACTAGAATAGTTTTAGGAAGCTTGGCCTCTATTTTGGAAGCAATCTAGAAAGTTTGCTCTAGGGAAGTAATAGAGAATAGTTCTAGTTCATTCTTTAAATGTGGAAACAAACCCAAAAGAACATAACATACAAAATTTATTCGGATTCTCTTACCTTGAAATTGAAGGACATGATTTTGTTGAAGAAATCAATAAACTATTGGATGAACTATCATAGGATTTGTTGATGTTGTAGCCATCTATCCAAAAACATCCTTTTACCGTAATGGTTAGAACCTCTTGCAAATGGCATCATTAAAATCTCTCCAATTTTCAATGAAGGGATGCTTATTGGTTTCTAAACGCCAGGTCTTCCATGTGAAATTCAAAAACCATAATCATGTTAGATTCTATTAGGTTTTACTAGGTTTTGATATAAGGGTGAGCACAAGCTAATGATGGTCTCGTTTTACACGTTAGATGCAATATAATAGAAAGACAAGCGTCCGTCAAATTGCATGGGTATTTTGACATACCTACACAATGAGTCTTGCTTCTAGTAAAAAATATGAAACATATGAAATTGAATCAAGCTTCCTAATATATAAATTTTATTTATTGAAATTGTTCATAACTAACAACATTTTGATTTTTTCTGCAAATTATAAGGTATATGTCCATGTTAGTGCATCCTTTGAGTGCCTAAATGATGGAATTAATATACAAAAATTAGCAAACATGTAGATGAAAAAACGATACTTGTGCGGCACTATTTTTCCAAAATAAAGATAACGCTTTTATTTTTATTTTGAAATCATCTAAGTGAGTATACCTTGAAATTGGTAGGCCAAGTGTTAGTGCATCTTTTCAAGGTCTTATGTAATGATGATGGATTGGATTTTTTTATAGCATGTAAGGTTAGTATATAGTAGTGCAACATATAATTTCTTTATGAAATGGTTGAGAAAAGAAAAAGTTATGGCATAAATACGATCCAAGTCATGAATCTAAGAATCGAGCTCGTTGTCATTGACAACTCCATCATATTTAGTCACCAATAATTTAATGTCCATCTTGAAGGACCTCTATTGAATAACCAAAATTGTCTAGTGAATAGTGGTTGCACTAGATGATGTGATTTTGGACTAATTATGGTTGATGAGTTGTTGGAAAATACTAATCATACCACGCATAATTTTAGCCTCCATCTCATGTCAATGTTGGGTTCTTTTGTTGTTATTCAATAAGAAGGGTTTTCAACAATGTTGTTGCTCATGCATTTATTTAATAATGCTTGAGCAATGTTAGAGTCCTCAGAGTCTCCTAAACTAGAGTTATGATGGGGAGCAATGAGATTTAAGAGATGTTAAAAAATATAATTTTACAATTCAATATAAAGATTTATGAATTACGCAAAAAAAAAAAAAAAAATTCATAAATTAAAGGGTAGAAAGAAAAAAAACATGCAATTTTCTACTCTATACAATTTTTTTAAAACTTTTTAATTAATCTTATTACAATTTGAAATAAAACAAAATTCTAAAAAAAAAATCCTAAATAAATAAAATCCAAAAAATCTAAGCTAACCATACATTAAATCACAAGAAAGAAAAATGAAATGAGAAATTACTATTAACACATTATACATTTATTATAAAATTTTATTTCTTTTTATTATTGCTTTAATAAAAAATTTATAACATCAAAATATATCTACTTATATGGATGTCATAATGATATCATATGTATGTCTTAAATGTTGAAAATGGTTAAAAAGAAATTCACACTCTTAAATTTTTGATTATAAATTATAAGTTAAAATTTAATAAAATGGATAATGAAAATAATTAAAATATACATATACATATATATATATATATTAAATAAATAACTAATTACATTTCACTGTAAATGAAAATAATTTAAATATGGCCAGATTAGAATGACACTAATATATCGTATCCCATCCACTTCCAAGGGAAAAAAAATGTTTGTTGCGCTCAATTAGATATCCCATCCACGTGTATTGATCATCAAATCCTCGATCACACTGAGCATCCTATAACTTTCTATTTGCTATTTTGAACGCTCTGTCGACCCTTTCTAGAATTTCAATGGCACATAGTAATAACAGGGAGAGGTATTGTATTTAATGTTGTATACTTTGAAGTCGACTGCGTTTAATTGCTCCCAGCGAGGTTTGGCACTAATAAAAAAACTTATCATATATACAGGACGGTTTATGAATCCACTATTGGTCAAAGCATAGATTCCTCCCAAACTTTAGTTCTAACGCATCCAACATTTTCATCATAGGTTCATTAGAATGTTTCAAATTCCAAAGCCAACAGCGTTCAATGCCAATTAATTACAGTTCAAACATCAAGGGGGTCGTTCGTTAAATCTACAATGAAAACCACGCTGCAAACTGCAAGACAATAAATCCAAACTTGGTCACGCCTGAAAATATGGCCGATTAATGAGCCAGTTAAGTCATACTCAGACTTGAAGGCTAGGTTCAAATGAAAAGGCAGAGAAGAAGTCGATCACTGCAACGTTGCTTCCTGGGCTATAGCAAGGAGGTATTTCCTGCCATGAATTCTCCACAATGTTACACAGCACTAGATAATGACAGCGATGAGAACTGATGCAAATCATAATGAAATTATGATATCCAGTGCAGTTGATATCGGCATTCTTTCCATAGAATTGATGAGACAATGCAGGGGGCATAGCCAATACTTGCACCCACTGAGTCTCTGCCTCGTTTAATTCCCATATTCTGACTGTACAACTCTCAAACAACTCAACTAGAACGACTACCAAGAGACGACCCCCACAATTAACAATGTCTACAGAATACTCAAATGTTGAGGGCAATAGAGGAGGCAACTCATACCACAACCCCTCCTGTACCCTACAAGCAACAACTTTGGCATTTCTGTCCAAAAAGTATATAATTGTTATTTCTTGATCGGTACCCTCATCTGATGTCAACACACAGCAAAACTCCTTTGATGGGCCGTATTGCATCTCACGGGAGGCTACTACGCGACCATCTTTGTCCAAGTAGTAAACGCCATTTTCAATATCATCATCATCATCACCATTAATATTAAGTCGCTTCAACAAACAGGATGCCTCTGAGCATGATTCTTTACTATTCCAGGGAAGCGATGTTAATTGAGACCAGCAATGCCGGGATGAATCATAAACCTTAATTCCAAAAACAGGCATTTCACCATGAATAACCAGGATCTTGAACGAATCATCACAGCTGGATCTTTGCATGGCAATTGCACGTATGGCCTCGCAAGTCTCCATATGAGGTAGATTGCGACCATGGCCTGTTAGAGGATTGTAAACCATGAGATCACCAAGTGTAGATGATCTGAAGCAAATCAGACCGCCTGCGGATGCCACTTCCTTGAGATTTCTTTCCACATTGTTAAGAGCGCGAGGACGCTGGACATGGTGCCATTTATTGAGCTCTGTGTCGTAAACTACAGTGAAAGTTGTAGTGGTTGAGGGCAGTGGCACCATATAGAACCAGGGCCGGCGCCTAGTCCGCAATGAGGCCGCCTCCACCTGGAAACAAGCTTTCAGAAAGCTGGGGGAACTCCATCTCTTGCACACTGCTCGATAACGGAACAACATACACACTGGCAATCGGGCAATGACTTGTAATTCTAATATGTCTTGGTGTAGTTGAGACCACAGCATCTCATCCATTTCTCCAAGACCTACCTATTCATGCCAAGCACTATCATTAGAAACATGAAATGGAAACGGATCTTTCGCTGTTAATTATAAGGTCCATTGCTTTGCTTTGGATACTGCAGGATTAGAAACGCAACAGTTTAAGCTCACATCTAAACATTCATTAGCTATGGAGAGCCAAAAGTCATGATCACAAACCTATTAGGCATTAAGCATATTTCACCATTCCAATCCATTGAATGATGAATAAATCTGTGGAATCCATATTCTGTGCTCTCCTCCTACCATGCAAGGTGGGGGTTCAAATCCATGGCAGACAGGGACTGCGAGGGACCCATCCATAATGGGGGTTCTTCTTTCGGTGTGGTGGGAGACTGTAATGAAGGCGGAGAGGCTGCAGACTGAATAATGATGGCTTCCTCGCAGCAGCTTAATTAGATTCAGATACTGATCTCAACCTCGGGTCGGGAATGGAATCCTACTTTTTGTTAAAGCAAAGTTACCCAAAGTTAAATCAACAATTTTATTTATTTTTATGTAAAGCAAGTTGCACAAAGTTTTGCATTCCTCAGTAGTCTGCATTGTTGAGGCAGAGTCACCCCCAAAAAAAGTCAGCAAGTGATCTGAAAAACAAGATTACACCTGTGAAAAAGCGTGCCTTTTCATTAAATATCTGCTTAGAAAGCCATGTTTAAACGTGCTGAATGAATGGAGGAAGGATTTAAGAAAGAAAAGATAAAAAGTGTCCACTCAACTTTATCGATCACATTCCTTTTGCCATCACTCACTCATGTTGTCTCTGCTTTCCATGGCATCACAACACTATATTAAAAAGTCATAACCGATATCTTTCTCCCCACAAAGTGAATCAAAGCTGATAACAAAAAGGAGAGAGTACAACTCTTGTATCAAGAATAGATATGATGGTTCCAAGGCCAATTTAACCAGAAAGTTGCTACCCTCAAACTCCGCTACTTCCCTCTCTCCTTTCATCCAAAATATATAAAGTTTGTTTGGGAAATTCCAATTTTTTCCTTTCCTCTCTCCCTTCATCCAATGATATGAAAAAAATAATACAGGCCGATGTTTTTTTTAACTGTAGAAATTATTAAAAATAAAGTACTTTCATTATAATGTCAAATAAACTATTTACAATGCCCAAAGTCAATCGCTTCATTATGCATTCTTCAAACTTTTCAGTCAATCGCTTTATTATGCATTCTTCAAACTTTGGTTGTAGTGAAAATTACATTCTTAATTATATTTATATTGTTAACAAACTATTAATAATTTTATAATATTAAGGTAAGGTAAAGATATACCATATTAAATAATAAGATGTTGATAAAAAAGAAAAGAAGTTTAAGTTTCCAAAATTATGAAAAAATCAAATGAAAATTTAACTTACAAAATGGAAGAAGAAGAAAGTTGTGAGGTCATAATGAGATGTCCATTAAAAGAGAGGAAGGTTTATGTCTTCAAAATTATGAAAAAATTCAAACTAGAATGTAACTTGCAAAATGAAAGAAGAAGAAAGTTGTGAGGTTACAAATTTAACTTGGTTTTCAGTTTGATTTGTTAACATGAGAGTATTTGTAGATTTTATGTCATTAAGCATGAACTCGTATTGAAAAGAAAAAATGAATATCCAAAAGTGTACACAATGCTCTTTATAGAAGATCAAGGTATTTTCACTTTGTATGGGCATACAATCATTAGTCATTATGAAACTATGAGGCTAATCACTATAATTTCTCAGGTTTTCTCAATAAATGTAGTTTAGGATAAATATTTCTACACAATTTCTCAATTAAGATTTAGCAACTAGATTGTACAATAAACTTTTTGTTTACTATATTATAGTATATGTATTGTATTTATAACTCTCCAACAAATACATAATACATTTTGACATCTATATACTAGGTGAGCTTTCATGTTTTCAAAATTTAAACCTCGAATATAAAGTCACTTGGTATAAGATTGTCTAGTTAATAAAAAACCCTATTGAATTTCTCACTTAATAAGTGTGGTATATCTTTACTTAATAAGTGTGGTATTAAGATATAGAAAATTATGTTTATGTTTATAAGTTGCATAATAATACAAGAAGCTTTTATAATATATATATAGTAGCAATGGTAGATTAAGTGTGGGTTCATAGAGCTATATAATATTAATTTGAATTTTACACACACACATTGAGTAAAATGTGTATGTGTAGAGCTATTTATTATTATTATTATAGTATATGCATTGTATTTGTAACTTTTTAACTTATATATGATTTCTGCAAATCTATTGAATGCAACTTGATGATCACATTAAGTGAAACTTTTCCCTTCAATGTCGATTCTTGTTCCACAATAACACATGGGTATGAGGATAGATAAAAACAAAGTATTGCAATCATTATGTAGATCATTATTGTGTTGAGAGGCGCTCTACAACCCAGTATGAGGGAGATGTTGTGACGAAACATTACAAAAATTATAAATAATAAATAATAAAAATTACATGTCGGCTAAACAAATATTAAGAACATGTCAGTTCAATGTCCACTTAAAATACAAACACATTGTCATCATCAATCACAAAATAATAAACCATTTCCCATCAATCCAATCATTGAGTGACTAAGTTGTGAGTAGTCGTGTCTATTGAAAGAGAAAAATCAGAGTCTAAGGATTAAATTTATAGTGAACTATTTGGAAAATTTTGTTGCACACCATTTTACAATTTCTATCCATTTTAAGAATTCTCTGTCAACATTTTCAAGATATCACTCTCAATGTACAAACTACAAATCCTCTGTAGTTTATGTTGCACGCCATTTTACAATTTCTAGTTATTTCAAGAATTCTCTATCACTGTTTTCAATAAATATTTATCAATGTATAAGCTACAAATTCTCTGTAATTTATGTTGCACAACATTTTACAATTTCCATTCATTTCAAGAATTTGTTTTCAATGTAGTGATAGAGCATCATTGTGTATAGAAATACAACATAAACACTTATGTGAGGCGAACATGTTCGGGTTAATTAAAAATGGTTTTAAAATTCAAATACTACATACTCGACCTTTACATGTCTACTTCCTATGTCTGGGAATTATTCGATGAAAATGATAGATAGAGACGTCTTTGCTTTCTAATTCAATGTCATTTCAACGGAGACATGTACTTTATAATTTATACATACGATAGACATAAATGAATAAATTTGTTGATATATAGACTTTTCAGGATATAAAATCTTAGGGTTACACAGGTTTGTGTACATGTTAATAAAGGACATTTTTTGTAAGATGGTACTTATATTATTTTTCATAAAACTATACAGAAAATATCAAAATATGCCCACCCCCAGGGAAACCAGAAGGACTACCCCAAGAGAAACCAAACCAGAGGTAAAACAAAATGTTGGCATTCATATATCTATATGTCCTATTGAGCCTATAGATATCATGTTTGTATTTTATAATGCACCGAGCCTATATTCTTTGAATAAAATGTTCAACTTCTAGTCCATTTTCTTGTGATGTTATCATATCTCATCGATCTACAGGAGTAGCCCATTCCTTTCCTCATAGGTATCTAAAAAAATATTTTTAAGAAGTGATTTAATTGTCCAATATACAGTCATGGTTTAGTAGTATTTAATATAAAGGGAACAATATGTTCCTACATCTTGAACCCATGGATTCATCTCTTGTTCTATATCCTCCAATTTGACACATTCTTTCTCCATATTGACCATGTCTTCCACCTTGTCTAGTTCCCTTTTAATGTGGGTTAGAGTATGGAAGAGATACAAGGCCTTAGAATCCTTAGTTTGTTGTTATACCCAAGGATCATGACTGCAAGAGCCACAGTGAGAACTCCTACCACAACCCCATCCCACCATGAAAATGAGTTTCCTTGGATTTAGATGAAAGTGGGAGAAGCAAAGGCGAAATATGAGAATCCACCACATAAAGAAAGCACAAAAAATAGAGCCCCGCAAAGCCATGATCTTATTCCCTTATGAGTAGAATTCTAAGGAGCATAGACCGATGGTACTAACCACAAGACTAATATGAGACACAAACCCTCCCCTAGCTTATACTTATGAAAATAATGGACCATAACATTAGCCTTGAGTAAGAATGGACTAAGGTGAGTGATCAAAACATAAGGTTCTTGAAAATTCATGGGTAGTTCATTACTAACCAAAAAACCTTGACCCCAAAAGAGAAACAACCTACAAACCTAATGATGAAACAAGAGGGGATAAAAAGGTTTCCTGAAGAGAATCCCATGACAACAAAATCATCTGGAACCATTGTTATGAATGCTGAACCACACTTACTTGAAAAATCCATCATCATATTGTGAGGTCGACTGAAACATTGTTGCATGGAGCGATCACCTCCACATGAACTTATTGAAACCATAATGATTATCCTTGAAACCACTAAATCAATCACATAGATTTACATCAAAGTATTCAAACCCTTGTCAAATCCCTGGTGCAAGTGCATGACGATGAGTGTGTGGAAGGGTGTATCCAGTAGGGAGACACATGTCCTTAGGGTAATCTACAAGATTACCAAAGACATCATGGAGCCTCTTTCCACCTAATCTGAAGGTTGATAAAGTACATGTTAATACTATAAAGTACGTCTTCACATTCTAAATCGTGTACTTTATACTTTATACCTATGTGTGGGGATTCTTAATAATATTATAATAGTATTAAGAATAGATTATAGATACACTTAGATTTATGTACATATTAAGTCTAAGGATGACAAGAATACAATTTTAATATTTGTATTATGTAAGTGTTATAAAGGATGATGAGTATTTAGTATACACGAGTTAGTAAAAGTGATAATATGATTGGTTTATATTATCTCAATTGAATCTCAATTTTTTCTTCTTTAGGACAAACTAAATTAGTGCATTGATTTCAGTGAGTATGGAGTTTTATAGTGAGAATGCATCATGCATTTTTTCTCTCTATAAAAAAACATGACATTTAAAAAAAAATTGTGCATTGATTTTAGTGTTTGTTGCATTGATTTCAGTGTTTGTGCAATGGTTTCAATTTTTGTTGTATTGGTTTCAATATTTCCTCTCTTTGATATAGGGTTTCAATGACAACCACGATGTTGAGAATTTAAGAAGACAAACACAGAAAAGTGTTAGTTGAAAACAATAAAGAGACAAGTTAAAAGAAATGACAACTAAACAACAACAAGAACAAGGAAGACAAAATTATGAAAGCAAAGATTGTTATAATGCAAATTTCCACTCCCTCAATCTATAACGACAATCCATAATCATCCATAGATATGAACATATCAAGCATGGAGGATCCCTTGATGTGACGCTATTTGATGGTCTAAGTACACTAGAAGAAACCTCATCTAACCTCCCACTAAAAAAACTGAAGTTGAACCACTTTTTAAGACCATGCTCCTTTACTTCATGTAAGGAGCATTCCATGCTATTTTTCCTTGAATAAGGTGCATATGCATTGAAAATCGTCAAAAATATAAATTTATTTGAAATTGGGAAGTTTTAGAAGTTGTGGGGTGTTTTTTCTCAGTTCTAACTCACTAAAATACCTCGTAACCTTTATAACGATCCTAAACAATAATTAAAAATGGATAATAAGGGCCAAGTAAGGGGAGGAACTTCATATTATTGTAATGTTGGAGGATTTTATTCTACGTCCTTCTTGTATTCATTCATCCCATTCTCCCTTAGTGACCCTTTTCCCTAAGCACTCCTTTCCTAATTTATTGAAGTCATCCATGTTATATGACTTCTACCCTATACATTTGTGGAAGATCAAGTGTGTGGAAGAGGGAGTGCACGTGAATAAAGACAGAGGAACCCAATCACTTGCTTCCTTGGGGTGTTCACTTTGTGAACCTATGAAATATCATACGTGTTTGTAGGATATTAAATAATACCCCTAATTTCACTAGATATGATGGAATTCCTCCAAAAATCCTTTTGTTCAAACCCCATACCAATAAACCTTTACAATTTAAAAAATCCCTATTTTAAATATCCCAGGTATCCATTTTTCCATGACATTTTAAATACCCATTTTTTATTTTTACCATGATTATGGTGATAGGGAACAACTCTTATAAGCACTCAAAACTTTGTAGGTTGAAATATGAAATATTAATGAGAGAAAATATTTCAATATGAGGAACGACCCCTTGAATACAAGTAGACTTCATACTACATAGTCATTACAAATGTCTTCATGCCATATTCAATCACAAATCATACATATTCAAACAACACTATGACTCAAAACACGATTGGATTCACATTGGATTTACACAAATTATATGTGTTCAAACACTAATCTGACTTCACACATAATCATAGTGACACCAACTTTAGGGATAGAGTACATATTCAAACCTCCCAATACCCTATCCACCCCCTATATACATAATTATAAACCCCCCTAATGTAACACCCCGGTTTTTACTCCATGGTATTGAAATTGTGCATGATGTATTTATTGTATGTAAATCATGGCAAGGAGCTCAAGGCTAAGGCCCTGCCATCGATTTGGTATTTTGTGTATAGATGATCAATATTGATACCTATGGTTCTTGTGCTGGTCATGCACAGTATATTTTGGAATATCATGTAAATATACAATTAATAAAATGCCACAGCTAGCTATGTACTGCAACGTGAAAGAGATGGGGGCATGATTTCACAACAAATAGGGAGGGGAGTTAGTCAAACTCCTGAGCCAATAGGGTGAGACCAGATGTCAATGGGGAAACCCATGAAACCTCAGCTAACTTTTTGTCTTCTGTCCTCAATCATCAATTCTTCCAGAAGAACGGTTGAGGTAGTTAATCTCTTAGGCAGAGCAAGGCATGGAAGTCGATTTCGTGACTGAGATTGCTTGCATCCTGCAGTCTGGGAAGCCACATTCTTACTTCTGATGCAAGGAAGCACATGATGCATGCCAGTCTATATTTCCTTAGTTGAGGGAAGGTTTTTTGGTTCCTTGATGTTCGTGGTGGAGATTCGAACCATTCGTTCATTCACGATTTCTCTCGAGACGCGCAAGGTGGTGGTTAGACTATCCTGAGTCGCAAAAGTGTGGTTCCGCAATGTTTGTCTAAGTGACAGAGTGGTATGGAACCCTGGTCTCCTCTATGCAAGTGAACCTTGTTTCTCCTGTGTTATAGAGTGG
This sequence comes from Pseudotsuga menziesii, assembly GCA_001517045.1. Classification (NCBI taxonomy): domain Eukaryota; kingdom Viridiplantae; phylum Streptophyta; class Pinopsida; order Pinales; family Pinaceae; genus Pseudotsuga; species Pseudotsuga menziesii. The sequence continues at coordinate 183,059 of LPNX010932689.1, forward strand.
TATGCAAACCTATTGGTATGTGTTACAGAGTGGAGCCCTGTGTTGTTGTGTTTCCCTATGGTTTGTTATGATGTGCACCCTAGTTTGAGTCTGAAATGTATGCAATACTTAGGAGTGGAAGATATGAGGAATGGAATTGATAAACCTAGTGCAGAGAGGAACCTCATGAAAAAATAAGAGTGGATGGTGAATCTTCACTGCACGCCCTGAAGGGCACTCGAAGGGAAGGCATATATTGAGGAACTGTAGGGAAGAGAAGGGGGTGCTTCATTGTGTTGGGGTGCAGGTAATGTGGATTCCCGACCATATAGATCTTGTGGAGGTGTCCCTAGCTATTGAATGAGCCACTAACTTATGGCATTCTACCTTTCCACGGCCTTAGCAGTTTGATAAACCCATAGGAGATTGGCTTGGATGACATCCTATGAAATCTGTTATCACATATATAGTATCCATGCTACCATATTCTATTTTTCAGAAACAGTACATTTTTCGGCCAGATCTATTACATATGAGATGCTGAGATGAGCAGTTTTGACGGATCATTATTTTGTTAGTGGACTATTATACTCTCCCATGTCAGGACTGAGTCTCAGGACACTCAGATTTGAGGACTAATGTAGCCATTTAGTCATTTGCAGAGCAGTTAGTGATGCCCAGATTGGTGTTAGTGTTTTCTCATTGGACAGATGATGGTTTAGATGGATTATTTGCATGGTTATGACTCAACATTTATTATATTGTGTTATGGTTATCATTGCTCTTACACTCATCTTTGTGACATATACTAGAATTTAGTGTCATGATCTGGCGGTCATAAATATATGGACTTGGATGTATTTGTTTTATGTATTGATGTCCCTACTTAGAATTGGAAGTTCCTGATCTATACTCATTGGTTTTACCCTCCCTAGGGAGAATAGAGGTAGTCATTCCTACCATAATTTGGCTTACTAGTATAAGTGCTCAGGCTCTGGCTCCAGCTGGGGCAAGTGCTCTGCTGAAAAGAGTGCTTGAGAACCTCAAAATCTCTAGTCCTTGTACTCTGCTTCTCACATCCTCGATCAATCCTTCCATCTCTGCAACCGCAACCAAAATGTCACTGACTACCTGCAGCATGTCCAGAGCTATACCAAACTCACAGGCTGGTCGTTAGAACAGTATGTGGATAAAGTACTGAAAATAAGCATGCATAAAACTGAAAAGCAGAAAATAAATCTACTCTATAACCATAACTTTCAAGAAAAGTTTGATTTTTTATTGTGCAGGATAACAGAAATCAAAACTATACTAAGAGCTTCAAAGGCGAGCTTCAGGAAAAGATCCAAGATTCTACATTACTGCCGGGAAAGGCTTATTCATCCTACCTACCCTACTCTAACCAATTTAGACAAGTGTTAGGTAAAATCATAAATCCAATGCAACCTCTTGTTGAACGAACCTATTGAGCTTTCTTTACAGTTAATGATACAACAAATCAAAGATGGCTTGTAAGTAATGTGAATGAAAATTGAAGCCATTATAACTTATTGTTTGAAAATCAAAGAAAGATATGGATAAAGAGAAATGAAATCATTTCAGGGATGAGATTGATTGTTGCAAACTTCTTCCACCCATAGATCGATAGGATCATAAAAGGTATGCAAGTTCGTTCTTGATGGAAGCAAACAATATGATTCATGACTTGGCCACTCCAAACAGTCCTTTGTTTTCTCCTCTACCCTACTGGGACATTCAATTCTATTCACTCCAGAAGAAATGGGAGAATCAAATGGGGACAAATTGTAATGTAATGAAACTGTGAATGAGATCAAGCCCATTTGTTGTTTAAAAATGGAGAAAAGATGAAATTGATATTTATACACCTTCTCCAACCATCCATATTACATATTTACAAATTGAAAAAAATTATTCATTATGGATGACTGAGAAGAGACATGAAGAGCCTTTTCCCCAATTACGTGTGTTGCAGCAACAACTTTTTTCCCAATTTTTTTTAAAAATTTTGGACCCTCCTTTTAATTTCATTTTGCCTGGGATTGTTTGGACTCTTGATTTCTATCTTTCCTCTACCACAAATTTGGATATTTTGAGGTTGAATTGAGGTCAACTGTTTTCTTTCATTTCGGAAGTTGAATGGTCTAAAACTGCCAATGCTTTTGATTATGGAACTTAACATTTTCTGATTTTTTCAATGGTTTGGTTTGATCGCTATCGAAAGTCTATTGATGTGGGAATCGGGGCATTAGTCCTCTATGCCACTGATGGACAGTCTTGTTATTCGCCGATGCGCATTATCTCTTTGGTTTTATTTTTTCAAAACTTTATATTTTTAACTGTCGACGATTTTTCTTTATCGCTATCAGAATGTTTTGTCATTGATCGGAGGCCTTGTCTGTTGCCTTATCGACACTATGGAGATGCTTAGTTTTAAACTTGCTGATCAGTAGTCCTTAGTTCTTTTGATCGTCGATGATTTTCTATTGTCACGGAAGCAGTAGTTTGTATGTCTTCCGCTGTTGCGACTCCTTAGTGAACTAATCGTCCGATGCAATAGTGGTTCCGATCTTCGATGCTTAACTATCGACGGTTTTTAGCGTTTGGGAGTGCTGACATTGCGGAAGGGTTGAGGAATAATCGTTTGACACATAGTGCTCAGAGCCTCCGATCACCGACATTATTTTTGTTTCGGAAGCCGTAGTCTGATTGTCTTCCGCCGTTGCAGCTCCTCAGTGAACTGATCATCCGATGCTATAGTGCTTCCACCCGCCGAAGTGGATTTTTTTCCCGATGCTTAGCATTTTTGTTTTCAACTGTCTATAGGGTTTTTCCCACCATTTTTTGTGAGCTTTTACCATATTTCATGGGCGATGGAGGTTTCTGTTTTTTGGTCAAGTTAGGGATTTCACGATGAGAACACAGTACAGGGCCTCACATTTGATGATTAGTTTTATTGATAGTATGGTTTACGTTTTATTGAAAAGTTAGATGATTTTGAATGTAGTCTGGATTAATGATGAGTTTTTGTTTTAACTGCAGATGGACTTAGAGGACTTTTTAGACTCAGTTTGATGATTGCTGCTCCAAAGAAGATATGTCTAGAATACAAAGCAGAAGAAAGGAGGCAACAAGGAAGGAAGAAAAAGAAAATGAAGAAGTAGAGATGAAGAAAGCAAAAAAGAAAGTGAGGATATGAGATCTCAACAGATCGATAGTAGCAAAGGCCCAGGATTGGGAAAAGCTCATCAGTGACCAAGCTGGTCCCTCTTTATAAAAGTGCTATTAAATTTTAATTTAATGTAACGTATTGTATAGCACTCACTAAAAGAGAAAAATGTGGGATTGAACGGTTGGGGGAGCCTAAAGGTTACCCGGGGGGGGGCAGCCCAAAGGTTTTACAGTTTTGTATAAATATAGTAGAGTTATATGTGAGAGGGGAATTTTTTCCAGATAGATTTGTGAGAGCATGTTGTAAGAAGAACTATTTCCTTTTGTAATAAATAATTACAAGTTTCCTATTGGAGAAATCTTGGTGGAACGTTTCAAATGTCGTGCTATGGATCTGTTGAATGTGAACTATTTCGTTTTCAGCTTGTGTCAATTAACTATGAGATCGTTCTAAATCTTTGAACCTATGTTCTTGTTATGAATGTGCTCTAGTTTATTGTATGAAATTTCCACTGTGAGTAATGAAGGCTTTTCATAAACAATAAGCTATCTTGTTGTTTATATATCTATTAATGTTCATGTGTTTTGAAATAAGTAACAGCTATCAGTGATTTTTCTTAATCCATGCGCATAAATACATTACTCATTGATAAATGATAATCTTGCTCTCTAGGGATAGGTTAGATAATTATTTTTAGTTTCTTGCTGTGTGTGATTTAGATGTGAGAGAGTTAAGACGAGAGGTAAGAACCTGCACATCACATTGTGACCGCTCCTCGTATTCTCTATCAATATGCATTCTTAGATAGGCACTTGCACATCATACTTAAATTCAAAAAACTAAAATATACACGGTGGACCGGGCCGTAACCAGTAAAACCTTTATTTTGTTACTTGACCTACGGTAGCCAGACCATAAACCGAATGGATTCCCCATACCAAATAGTAACGGGCTAGTTGGGAACGTTTACTGGGGAGAATCCCTAACTGTTGTTACCTGCGTATTTCCACACCTCAACAACTTTTGGCACTAGAAGGAGGGCTGCCAGTGCATGGCTGGCTGAGGAAACCCATTTCCTCGAAATTATTCCATCGATGACAGTTCTGAAAACAGTTTGTTTCCCAATCCAACTCCGGAAGAAAAGGGTAAAGAGCATCTGTATTCTATCGATAACGAAGTAGTCCATGATTTGAGAAGATTTACTAGGGCATTGGAGGATTAACAATTATTCCTGTCTTACCCAGAAGAGAATATCGGAAGAAAAATCATCCTCAGTTAGAAGACGCAATGTTGGTTGAAGATTTTGAAGAATTGGTAGAAACAACCTTACAGGAAGTTGTTCAACCTCTGAATTAGTTGGTCCCAGATACACCTTACTGTTCACCTGTTCATACCCCTATTCATTCACCAACTCACTCTCCACTCAAAATCATGGCTAATGTAAATGCAAATCAGCCATCCAACCCACCAAATCCACCACCTGCTTGGAGGGCTAGGTCACCATTAAACCTGACACGTCCTTTGCATGATTTGCCTCAAGCTTTTGAGAAAATGTTGCCTAAGTTTGACCCAAGTGAAAATATTTTGGTAGAGGATCATTTGCAAATCTTTTACTTGGCTATAGAAGGACTATGGGCTGGAGAACAAGAAGATGTAGTATGTAGATTGTTTCCACATACCCTGAAAGGAGCAACAACCTCATGGTATTTTGCTCTGCCTGCAAATTCAATCACAGAATGGGACACATTTGAAAGAATATTTAGGAGTAAATATGCTGTCCAGAAAACTCATGCAGCTCTAATGAAAGGATTATGCGCTTTAAAGAAAGAAAGAAAAGAAAAAGTGCATAGTTTCACTCAAAGGTTTGCTGCTTATCTTAAAAAAAATTCTGCAGCTGATAAGTCCTCTGATAAATTTCTGATTGAATACTATACTTCAGCTCTAGGGCTTGAATTGGCCATGTTTGCAAAGATGTCATTCAAGCCTACATTGTCAGAAACTTATGAAGAAGCTGAAAAAGAGAGCATAGAAGATTATCCTGAGCAGTCGGCAGAAAAAACTTTTGGTAAAAATGCTTTATTACTGACTACGCTTAAGGATGAGCAATCACATGACTTTGAAGGAATGTTGAAAATGATGCAGAAGCTATCTAACAAAGTGATAGATTTGGAAAAAGAAAAGGAAGCTCATAAAGCATACAAGCCTTACTATAAAAGGAGAGAAGACAACAATCAATCTAAACCTCCTCCACATAGTCCTGCATCAATGAATTTAACTGAGGTAGGTATGGATAATTTTTGCACCTTTCATCAGCAGCCTCCTTCTGAAAAAATTGTCCCCGATGGATAAATTCGATGACATTATTAATGAATCAGCTATTGGACTCCAAACTAACAGAAGCTGATGATGAGGAAGAAAATGGTAGTAAATCCACAGAAAAACAAGAGGATGATGATTTGGTTTTATGGGGCTGTGTCTCGATGTTTGATACCAAAGAAGAAGGTTATCTGAAACAAGAGGAGATATCAGAAACAAACGTGACAACAAGAATTCAGTGTTTGATAAAAGAAGATAGGTTGGTACTCCCAAAAATTAAGAGACTTCAAGAGAATGTAAAGAAAATTCAGAAGAGCACCACAGCTGATAAAATACTTGAATTCACCATTACGAGTCAAAATCCAAAGAAAATCAACATGCATGTTAAGCCTGTTGAAGAGAAGATTGATAATGTAAAAAAAAATCTCGAAGAACATATGATGGAGTATAATATTGTGGAAGATATTAAAAGGGCTAAGGAAAATATCTCACTGTTTGAAATGTGTAATGTGCCTCAGCAGAAAGAAAAATTGTTAAAATCACTTGAAGTACCAGAGGAAAAGCTTCCCACTGACAACCAACCTGAAGAAGAAGAAATTGATGAAGTAAGTGTGGGAGGTAAGTCTAAATACAAAAACCCACCATTTCTCCTAACTTTTGAAATTTTCAACCATAATGTGCATACTTGTTTAGTAGACTCAGGGGCATCAGTGAATGTTATGCCACTTTTAGTCTGCAAGAAGATAAATGGACAACCTAAACCATCTACTTGGCAGGTTATTCAGTTAAACAGAATAGCTGTGAAGGTAATTGGGGAAATGGAGGATGTTCTAATTCGATTATCTTCAAATGAAAAGGTATGTCAGTTCATCGATATTGTAGTAGCAGACATACTTGAGGCTTATGGACTTGTTTTGATTCGGGATTGGTCAGCAAAGCTAAATGGATATTTTGCATCAGATTGGTCACATCTGTGGTTTCCTTATAAGGGAAGTCCCAATCAAATAAAAGTATTAAGAGAGCCCCACGTGAAGCACAATGTTACTCAGTTGGAGGGTAAGAATGAACCAGTGAATTCTGTATTGGGAAATTACTTCATTGAACTAGAACCGGGAAACTACCAAGCAGAAGAAGCCAGCAGTACACCAGACACCCAGCTCGATCTCCTTCGATTTTCACGGGATGATGAGATTGATTGTAAAATAGTAGACTTACTTTCAGATGTAGTTTTTTATTCAAGTATAGTAGAAGTAGATAGTTTTTGGACACTTTTTTTTTATGGATCTAAAACATCGGAAGGATCAGGAGCTGGCTGTGTCCTGATTGATCCAAAGAAAAATAAACATTTTCTTTCATGTATATTAGAGTTTGAATGTACCAATAATACAGCCGAATATGAAGCATTAGTTCAGGGACTAAGAAAAGCAATTGAATTAAAAGTAGAAAATCTGAAAGTGTATGGGGATTCTGAAATAATTGTAAAGCAAATTCGAAATCAGATACATTGCATTTCACCTCATTTAAAAGCTGACCAGAATGAAGTGTGGGATTTGCTTAAAAATTTTTATGCATTTAATATTGTATCCATTCCTAGACTAAAGAATGCAGAAGCTAACTTGTTAGCTACCTCAGCTGCAAGGTTTGTGCCTTCTAATAATAGATGTTCTATTGAATTACTTTTCAGGCCTTCGGTTCCAGACATGTTCACCAATTTATGGGTTTTTGATGATGATCAACAAATCCTGGAATGTTTGACGAATGATGAGACTTTTAAAGGGGCAATTATCGATGATGAAGAACACCAAGTTGAGTTAAAATTTGACAACTTTATTCCTAAAGGGGTCAGGACCTTAGAGCGGATGTTTGATTTAGACAACAATTTTAGAATACCAGCAAATGTCAAGACTCATAGCTCGTCTTTACAATTTGAGCTGATAAATTTAGGAACTGAAGTTGAACCCAAATATGTAAATTTTGGAAAGTGTTTCTCTCTTGGTGAAAGAAATAAGTTCATTAGTTTGTTCAAACAGTAAAAAGATGTGTTTTCCTGGACATATGAAGAGCTTAAAACATATGACACCAAGATTATACAACATGTCATCCAAAACTTGAGCCTTTAATTCAGAGTGAAGTGAAAAAATTATTGGATGGAAAAATTATATTCAAAGTTAGACACTCGGAATGGGTTTCGAATTTGGTGCCAGTAAGGAAGAAATCTAGAGAAATTAGGCTATGTGTGGATTTCAGAAACCTAAATTGTGCTTCGGATAAAGACAACTATCCAGTCCCACCAATGGAAAAGATATTGGAAATGGTTTCGGGTTCTGAGTTATTTTCATTATTAGATGGATTCTCTGGCTATAATCAAGTGTTAGTAGCTGAAGAAGACAGACTTAAAACTACATTCAGAACAAGGTGGGGAACTTTTGCTTACAGAAGAATGCCCTTTGGACTCATAAATGCTGGAGATACTTCCCAGAGGGCCATGGATATAGCTTTCCGCGGTCTGATTGGCTGTAGTGTTGTGGTATATCTCGATGATATCACGATATTTTCAAAAAAGAGAGAAGAACATGCATTCCATCTAAAACAAATTTTCAAGTGTTGTAAAAAATATGGTATCTCATTGAATCCCAAGAAATGTGTGTTTGCGGTTATAGAAGGAAAGCTACTGGGTCACGTTCTTTCTAAAAAATGGATCTCCATAGACCCAGAAAGGATTAAGGCCATCAAACAGATCCCTTTACCCCATAACAAACAATGTATGCAATCATTCATGGGGACAATTAATTTCGTGCGAAGGTTTGTGCCGGATTTTGCTCAAATTGTCAAACCTTTGCATCAAATGGTGAAACAAAGTGTACAATTCAAATGGATTGATGTGGAAAAGAATGCATTCAGTAAGATAAAGACATCTATTGCACATGCACCATATATTAAAAGTCCAAATTTCAAAAAAGATTTTATTTTGTACACTTTCGCGTCTGATGATTCATTGGCAGCGGTGCTTACTCAGAAGGAATATGGGGGAGATGAGTACCCCATATCATTTATGAGCACTGGTCTGTAGGGGGGCGAATTGAATTACCCAGCTATGGATAAACAGGCTTATGCAGTCTTCAAAGATGTAAAACAATTCAGGCCATACATACTTAAGAACCGGACTAAGGTAGTAGTTCCACACCCAACTGTAAGGTCTCTTTTCGTACAAAAGGAATTAGGAGAAAGAAGAGGAAACTGGGTAACAGCTTTACAAGAATATGATCTCGAATTCAAACCAGCATCTATAGTAAAGGGGCGGGGATTGTGCAAACTAATGGCTGAAGGTAAAGACAATGAAGAAAACAATTGGGACAGTGAGGCTGCGTTACATATGATGGATGTATTTCATCTTTTCACAGCTCCAGATTCCTGGTACCGGGGCCTTGTTCATTACCTTTAGGAAGGATTGTTGCCAAAACATCAAAATTCTAAACAACGAAGAGCATTCCGCCTTAAATTAGCTTCATATCAGATCATTGATGGAATATTATTCAGAAAGAATTATGATGGAGTTCTTCTCAGATGCTTAGAGAAAGAATATGCAAAGAAGGTCATAACAGAGTTACATGATGGGCCTGCTAGAGGTCATTTTTTCTGGAGATACGACAGCCCATAAGATTCTCAGATCCGGATACTATTGTCCCACACTGTTCAAGGATGCGCATTCCCATGTCAGAAAGTGTGATATCTACTAGAGGTGTGGGGGAAGACAATCCAAAGCAGCAGGACCATTGAAGCCTATGATGATAATAGAACCATTCAAGCAATGGGGGATTGATATCATTGGAGAGATAAAACCAAATTCTTCCTTGCAACACAAATACATTTTGATGGAAACTGACTACTTCACTAGATGGGTCGAGGCCATTCCATTACATAAAGTGAATGAAGATGAAGTCATGGATTTCTTGTAAGATCATATTATGACCAGGTTTGGGGTTCTAATTTCCCTGGTTTTTGATAATGCTAATTATTTTTCTTCTATTAGATTAACTGCATTTTCTCATGAAAGAGGAATCAAGTTTCATTATTCTGCAAACTATTAGCCACAAGGAAATGGTTTGGTAGAATCTATAAACAAGAATCTGATTAGGATCTTAAAAAAGACTGTGATAGAAAACCAGAGAAGTTGGCATTTAGCATTACCGAATGCTCTTTGGGCTGATAGGGTCACACCAAAGAATTCCTTAGGTATGTCAACGTATACCCTTGTTTATGGAAAAGAAGCTATTCTTCCTCCCAACATTATGCTACCTTCTTCCATAATAGCTCAGGAGTTTAGAGGCACAGATAATGAAATCCTACAGGTTAGAATCTATAATCTTTTGAAGGCGGAAGAGTCTAGGTCCAAAGCTAAAGAACGTTTTAAGCATCAACAGGAAGTAGTGAAACGGTGGTTTGATAAGCATAAAGCTAGAAAAAAGGGATTTGAAGTGGGAGATCTGATTCTTAAGTGGGATCACCCGCATGATGAAAAGGGGAAGCACATGAAGTTTCAACAGTTATGGGTAGGCCCTTTTCATATTGTAGCAAAGCTTGGCCCCTCAACCTACAAGTTGCAAGATTTACAGGGGTGGGAAGAGAACTTACCAGTTAATGGTTTAGTTCTCAAACCTTATTTTTCCTGATTTTTGTTTTTATTTTATACATAAATAAACTCATTTGGTTGTTTTTTTTATTTTATTTTATTTTTGTTTGTCTTAGTTAGATTTTGATTGGTTTCAATAAAAGAAGCAAACTTTTGGTCGCATGCAGAGCATTCGAATTCTGGATTAACTAAAATCCTTGATTATAAGACTGTGTCCTATTGATTTATCTGAAAGAATTTCTTCTAGTTTAGCAGTTTTCCTAAATGGCTATGAACACATTGAAGTCCTACTTAATCCTTGTAAAATAACTCGGGATCAAAAGGTCTGGAATACTATTTCGAGGCTCCGTCCATCTCACATTTAAAAATGTCTTAGGGGGTGACAACAAAAGACCCATGGAAAGGAAGCAGGGTAAACAATATATTATATATAAATGATCCCATGCTAAGAATTGAAAGCTAAAAGGAAAATAAGAGTCAAAAATCTCCTAAGAAAGCAATATGTATCAAAATGAAGTACTGAACCAAATGAGTACGAAATTACCAAAGTTCTTCTCCGTCCGTGAGCTGAAAATTAAATACATCTCTCACACAAAAGGACACTATGGATAGAGGAGCCTGAAGGAAAAATTCAGAAAGAAAGGCAGGCCAAAAAAGTCCAAAAGCACAAAAGTGCAAAATGGCATGGGAATGAGGAACAAACGAATATTTATGTGTACCATAGGTTACAATCCTGTGGTATCCAAGCTGGGAGATACCTGGAGATAGAGGTAAAAATGAAACTCATACTCCTGGCCTCAAAAGAGTTATCTTGACTTTGAAATCTTGGTTTCCATTTTCCTAAATTGGACTATCATCAATGATTAAAAGTACATACATCTGCCATTTGGGAAATCCAGAAATCTAGAAGAATTTAGCATGTTGGTGCTTATTTTCAAAACAGTGTTTTACTTAAAGAGGAAATTGTCTAGAGATCTATGTTCACCAGGTAGTCACCAATTGTTGCAGCTGCAACTTTTTTCCCAATTTTTTTTTAAAATTTTGGACCCTCCTTTTAATTTCATTTTTCCTGGGATTGTTTGGACTCCTGATTTCTGTCTTTCCTCTGCTACAAATTTGGATCTTTTGAGGTTGAATTGAGGTCAACTGTTTTCTTTCATTTCGGAAGTTGAATGATCTAAAACTGCCAATGCTTTTGATTATGGAACTTAACATTTTCTGATTTTTTCAATGGTTTGGTTTGATCGCTATCGAAAGTCTATTGAAGTGGGAATTGGGGCATTAGTCCTCTATGCCGCTGATGGATAGTCTTGTTATTCGTCGATGTGCATTATCTCTTTGGTTTTATTTTTTCAAAACTTTATATTTTTAACTGTCGGCAATTTTGCTTTATCGCTGTCGGAATGTTTTTGTCATTGATCAGAGGCCTTGTCCGTTGCCTTATCGACACTGCGAAGATGCTTAGTTTTAAACTCGTCGATCCGTATTTCTTAGTTCTTTCGATTGCCAATGATTTTCTATTTTCGCGGAAGCCGTAGTTTGTATGTCTTTTGCCGTTGCGGCTCCTTAGTGAACTAATCGTCCGATGCATTAATGGTTCCAATCTCCGATGCTTAACTATCGACGGTTTTTAGCGTTTGGGAGTGCTGACACTATGGAAGGGTTGAGGACTAATCATCCGATGCATAGTGCTCAGAGCCTTCAATCACCGACATTATTTTTGTCGCGGAAGCCGTAGTCTGATTATCTTCCACCGTTGCGGCTCTTCAGTGAACTGATCATTCGATGCTATAGTGCTTCTGCCCACCAAAGTGGATTTTTTACTCGATTCTTAGTATTTTTGTTTTCGAATGCCGATAGGGTTTTTCCTGCTATTTTTTGTGAGCTTTTACCATATTTCATGGGCGACGGAGGTTTCTATTTTTTGGTCAAGTTAGGGATTTCGCGATGAGAACACAGTACGGGGCCTCACATTTGATGATTAGTTTTATTGATAGTATGGTTTACGTTTTATTGAAAATTTAGATGATCTTGAATGCAGTTTGGATTAATGATGAGTTTTCGTTTTAACTGCAGATGGACTTAGAGGATTTTTCAGACTCAGTTTGATGATTGCTGCTGAAAAGAAGACATATCCAAAAAATAAGCAGAAGGTGATTGATGCTCCAAAGAAGATATGTCTAGAAGACAAAGTAGAAGAAAGGAGGCAACAAGGAAGGAAGAGAAAAAAAATAAAGAAGCAGAGATGAAGAAAGCGAAAAAGAAAGTGTGGATCTGAGATCTCAACAAATCGATAGCAGCAGAGGCCCAGGCTTGGGAATAGTTCATCAGTGACCAAGCTGGTCCCTCTTTATAAAAGTGATATTAAATTTTAATTTAATGTAACGTATTGTACAACACTCACTAAAAGACAAAATTGTGGGCTTGAACGGTTGGGGGAGCCCAAAGGTCACCGAGGGGGGCAGCCCAAAGGTTTTGCGGTTTTGTATAAATATAGTAGAGTTAGATGTGAGAGGGGACTTTTTCCTAGATAGATTTGTGAGAGCATGTTGTAAGAAGAACTATTTCCTTTTGCAATAAAGAATTACAAGTTTCCCGTTGGAGAAAGCTTGGTGGAACATTTCAAATGCTGTGCTATGGATATGTTGAATGTGAACTATTTCGTTTTCAGGTTGTGTCCATTAACTGTGATATCATTCTAACTCTTTGAACCTATGTTATTGTTATGAATGCGCTCTAGTTTATTCTATGAAATTTCCACTGCGAGTAATGAAGGATTTTCATAAACAATAAGCTATCTTGTTGTTTATATATCTATTAATGTTCATGTGTTTTGAAATAAGTAACTGTTGTCTGTGATTTTTCTTAATGCATGCGCATAAATACATTAATCATTGATAGATGATAATCTTGCTCCCTAGGGATAGGTTAGATAGTTAGTTTTAGTTTCTTGTTGTGTGTGATTTAGATGCGAGAGAGTTAAGACGAGAGGTAAGAACCTGTGCATCACATTGTGACCACTCCTCGTATTCTCTATCAATCTGCATTCTTAGATAGGAACTTGCACATCATACTTAAATTCAAAAAACTAAAATATACACGGTGGACCGGGCCGTAACCGATAAAACCTTTAATTTTTTACTTGACCTATGGTAGCCGGACTGTAAACTGGACGGATTCCCCATACCAAATAGTAATAGGCTAGTTGGGAACGTTTACTGGAGAGAATCCCTAACTGTTGTTACCTGCGCATTTCTAGGCCTCAATAGTTTTTGGCGCTAGAAGGAGGGACGCCAGTGCATGGTTGGCCGAGGAAACCCATTTCCTTGAAATTATTCCACCGGTGATAGTTCTGAAAGCAGCTTGTTTCCCAATTCAAATCCGGAAGAAAAGGGTAAAGAGCATCTGTATTCTGTCAATAACGAAGTAGTCAATGGTCTGAGAAGATTTACTAGGGCATTGGAGGATTACCAATTATTCTTGTCTTACCCAGAAGAGAATATCAGAAGAAAAATCATCCTTAGTTAGAAGACGCAGGGTTGGTTGAAGATTTTGAAGAACTCATAGAAACAGTCTTATAGGAAGTTGTTCAACCTCTGAATCAATTGGGCCCAGATACACCTTACTGTTCACCTGTTTATACCCCTGTTCATTCACCACCTCACTCTTCACTCAAAATCATGGCTAATGTAAACACAAATTAGCCGTCCAACCCACCAAATCCACCACTTGCTTGGAGGGCTAGGTCACCATTAAACCTGACACCTCCTTAGCATGATTTGCCTCAAGCTTTTGAGAAAATGTTTCCTAAGTTTGACCAAAGTGAAAATATTTTGGTAGATGATCATTTGCAAAGCTTTTACTTGGCTATAGAAGGACTACAGGCTGGAGAACATGAAGATGTAGTCTATAGATTGTTTCCACATACCCTGAAAGGAGCAATAGCCTCATGGTATTTTGCTCTGCCTGAAAATTCAATCATAGACTGTGACACATTTGAAAGAATATTTAGGAGTAAATATGCTGTCCAGAAAACTCATGCAACTCTAATGAAAGGATTATGCGCTTTAAAGAAAGAAAGAAAAGAAAAAGTGCATAGTTTCACTCAAAGGTTTGCTGCTTATCTTAAAAAAAATTCTGCAGCTAATAAGCCCTCTGATAAAGTTCTGATTGAATACTATACTTCAGCTCTAGGGCATGAATCGGCCATATTTGCCAAGATGTAGGTCAAGCCTACATTGTCAGAAACTTATGAATAAGCTAAGAGAGTAGACGCTGAAAAAGAGAGCATAGAAGATTATCCTGAGTAGTCGGGAGAAAAAACATTTGGTAAAAAAGCTTTATTACTGATTAAGCCTAAGGATGAGCAATCACATGACTTTGAAGGAACGTTGAAAATGATGCAGAAGCTATCTAACAGAGTGATAGATTTGGAAAAAGAAAAGGAGGCTCATAAAGCATACAAGCCTTACTATAAAAGGAGAGAAGACAACAATCAATCTAAACCTCCTCCACACAGTCCTGCATCAATGAATTTAACTGAGGTAGGTATGGATAATTTTTGCACCTTTCATTAGCATCCTCATTCTGAAAAAAATTGTCCCTAATGGATAAATTCGATGACATTAGCAATGAATCAGCTATTGGACTCCAAACTAACAGAAGCTGATGATGAGGAAGAAAATGGTAGTAAATCCACAGAAAAACAAGAGGATGATGCTTTGGCTTTATGGGACTGTGTCTCGATGTTTGATACCGAAGAAGAAGGTTATCTGAAACAGGAGGAGATATCAAAAACAAACATGACAACAAGAAGTCAGGGTTTGATAAAAGAAGATAGGTCGGTACTCCCAAAAATTAAGAGACTTCAAGAGAATGTAAAGAATATTCAGAAGAGCACCACAGCTGATAAAATACTTGAATTCACCATTACGAGTCAAAATCCAAAGAAAATCAACATGCCTGTTAAGCCTATTGAAGAGAAGATTGATAATGTAAAAAAGAATCTCAAAGAACATATGATGGAGTATAATATTGTGGAAGATATTAAAAGGGCTAAGGAAAATATCTCACTGTTTGAAATGTGTAATGTGCCTTAGCAAAAAGAAAAATTGTTAAAAGCACTTGAAGTACCAGAGGAAAAGCTTCCCACTGACAACCAACCTGAAGAAGAAGAAATTGGTGAAGTAAGTGTGGGAGGTAAGTCTAAATACAAAACCCCAGCATTTCTCCTAACTTTTGAAATTTTCAACCATAACGTGCACAACTGTTTAGTAGACTCAGGGGCATCAGTCAATGTTATGCCACTTTCAGTCTGCAAGAAGATAAATGGACAACCTAAACCATCTACCTGGCAGGTTATTCAGTTAGATAGAACAGCTGTGAAGGTAATTGGGGAAATGGAGGATGTTCTGATTCGATTAGCTTCAAATGAAAGGGTATGTCAGTTCATCGATATTGTAGTAGCAGACATACCTGAGGCTTATGGACTTGTTTTGAGTCGAGATTGGTTAGTAAAGCTAAATGGATATTTTGCATCAGATTGGTCACATCTGTGGTTGCCTTATAAGGGAAGTCCTAATCAAATAAAAGTATTAAGATAGCCCCACATGAAGCACAATGTTACTCAGTTGGAGGGTAAGAATGAACCAGTGAATTCTGTATTGGGAAATTACTTCATTGAACTAGAACTAGGAAACTACCAAGCAGAAGAAGCCAGCGGTACACCAGACACCCAGCCCGATCTCCTTTGATTTTCACGGGGTGATGAGATTGATTGTAAAATAGTAGACTTAGTTTCAGATGTAGTTTTTGATTCAAGTACAGTAGAAGTAGATAGTTTTTGGACACTTTTTTTTTATGGATCTAAAACATCAAAAGGATCAGGAGCCAACTGTGTCCTGATTGATCCAAAGAAAAATAAACATTTTCTTTCATGTAGATTAGAGTTTGAATGTACCAATAATACAGTTGAATATGAAGCATTAGTTCAGGGACTAAGAAAATCAATTGAATTAAAAGTAGAAAATATGAAAGTGTATGGGGATTCTGAAATAATTGGAAAGAAAATTCGAAATCAGATACATTGCATTTCACCTCATTTAAAAGCTTACTAGATTGAAGTGTGGGATTTGCTTAAAAAAATTTATGCATTTAATATTGTATCCATTCCTAGACTAAAGAATGCAGCAGCTGACTTGTTAGCTACATCAGCTACAAGGCTCGTGCCTTCTAATAATAGATCTTCTATTGAATTAGTTTTTAGGCCTTCAGTTCCAGACATGGTCACCAATTTATGGGTTTTTGATGATGATCAACAAATCCTGGAATGTTTGACGAATGATGAGACTTTCAAAGGGGAAATTATCAATGATGAAGAACACCAAGCTGAGTTAAAATTCGACAACTTTATTCCTAAAGGGGTCAGGACCTTAGAGCAGATGTTTGATTTAGACAACAAGTTCAGAAGACCAGCAAATGTTGAGACTCATAGCTAGTCTTTACAATTCGAGCTGATAAATTTAGGAACTAAAGTTGAACCCAAATATGTAAATTTGGGAAAGTGTTTCTCTCCTGGTGAATAAATAAGTTCATTAGTTTGTTCAAACAGTACAGAGATGTGTTTTCCTGGACATATGAAGAGCTTAAAACATATGACACCAAGATTATACGACATGTCATCCCTATTAGAGCTAGAGTCAAGCCTTATCAACAATCATTGAGGAAGATGCATCCAAAACTGGAGCCTTTAATTCAGAGTGAAGTGAAAAAATTATTGGATGCCAAAATTATATTCAAAGTTAGACACTCGGAATGGGTTTTGAATTTGGTGCCAGTAAGGAAGAAATCTGGAGAAATTAGGCTATGTGTGGATTTCAGAAACCTAAATCATGCTTCGGATAAAGACAACTATCCAATACCACCCATGGAACAGATATTGCAAATGGTTTCGGGTTCTAAGTTATTTTCATTATTAGATGCATTCTCTGGCTATAATCAAGTGTTAGCAGCTGAAGAAGACAGACTTAAAACTACATTCAGAACAAGGTGGAGAAATTTTACTTACAGAAGAATGCCCTTTGGACTCATAAATGCTGGAGCTACTTTCCAAAGGGCCATGGATATAGCTTTCTGCGGTCTGATTGGCCGTAGTGTTGTGGTATATCTCGATGATATCACAATATTTTTGAAAAAGAGAGAATAACACGCAGTCCATCTAAAACAAATTTTCGAGCGTTATCGAAAATATGGTATCTCATTGAATCCCAAGAAATGTGTGTTTGCGGTTATAGAAGGAAAGCTACTGGGTCACGTTGTTTCTAAAAACTGGATCTCCATATACCCAGAAGGGATTAAGGCCATTGAACAGATCCCTTTACCCCATAACAAACAATGTATGCAATCATTCATGGGGACAATTAATTTTGTGCAAAGGTTTGTGCCGGATTTTGCTCAAATTGTTAAACCTTTGCAGCAAATGGTGAAACAAAGTGTACAATTCAAATGGACTGATGTGGAAAAGAATGCATTCAGTAAGATAAAGACATCTATTGCACATGCACCATCTCTTAAAAGTCGAAATTTTGAAAAAGATTTTATTTTGTACACTTTCGTGTCTGATGATTAATTGGCAGCGGTGCTTACTCAGAAGGAAGATGGGGGAGATGATTACCCCATATCATTTATGAGCATTGGTTTGCAGAGGGGCAAATTGAATTACCCAGCTATGGATAAACAAGCTTATGTAGTCTTCAAAGTGGTAAAACAATTCAGGCCATACATACTTAAGAACCAGACTAAGGTAGTAGTTCCACACCCAGCTGTAAGGTCTCTTTTTGTACAAAAGGAATTAGGAGAAAGAAGAGGCAACTGGGTAATAGCTTTACAAGAATATGATCTCGAATTCAAACCAGCATATATAGTAAAGGGGCGGGCATTGTGCAAACTAATGGCTGAAGGTAAAGACAATGAAGAAAACAATTCGGACAGTGAGGCTGAGTTACATATGATGGATGTATGTCCTCTTTTCATAGCTCCAGATTCCTGGTACCGGGACCTTGTTCATTACCTTCAGGAAGGATTGTTGCCAGAACATCTGAATTCCAAACAACGAAGAGCATTGCGCCTTAAATCAGCTTTATATCAGATCATTGATGGAATATTATTCAGAAATAATTATGATGGAGTTCTTCTCAGATGCTTAGAGAAAGAAGATGCAAAGAAGGTCATAACATAGTTACATGATGGGCCTATTGGAGGTCATTTTTCTGGAGATACGACAGCCCATAAGATTCTCAGAGCCAGATACTATTGGCCCACACTGTTCAAGGATGCGCATGCCCATGTCAGAAAGTGTGATATCTGCCAGAGGTGTGGGGGAAGACAAGACAAAGTAGCAGGACCATTGAAGCCTGTGATGATAACAGAACCATTCAAGTAATGGGGGATTGATATCATTGGAGAGATAAAACCAAATTCTTCCTTGCAACACAAATACATTTTGACGGCAACTGACTACACTAGATGGGTAGAGGCCATTCCATTACATAAAGTGAATGAAGATGCGGTCATGGATTTCTTGCAAGATCATATTATGACCAGGTTTGGGGTTCCAATTTCCCTGGTTTTTGATAATGCTACTTACTTTTCTTCTATTATACTAACTGCATTTGCTCATGAAAGAGGAATCAAGTTGCATTATTCTGCAAACTATTACCCACAAGGAAATGGTTTGGCAGAATCTACAAACAAGAATCTGATTAGGATCTTAAAAAAGACTGTGATAGAAAACTAGAGAAGTTGGAATTTAGCATTACCAAATGCTCTTTGGGCTGATAGGGTCACACCCAAGAATTCCTTAGGTATGTCACCGTATACCCTTGTTTATGGAAAAGAAGCTATTCTTCCTCCCAACATTATACTACCTTCTTCCATAATAGCTCAGGAGTCTAGAGGCATAGATAACAAAATCCTACAGGTTAGAATCTATAATCTTATGAAGGCGGAAGAGTCTAGGTCCAAAGCCAAAGAACATTTTAAGCATCAATAGGAAGTAGTGAAACGGTGGTTTGATAAGCATAAAGCTGGAAAAAAGGGATTTGAAGTGGGATATCTAGTTCTTAAGTGGGATCACCCACATGATGAAACGTGGAAACACATGAATTTTCAACAGTTATGGGTAGGCCCTTTTCAGATTGCAGCAAAGTTTGGCCCCTCAACCTACAAGTTGCAAGATTTACAGGGGTGGGAAGAGAAATTACCAGTTAATGGTTTAGTTCTCAAACCTTATTTTTCCTGTTTTTATTTTATTTTGTACATAAATAAACTCATTTGGTTGTTTGTTTTTTATTTATTTTTATTTTTGTTTGTCTTAGTTAGATTTTGATTGGTTTCAATAAAAGAAGCAAACTTTTGGTCGCATGGAGAGCATCAAAATTCTGGATTAACTAAAATCCTTGATTATAAGACTGTTTACTATTGATTTATTCGAAAGAATTTCTTCTAGTTTAGCAGTTTTCCTAAATGGCTATGAACACATTGAAGTCCTATTTAATCCTTGTAAAATAACTCGGGATCAAAAGGTCTGGAATACTATTTCGAGGCTCCGTCCATCTCACATTTAAAAATGTCTTAGGGGGTGATAGAAAAAGACACATGGAAAGGAAGCAGGGTAAACAGTATATTAGATATAAATGATCCCATGCCAAGAATTGAAAGCCAAAAGGCAAATAAGAGTAAAAAATCTCCTAAGAAAGAAATATGTACCAAAATGAAGTACTCAACCAAATGAGTATGAAATTGCCAAAGTTCTTCTTCATCCGTGAGCTGAAAATTAAATACATCTCTCACACAAAAGGACACTATGGATAGAGGAGCTTGAAGAAAAAATTCAGAAAGAAACACAGGCAGGAGGACTCAAAAAGGACAAAAAAGTCCAAAAGCACAAAACTGAAAAATGGCATGGGAATGAGGAACAAACGAATATTTATGTTTACCATATATTACAATCTTGTGGTATCTAAGCTAGGAGCTACCCAGAGACAGAGGTAAAAATGAAACTCCTACTGTTTGCCTCAAAAGAGTTATCTTGACTTTGAAAGCTTGGTTTCCATTTTCCTAAATTGGACTATCATCAATGCTTAAAAGTACATACATCTGCCATTTGGGAAATCCATAAATCTAGAAGAATTCAGCATGTTGGTACTTATTGTCAAAACCGTGTTTTACTTAAAGAGGAAATTGTCCAGAGATCTGTGTTCACCAGGTAGTTGCCAATTGTTGCAGCTACAACTTTTTTCCCAATTATAAGTTTGGGATTAAAAATTTTCTCCCAAACTTGGAATAATTGATCTCAGAATTTGATGAGAGGAAAGATCTTTTAAATTAATTATAGGAGAGATTTCAAGATTCGAAACAAGGTCAGTATCCACACATTGAACCAACATATTCTGATTAAGGATTGGATGAAGAATTCTATCGGTACTGTTAGGACAAGGCTCCTCATTTCCATGTTCTTGATCAAGTTCACTTATAATCGTATCATCATGTAATTGTTCTTCTTTAAGCTCTAGATAAGGAAAAACACTAATAAGTTCGGTTTCAGTTTCCCTATCACTCTTACAGGTGGGCTCTTCAAACACAATATGACCACAAGATTGCTCTTCAACAGAATTTTAATTGATTTCATTAAAGTCTGAATCCAGATTCATATGGCTTGAATACTGACTCAAATTATCGTCAATTAGAAAATGACTATGAAGTTTCTCTTCTAAAGGATCTTTAATGGACTCACAAATGGAAGTCTCAACTATGGATGTTTCTTGATTGTTAGGTTCCCTTAGATTAAATCCAAGATTTTCTTTGTGACTGCTTCAGGTAATAATAACATAGTAGCTTGTATGATTTGATTGATATCCTCTTAATTTCAGCATGAGGTTTTGAAACATTATCCTCAAAGTACTCTATAACATTCTTATGGATTGTAGGCACGCTCATAATTTGGAACATTTTAGGAGAGGACTAGTCCAATTGAGAAAGCAAATTGCCAATATACTGATTGTAATAATTGCTAGATTCTCACTCTAAAGAACTATTAGTGTTCCTACCTCATTTATCTATTAACAGATCTATGAGCATGTCATACCCAGTGATGGATTCTGGTGCTAAATGATCAAACCATAGTTGAACATCCCCTCGCAAGGATTCTCCTAAAGCTCGCATATAAACATCCTAATTATCCTCACCTCTAATTTCCATGTAATCCTAGAGAATGTCCAAATGAATTTCAATAGATATATCATTATTTCCACTAAATTAGGGCAACCTCCTAGTGTAATCATTTGGGATAGGATGAGGTGCTCCCGGTATTTCAGAAAAATCAAAAGGAGAACATTTTTCTTGTTTTTTAACAGCTCTGGTTACTTGGCTATAAGGATTTGACTGGGACTGACTTCTAGGTTCATGCCGATTTACAAGTCCACTCGGGATGGTTGGGAAATAATTATTGCATGGGTGAGGAAGTTGGTGGGTATCATAAAGATTGTGATAACTAGATTCATACCCATAGTAATGCTCGAGATCATCCTCACCCACATAGTCTGACCTCCATCTATCCCTTTCATTTATTTCAATCATGTTTTTGGTTAATTCCTTCATGTGTTTCAAAAATACATCTTAATTCATTATGATTTATGTGATGGGCTTGCTTCTCAGTGGAGTCGCGTTGTGGAGTCGCCAGGTGAACCACGCAAGTAATTCACTGAAAATAGATATTTCATAGGGAAAGGTGAGGTATGTGGAACCAAGGTAGGACTCTACCTCCTCGTCAACGACGCCAAAATGTTATCACCAACCTTGTAGTTGCTTATGTAATGTGGATCCTCGATGGATGGTTGTCACGCCAATCAAGGTAGCCTTCACTATATGTTATCTAAGCCCAAGAAAACAAAGGGGGAGACTTGGATCTGCTCTCGATACGACAGATCCGACCTAGACACCATATC
The DNA here is from genome assembly GCA_001517045.1 of Pseudotsuga menziesii. Lineage (NCBI taxonomy): Eukaryota > Viridiplantae > Streptophyta > Pinopsida > Pinales > Pinaceae > Pseudotsuga > Pseudotsuga menziesii. Next base: position 205,176 of record LPNX010932689.1, read on the forward strand.
AGATCAATTAGACTTGAGGTACGTAAGGTGTAAGGTAATTGGTGACCTTAGATCTATGGAAGGTGTCACTAAGTGTTACAGGGCTTTGGATAAGGGTTTTAGACAAATTAGGGTTGATCCAAAGTGGAACACAGGTGACCTATAAGGTCAATATCAGATCTAGGGTTGAGGTACTAGCAACTAGTGAAGATATCCGCTGCCTTGGGAAACGTGACCAATGCAGGGAAGGCAAGGACAGTGTTGGGGCTATCTAGTACTGATGGATAGACTTGTTGATATATGTGACAATACCAAAGATCCTGAATCATCAGGGAAAGATCATATTGCGAGGAAAAAAGGCCAAAGAGGGGGTATCGCTAGGGTTGGATATTAGTTCCTGTTGGACCTAAGGTAATGGATTCAATATCTACCCAGTGTTGGAGTGAACCAACTTAGGAAATGCCCTGATCTATGGATCCAAAAAACTATTTGTCCATAAAATTCAGTCTATAGGGGAAACCAACAGTAAGGTGGCTGGCGCTAGGGTTTGGAGAGGCAGATCCTCAGATTTAGGATAATTCAGAGACCAGCAGCTCAGTGTTGGAGGAGAAATGGGATGGGGATGACCTAATCTACAAACCCAAGTTGAAAAAATGCAGAAAAAATTAGATATGGGAAAAAGTTAGAAAAATGATGAGAAATGCTAGGGTCCCAGAAGACAGTTTCTTAGATATAGGGCCACCTATCAGCCTCTAGCTTAGCACTGGAGGTGATTTGGAGTGAGGAGGACCTGATCTACAAACCCAAGTTGTTAATTTCCCAGAAAAATCAGATCTCAGAAAAGTAAAAAATTTAGTGAGGGGCGTTAGGGTTTGAGAAGGCAGTTTCTCAAATCTAGGGCAAACCAGGAAGAATTAGCCCAGCGTTAGGGGTAAATTGGTGAGAGGGAAGCCCGCTCTACAAAACCCAGCAGTGGTTTGTCCAGAGATCAAGCAGTTTACTTTTTAGTATTTTTGGTTTTTTTTATTATTTATGGAATTTTCAGTAAAATGAAGAAAAAGCATGTGTCAATGGGTTGAGATCTGGAAGAAAGGAACTAACCTGTAGATATTACTTGTAAATCCTTGTAGATTCCTTGAAGGTGATAATCCCTGCTGTCTCGATCAATTTGAGAAGACCTGTGTGATTTCTAAGCCCAACGTTTTGCTCCAAGTGACCAAGCGCCCTCTCTCCTGCCAAGCAAACGTCAACAATATCAGATTTTTTGTATCATGGAAGAAAAGCAAGATCTACAGAAAAGTAACAAGATGTAATCATAGATCACAATGAAACTAATAAAAAACCCCCTGATACAAGACGAAGCCAATCCAAGCGAGTTGAGGATCCCCTACAAAAATGCCCAAGATGAAGTCGCCCTCCTGTAGACAAGACAATGATCCCGAAAAAATATAGATCTCACACAAATTACTTGAATTCTAGGAAGCAAAAGACTTTCCAATCACCGTACAAGAACACCAAATGCAAAGCAGATTTAAAAAATATCCACAAGAAAGTTTTTCTATTAATCAGATCCAAAAGCCAAAGACCCCTTACAAATGATAAGCTCTCTCCTTTAAATAGAAATGAGAGAACCAAAATCCTAACCACTTTCAAAACGAGTGGCTAAGATTAAAAGATATAAATGTTCTAATAAATGGTTGAGATGAGCTCAACATACAATACATGGATCAATATAACCATAAAGTACCAAAGTGGACTAGATCACCCATAAAGAGGGTACCCCACTCAACAAGAAATAAATAGAGCACATGGTGGGTCCATGGAGTGTTAACTAACTCCCTCTGGGTGCCCCATGGCACAATAAAATAATATAATATTTTAATTTTTTGACTTTGTGCCTAGAGGAAATCGTGAGCCTACCAAAAGCTCCAGAAAATAATATAAAAATTCCCGAAAAAATAGGTGTGGCCCAATCAAGTGCTGCAACTGCTGGAGAAGGTGCAGAGGATATCACTCTCATCATCATGAATCATCCCATGTCGTTTCCTTTCCTCAATATCCCAAATCGATTTCTTCATTAGCCATTTAATCATTTTTTAATCTACCTCGGGAAATGTGAACATGCCAAAACAACCTCCTAGGGTGCATGTGTTGTCCAACTGAGCCTACCAGGATCTCTAGGATGGGGGTACTATGTCACAATCAAGTGGCTTCACCCCTTATTCCCCATACAACTCCCTAGGAGATCCAATAAAAACATCTCCCTGGTCAGACACATCATCCCGTGGAACAAAACTACACCAAAAGGGTAAAATGAGTAGGATGACCATCTTTGCAAGTGCCTGTAATTGAAAATAAGCTATCTCACTAGACTCAGAGAGTCCAAATGCATCTAGGGTGTATACTCATACCCTTTCTAGGTCTCTTCCTGATCATCCACAATACCCAATATACAATATAATCACCTGTAATGACCAGATACCAATAATATAACCTAGACTATCATCCATCTACTGCAAGTGTTACATGGCTAAGAAATGCTCTACAAATCATTTAAGTAACAATCATAACAAGTAGCAGTCACCCTACTGGCGGTACATTGACCAAATACATATATAGGGTTTTATTTATTATTACTCAGACCAGAGTTTCAGGACTATACTCACTTCATAGTTGTAGTCAATTTGCTAGTGAAGGGTGAAGGCTGAAATTGACAAGGCTAGGGCAAAGGATGACTACCAACTTAACATCATGACACTTTGGATATGGAAAGGGAAAACTCACTATAATTACATGTCGAACAAACAACAACACAAAGAATGGAAGTGCCTCACAAATGGTTAAGTTGTTCAAAGAGTGCTTATTCAACTTAGGCATCATGTCTACATCAAGTTTGATCTAGGTTCATTATGACCATCAATTTTATTTCCATGGCCTTTTTGGCCTATATGACCCTTTGGGAATTCACCAGTGCTTAAAAGCACAACTAATCGCAACTTTCATCCAGGACATATTCAAATTTATAAGGTCAACAGTATTTGGATATAGCATATATTTAACCATTGCTTTTGGGACATTTTCTTATACCCTTCACGAGGTATTTTAGCATTTAATTGCTCTTTCCCTTTAGTTACATATGTTAAGAAACACATTCTAGAGTTCACAATTTCCATGGGCGCATAAATATTTCCAATAAAAGCAGTACATGAGATTTTAGTTTTAGCCAACAACATCTCAAGTGACCAAGGGAGTTCTCCATAGTGCCAAACATCAGGACAACCGACCAGAATGATTTAGGCATACAACCCAACTCACCAAAGGCAAGTTTTGTCACCAACTCAGAGCCGAGACACGATATAAACAGGGAGGTTTGTCCAACAAAGGTTCTAGCGGGGAAAGGTCATCCATGCAACAAGTCAAGTAGTAAGTCGGGTTAAAACAAAACTGGAAGGAAATGGATGGGTGGAGATAATGAACAATGAAGCCAACACTAACAAGCCAAAGTATGGTAGGAATGACTACCTCTATTCTCCCTAGGGAGGGTAAAACCAATGAGTATACATAAGGAACTTCCAAGTCTAAGTAGGGACATCAATACATAAAACAAATACATCCAAGTCCATATATTTATGACTGCCAGATCATGACACTAAATACTATTATATGTCAGAAATATGAGTATAAGAGAAATGATAACCATAACACAATATAATCTATGTTGAGTCATAACCATGCAAATAATCCATCTGAACCATCATCTGTCCAATGAGAAAATACTAACACCAATATGGGCATCACTAACTGCTCTGCAAATGACTAAATGGCTACATCAATCCTTGAATCTAAGTGTCCTGAGACTCAGTCCTAACATGGGAGAGTATAATAGTCCACTAACAAAATAATGATCAGTCAAAACTGCTCATCTAATCCAGGAGGATATTGGTGGCCACCCACTATTTCTCTTGGACCCCCACCATTGTTTCTTTCAGTTTTGCAATTTCCTTAATTGTAGCAGAATTTACTATTTTTGGCAATTTTCGGGTCCTAAACTTTCGGAGCCGTTTTGAGGCCCTAAACGACGTTTTTTCGGCATCGAATGGTCCAGCAAATATGAGTTTGTTCTAGACTTCATATTTGTCATTTATGGATGTAGTCCTTAAACATATCTTTCTAACGATGTATCATGCACGTCAAACGGAGGTAGTATGCTAAAGTTACGACCCCGGGAAATTGATGTACCAAGTTACCCAACGGGGCCCACATTAAGGTGTTTCACCTCCTAGGGTTAGGTTTTTGGATATGTAGGGTTTCCATAGTTTCTCAATAATATATAGGCCTTTGAGCCTCATTGTAACACAGATTTCAGAGGCATGTAGCCGCCACATCTCTTCTCAGAGATAAGCTACCAGCACGCTAGCTAGTTTATTTCCATTTTGTATGTAAACCCGTTTCAGTTATTGATTAATGAAGTGAAGTGTTATTTCCACTGCATATTTGTTTCTATGGTTATTTGTGTATTCTGTTGAGTTCCTGCATAAATTCGGATCAGTGGTATTAGAACAATCTGCTCTTTCTCGATCCTTCTTTGCATGTCCCCAATGAGGGCGGGGTATAAAGAGTTAGGGCTCGATCTGGTTGAACCTTTCCAAGACCAGCCCCGCAAATCCCGACGGCCACCCATGGGGGACGAAAAGAAAGATGAGGGTGCAAAATATCCTATCAAAATTTTGCTTGAGGAGGCCCTTGAAAAACAAAGGAACGCGATGATGGATAACTTCACCCAGATCCTTCAACAACTTCCCACTGGCAACGCATCTACATCTAGCAGCCACTCTGGAGGCGCAACCCCTTTTAAGGTACAAGTAAACTTCGACATTCCCATATTTGATGGTCGAATAAATGCAGACGCCATTGATAGATGGTTGAATCTATTAGAAGGGTATTTCTCAGTTCGTGACTTTTCTGATCGGGAAAAGATTACTTTTTCTCTACTCAAAGCCACCCCCCATGTCAAGGACTTGTGGGAAACCTACTGTGCGAGAAAGGATGAGGAGGAACCCTCTCTGTTATCGGTCGTATCCACTTGGAATTATTTTCGAGATGTCATCAAGGGACAATATTATCCGGTGGGGAGCTACAAGGAAAAGTTCATCCAATGGACTATGTTGCGGCAACAAAGAGATCAAGATGTGCATGAGCTGACGAATCTGTTCCATACCCTGTGCACCAAGTTGGGTATCAAAGATTCAGAGAAACATTTGGTGCTGAAGTATCGCAGTTGTCTGCATAGATACATTCAGGAGGAAATAGAGTTCCTCGACATCTCCTCGCTTGGTATAGCATATCAGTATGCTGCCAAAATTGAGCAAAAATTCAAACAGAAAAAGCGAGACTTTGGATCTATGAATCAGAAGTAAGGGAAAGGTGCTCCCAAACCACAAAACCAAGGACACAGCCAAGGCATGGCAACTCAAGAAAACTTGCCAAAGCCACAAGCAAAGAGAAACACTGTAAAGCCGAAGAAGGAAGCGGGAAATTGGTGCGAGTTCCATAAGAGCCCCACTCACAACACAAGTGAGTGTCGAGCCAAGCAGTCACTGGTGGCTGAGATAAAGGATTCTGAATCAGATGCATACTTTGACACTAAATTAGAACCTGAGAAGAGGAATGACAGAGGGAAGAATATTATCAATGCAGAGCCCAACGCCACCATTGCCACCACGAAGATCCAAAAGGAAGAACCAGAAGATTCAGAGGAGGAGGAGCATCTTTTCCAGTCCCAGATGTGGGTAAAGGGTTCCCTGCTACAGTTCATTGTCGACAGTGGGAGCCAAAAGAACCTGATTTTAGCAGAGGTCATGAAGTGGTTGGGTTTACCAACCACAACACACCCGCAGCCATACACCATCGGCTAGCTTCACCAAGGACAAGATCTTCACATCAGCTAGCAGTGCTTCCTTCCCTACAGCATCAATCCTTTCACCGATGAGGTATTATGTGATATTTCTCCTCTTGATGTTTGTGATGTATTATTAGGTCAACCATACTTATGGAAGCGACATGCTGTGTATGAGTCCCGGCCTCACACTGTTATTATTACGTTGGGAAATAATTTGTACAGGATACCAGAGGTACCACCCCCTGCCGCTATCTCTTTGGTTACTTCAAAACAATGCAGTAAGCTCATTTCCAAAACCGGGAAGTTTGTTTTCTTGATGATCCGCCCTCAGGGCAAGAAGAAGATGGTGGTCAAAACCTCCAAACAGAGCCCCTCCGCATGACAACAAAAAATGGACAAGGTCATGGAGGAGTACCGAAACATATTCACCTCACCCACCAGGGTGCCTCTCCACTGTCAGGTCAAGTACCCCATCGATCTAACCCTAGGTGCGCCGCTACCCAATGGACCGATCTATCGACGCTCTGTTCTGGAGAATGATGAAATCAAGAGGCAAATTCAAGAGCTGCTATAGAAGGGTCACATCCAGCCAAGTTCATCGCCTTGTGGGAGCCCGATCATGTTGGTACAGAAGAAGGATGGGACTTGGAGACTCTGTATTGACTATCAAGCCCTGAAAAAGATCACTATCCGGAATAGGTACCCGATCCCATGGATCAATGACCTCCTAGAATAACTTAAAGGAGTGAAATATTTTAGCAAGATCGACTTAAAGTCCGGGTATCACCTGGTACCAATCGAACCGACTGATATATGGAAGACTGCCTTCAAAGCCAAGGAGGGCCTTTTCGAATGGTTGGTCATGCCTTTCAGGCTGACGAATGCTCTTGCAACCTTCATGAGACTGATGGACGACATCTTGTGTCCATTCACCAACTCATTTGTAGTAGTGTACTTGGATGACATCCTAATCTTCAGCCAGACTTGGGAAGAGCATCTCCACCACATCCGACAGGTCCTCCAAACATTGCAGCAGCACAAGTTGTGTGCCAATTTGGACAAGTGCACTTTTGGCATGACCCAGGTTCAGTATCTGGGATACATTATTGATGAGTGTGGGGTACATGTGGATCCAACCAAGATCCAAGTCATTCGGGATTGGCCAGGCCCAACTACTCTAACAGATCTTCGCAGCTTTCTAGGCCTTGCTAATTTCTACCACAGGTTTGTGTTGGGATTCTCTCATATCACTTGGCCCTTGAGTCAAGTCACCAAGGGAGGAGCGAAAGCGAAATTATTTTGGTCGAAACTCAGCAGAAGGCATTTGCAGAATTGAAACATTGCCTCTGCTGTGCCCTAGTGCTCACATTACCATACTTGCAACAACCATTTGAGATCGAGACAGATGCTTATGACTATGCTATTGGGGTAGTCCTTACTCAACAAGGGAATCTAGTGGCATATCACAGTGAGACATTGTCCGACACTGTCGTCAAATATCCCACTTATGACAAAGAAATGTATTCCATTGTACATGATTTCCAACAATGGAAGCATTACATTTTAGGGAAGGAAACGACCATCCACACAGACCATCGACCCCTGCAGTTCATGCAGACACAAGGGAAGTTAAGAATGATTTCCATCAGAAGTGGTCCACATATCTACAACAGTTTCATTTGAACATCAAGTACAAGAAGGGAAGCACCAATAATGTTGCAGACTGCCTCAACCGACCATCGATCATGGCGATAATGACTGTGCTCAACTCTTGTGGGCACAAGACTTCTAATTGGCTGCTTCTCTACAGGAGCGATCCAGAATTCAGCCACACATACCAGACGCTCCTGGAGGGAAACCCAGTTCCAAAATTTCACCTCCAGGATGTACTACTATGTCACATGGGACACCTTTGTGTTCCTTCAAGCGAACGTGCCAAGATGATTTGGGAAGTGCACTACAGTCGGGTCGCTGCGCATTTCGAGGTCAAGAAAACAGTGGCAATACTGCAGAAGTATTTCTATTGGCCAAACCTTTAACAGGACGTTGAGAAGTACATCCGATCTTGCACTGCCCGCGCCATTGCCAAACCATCCATCAAGAAGCAAGGCCTCTATACTCCATTGCTTACCCCTAGTCGACCTTGGGAATCCATCTCCATGGATTACATGTCAGGCCTTCCTTCTACTAAGCACGACAACGACTGTGTGTTTGTCGTCGTTGACAGATTCTCAAAGATGGCCATAATGGTGGCCTGCAAGAAGAATATCACAGTAGAATCCACTGCTAAACTCTTCTTTGAACGAGTGTGGGTACACTTTGGGATCCCACAGTCTATAATCTCAGACCAGGATAGCAGGTTCCTTAGTACATTCTGGTCTAGCCTATGGTCAATGCTAGACACCAAGCTCACAAAGTCCACAGCTTTCCATCCCCAGACTGATGGCTAGACAGAGGTCGTCAACAGGATGATCGTACACATTTTGCGCATGTACAACTCCAAGTATCCATGCACATGGGATGAGAGGCTCCCCTATGTACAACACAGCTTTAATCGGGCCCTCCACAACTCAACCAACCATAGCCCCTTTCAGGTGGGCTCGGGATTCCAGCCACTATGTCCCATTGACGTAGCCATGCCATTTGTAGCTACTCAGGCTGATTCAGCTCATATCTAGTCTAAAGTTTCAAAGGAAAACAACTTCATTGAGCGCATTTAGCACATTCGCCAACAGGTTCATGACATATTGGACAGATCCAATGCTAAGTACAAGAAGTGACATGATCAGCATTGGGTGCAACATAGCTTCCAGGTGGGCGACAAAGTGTGGCCACATCTACAGAAGGAGCGCCTCGCTGGACCCAACCGCAAGCTTCGCCCGCTCTGATATGGGCCATACACCATCACCAAGGCTATCGGGGACAATGCCTTCGAGCTCAGTATTCCACCATTCCTTGTTCTGCACCTAGTGTTCAATGTGGACCACCTTCGACCCTACTTTCCACCTCTACTGGACACATCAGATGTGGCAGAACAACTCACACCAACAAAGTTAAACCCCAACTGCATGGAACAAGCCATAACTGATCGAATTATGGACACATAGGTCAAGAACACCTGCCAGCAGAAGATCCAGCTATATCGAGTTGTCAAAGTAGGCCAACTTATTCACCAGGGAAAGTGGCTCACTAGGGACCAAGTTCAATAGAAGTTTCCTCACCTCATGGAGGAACTCAACGCAATGGGGACCATTGCTTCCTAAGGGGGGAGGAATGATCTAGGAGGATATTGGTGGCCACCCAGATATTTCTCTTGGACCCCCACCATTGTTTCTTTTAGTTTTCCAGTTTCCTTAATTGTAGCAAAATTTACTATTTTTGGTAGTTTTCGGGTCCTAAACTTCTGGAGCCATTTTGAGGCCCTAAACGACGTTTTTTCGGCATCGAATAGTCTAGAAAATATGAGTCTATTCTGAACTCAATATTTGTCATTTATGGATGTAGTCCTTAAATAGATATTTATAACAATGTATCATGCACGTCAAACAGAGGTAGTATGCTAAAGTTACGACCCCGGGAAATTGATATACCAAGTTACCCAACGGGGCCCACATTAAGGTGTTTCACCTCCTAGGATTAGGTTTTTGGATGTTTAGGGTTTCCATTGTTTCTCAATAATATATAGGCCTTCGAGCCTCATTGTAACATAGAGTTCAGAGGCATGTATCCGCCACATCTCTTCTCAGAGATAAGCTACCAACACTCTAGCTAGTTTATTTCCATTTTGTATGTAAACCAGTTTCAGTTATTGATTAATGAAATGAAGTGTTATTTCCGCTGCATATGTGCTTCGATGGTTATTTGTGTATTCTGTTGCGTTCCTGCATAAATCTAGATCATCATCTCAGCATCTCATATGTAAGAGATCTGGCTGAAAAATGTACTGTATCTAAAAAATAGAATATGGTATCCTGGCTACTATATATGTGATAACAAAACCTACTTGTATATTGGCTTGGATGGGAAGCTTGTGAAACCCAATTGGATATTACCTTGGCTGAGAAGCCTGGTAAACCCAATTGGTAGTTGTCTTGGCTATGTCTTGTTGTGCATTTGGCCATGTGTGTAATCCTTGGCTGGACAACCTGATAAACCCAACTAGCTGGCTTGGCTGATTAGCCTGTGAAACCCAGCAGTGAGATGGCTTGGCTGAGTGCCTAATAAACCCATATGTTGGCTTGGATGGTCCTTAATGTAAATGTTGGCTTGACTGTGTGTAGTTTGTGAAACCAAACTAGCTGGATTGGCTGAATAGCCTGTGAAACCCAACAGTGAGATGGCTTGGTTGTGTAGCCTGTGAAACCCATCTATTTGGCTTGTTTTCCTATAGCTTGATAAACCCAACTGTATGTTGGATTTGCAGGACAGTCTGTGAAACCCAACTGTGTGTTGGATTGACTATGTGTGATATGATCTGGCAGTACGTGAGTCTGATGTTTCCTAGTTCCTTGTGGAAGTCAAGCCCAGCTCGGGGGTGGCAGTTGTGTTGAGAGATTAATGAACACAACTAGCCTATGGTTGGGTGGAACCGTTGCAGCGACATAGCTAGTTGCAAGACAACTTCATCTTCAAGATGAGTATTCTCTGTTATTCTTATTTATACAATGTGTTTTCTTATGAATGAATTGAATGTCATGATGAATGCTTGCTAATGATTTTAGTAGAGTTTACTATGTTAAATGTTCCTACATTTGTATTTGTATATGCCTTGTATGTTTCAATATATTTTTCTTGTGATCATGGAGGCTTGATGCTTCGTTACAGAGTCAAAAGGCATCTGACTTATGTGTTTCAGCACCTCGGGATCCGCCTGTGGAAGGCAGAAGGAAGAAGGTGGGGTGCAGAAGGTAGAAAACAGGAGAAGAGACAAGGCAGAATGTTGGATTTTCAATTCCTGGAACCCTCCTGCGAAAGGCGGAAGCAAACAAAGAGCCGAAAAATCCAGGGAAAAAGTGTATTTTTCGCACCCCGGGATCTGCCTGTAGAAGGCAAGAGGCAGAAAGTAGGAAAAATGTTAAGGTAAAACGTTGTCCTTTTTATTCCCAAGATCTTCCCGTGGAAGGTAGAAGGACGAAATTTGGAAGGAGGAAGGCCGTTAATTGATTTTGTCGTTGTTATCTTTTTTATTCCCAAGTTACGCATTGGAGGGCGGAAAGGAGGGAGGCGAAAACGTGGATAAACTATTCCATCAAAAGTTATGTTTCTGATTTCCAAGTTTCGAAGGTGGAAGGTGAATGGCAGAAAGAGATTTGAAGGAATTCGTCGCACATTGTGTTTCTGATTCTCGACTCTGCAGCGGAAGCCGAAAAGGGGAATGTGGAAGACAGAGGGAGGAAAGGGTAGGTTCAATGCATAAAAGGCATTTTTGTCACAAAATGGATCTGTCAAGGGCGAAACGACTGTTACAGTGGTTCTTGAGCCTAAGTATGAATGTGAAGAGTGTTTTCATGGCCATGCCCTATGTTTCAAAAGAAGAACCATGGTTATTTAAGAAATTTTTTAATTCCGTATGATAGTCAGGTCATTGGGTATGTTACATTATGGTATCAGAGCATTGTGGAAATTGAACCCAGGTGTTAGAACAATTACACTCACAACAATTTCCAATTACACATGCAAATTACTCACAAAGAAGACTGAATATGGAGCAAAACACTAATCTGTATTGAATAAGTGTTCAATAGCCAACCCTGTGAAGTCATAGGCTGCCACAATAAATAATTACATGATATATTCGAATGCATCAGGATTCCATTCAAATTTGGTCAAAAGCAGGCATACTAAATCTAAGCAAATCCCCCATAGGTGCATAAAGCACTTTCCAAATCTGTCTAGGAGCTCACGAATTGGAAAAATCAATTAGGCAAGCTAATAGATGGTGGAAGGACAACTCATACATGATTTTCATAGGAGAAAAGAGTGGAGGATGATGAGGACAAAAAACAAGTTAACTTCACCTAGTCAAACATTCCCAATTGCCCTAAAACTCAGAAAAAGCAGGCGATAAAGCAGAAAAAGTAGACATGCGCTAGGGAGGCCAGGAATAAAGCAGATTTGATTCCAAGAGGTTTCCTAAGTTCTCCATGACTCAAATTTAGCAAGTTTGACCACTATGGATGTGTGGAGGACAACTTGCATAAGGTGGAATATGGAAACTAGGCAAATAGACAAAAAATGGATTAATTAATGTCTAAGGTAGCTAACCATGGGTTGATTATTCTAACACCCCCCCTTAAGCCTGACTTATGAGTAAAATATCAGAAAATTATAGGGCCTAGCAACAAGGCTTAGTCACCCTTTACATACTGCATGTCCATTTAACCAAGGAAAGAGGCAAAAACCCAGTGGGAAAAATCCTCCCTTAAACATGGACAGTAAAACAAAATTTGGAAATCTTGTCATCACTCATGCTTCACAGCATGATCAACAATCCCCATAAGTGACTTGAGATTGCTGAATGTATTCTCACAAAAAAATTTGGTGAAGATATCTGCTACTTGTTCTGAAGATGAACAGAAGAGTAGGTGAATGGTGCCATCATGCACAAGCTGTCTGATGTAGTGCATATGGATCTCAATGTGTTTGGTTCTCTGCTTCTGAACTGGATCATTGCAGATTCGAATGGTACTCTGATTATCACAATAGATAGTAGTTGAGTATTCTGATTCGAAGCCACACTCTCCAAGTAACCCCTGCAACCATAAACATTGAGTTGCTGCATTTACAACTCCTTTGTACTCTGCTTCTGTAGATGAGAGTGCAATGGCACTCTGTTTCTTGCTTGACCAGATGATTGTCCCTTCTGCAAGCATGAACACATATCCTGATGTTGACTTTCGATCTGTGCTGTCACCTGCCTAATCACTGTCAGTAAACCCAATCAAATCAAAATCAGATTTAGCTTTGTAGAAGATCCCATGAGTCCTTGTTCCCTGAACAAAGTTAAGGATCCTTTTGGCTGCTCTCCAATGGATCTCATGAGGCTGATCCATGTATCTTGAAGTCACACTTACTGCATAAGAAATATTAGGTCTAGTATGTGTAAGATAAACAAACATCGAATCAATTGCCTATACAGTGTATTGTTTACCATAGGTGAAGAATTAGCTTCTTCAAGCTTAACTCCTGAAAGGAAAGGAGTCTTGCTTGGCTTGAAATCCTTCATATTGAATTTGTTCAGCAAATACAAGGCATACTTGGACTAATGTACTTTGATTCCTTCTTTGGTTTGAGCAATCTCGAGCCCCAAGAATTGGCTCAACAGGCCCAAATCTGTCATTGAGAAGGCATGGTTCATTGCATCCTTCAAGGAGGCAATTTCATCCTTTGAGCTTCTTGTAATGAGAAGGTCATCAACATACAAAACAATGATCATTAATGAACCATGAATTAGCTTCAAATAGACATTTGGATCTAACTTGCATCGAACAAAATTTAGTGATAGCAGAAAGCTATCAATCTTGGCATACCAAGCCCTGAGGGCTTGCTTAAGCCCATACAATGACTTCTTTAGCCTGCACACAAGAGATGGGTTAGTAGCAAATCCTTGAGGCTGCTGCTTGTATATCTCTTCAGTGAGATCTCCATTCAGGAAAGCACACTTCACATCCATGTGGTGTACCTCCCACTGCTTTGAAGCTGCAATGGCTAAGGCTAGCCTGATGGAGTCCATCTTTACCACTGGTGCAAAGGTCTCATTGTAGTCTATGCCATGTACCTGTGAGTAGCCCTTGGCTACCAATCTGGCCTTGTACTTCAGAGGTGAACCATCAGCAGCAAATTTGGTTTTGTACACCCACTTACACTAAACTAGCTTCTTCCCTAGGGGAAGATCAACCAGCTCCCAAGTGTTTCTCTTCTGGAGTGAGCTGAACTCTTCTTTCATGGCTTCTTGACATCTTGGATCATTTGCTGCATCTTCATATGTCTGTGGGTCTCATTCAACCATCAGATATCATTTCTCTGCAAACATAGGAGCTTTCATGCACAGAGCACTCTCAAACTGAGATCTAGTCCTCCTAGGATCATTAGGATTTCCAGCTAGTTCTCCAGCTACATGAATGGTCTTGGCTGCCCATTTTGGTCTTGTAGGACTGTTAGGATCTGCAATTAAATCATCATTATCAGACATATCAGAATCAACATGTTCAACTATCTCTTCACTTACATTCAGAGGTTCTGGTGGTGAAGAGGATTCTCCAACTTCCATTGCTGCTAGGGGCTCTTCTTGAAACTGAACACACCTTTCAATGAAGGCTTTGTTTGTGCTCAAATTGATCAGCTTGCACCCTTTTGAATCTTCAGAGTACCCAACAAATAGACACTCTTGGCTTTGGGGCTGCAAAGCCTTCCTCTTTTCTGTTGGAATTCTAGCCCAAGCCCTTGAGCCAAAAATCCTGAAATGGGTCACATCTGGCTTGTGCCCACTCCATGCTTCGAAAGGAGTCATACCATCAAGCTGTTTACGAGGAACCCTATTATGGATATAGGCTGCATAGTTTATAGCTTTGGCCCAAAACTTTGGTGCCAAAGTCTTAGCCTCCATCATGCAGGTTGCCATCTCTTTCAGTGATCTATTCTTCCTCTCAGCAACACCATTCTGCTGTGGTGTGTAAGGGATAGAATGCTGCATCTGAATACCTGCATCTGCACAATATTGAATGAACTCAGACTTGACATACTCACCACCATTGTCAGATCTGAGGACCTTGAGTTTCCTCCCAGACTGGTTTTCAACCAAAGCCTTAAAGACTTTGAAGAGGCCAAAAACTTCAGACTTGTGCTTCAAGAAGTAAACCTAGCAATACTTGGAAAAGTCATCTATGAATGTCAATGCATATTTGGCTTGACTCATTGACATATGAGGAAATGGGCCAACAACATCACTGTGGATCAACTCAAGAGGTGCAGAGGTTCTCTCATGACTAGCTTTCTCAAAGTTATGCTCTGGGTGTTTTCCTAGGATGCAACCTTGACAGACTCCTTTGGAAAACTTAATCTTTGGTAACCCTATGACCATTTATTTTTCACTAAGATCAGAAAGATACTTGTAATTTAGGTGGCCAAATATTTCATGCCAAAGCTTACTTGCCTCATTGGCATGAATCAGAAGAGCAGAGGGGTTTGAGTAGGGTAGGAAGTGTGAGAACATGTATACCTTCGAAGTGTGATTTGCAAATCCTTTTGCAATGACTTTACCACTTGAGATCTCTATGATCTCAACTTCATCAGGGGATAATATGACCTTCTTTGGAGACCCTGTGTGGGTCATCTGATACACTGATAAGAGGTTAGAGGCAAGACCTAGAACATACAACACATTGTTGAACTTACCATGGTCAAGATAAATCCTCCCTTTGCCCAAACTTTCAGTGAGAGAGTCATCTCCCAGTACAATTGGTGGACCTTTCGACATGTCAAGTGAGGTGAATGCCTCCTTGGTCGAAACCATATGTCTTGAAGCTCCATAATCAATGATGAAACTAGGTGAGCTTGATGTGCCAGCAACCAATGCATGAACTCTCTCTCTATCTTCTGAATCTGATCCTCCTTCCCTCTTCTTTGAGCTATCTGGAAGGGAGATGCCATTCTTCTCCAGGAGTTGGGTCAGCATGTCTATTTTCTTCTTCATGCAGGAGCTTTCAGAATGATTTCCCTTACTGCAGTATGCGCACTTGCTCATTTCTCCTTTGTTCTTCTTCTTCTGGGGGTTCTTCTTGGAACCTTAAGGCTCCTCTGGAGACTTGTTCTTGTCTCTCTTTTGCTCAGGTGTCTTTTTAGCTTTCTTCTTGCTTTTTGAATCCACCCTCGAATCTCCAGCAACCAGAGCTTGGTCTTTGGAAGGTTTGATGGTGCCCATCATCACCAGTTTATCTTGTTCTTGTGTGAGAGATTCCATGAAATCTACAAGGCTAGGCATTTTCCAGGCTCGAGCTATCAACTTTGTGGCATAGAAGGTCGAAACAAACACTGAATAGTCAAGGCCAAGCTTCGAGAGTATGGCCAAAACCAGTTGCTCATCCTTCTTTTCGATCCCACATTGTTTTAGCTGCAAAACAAGTGCTTTGAACTTGGAAAAATAGAGTTGCAGGGATTCAAAGCTATTTGGACTTAGGGAGATCAACTCATTTTCAATTTGATGTCCCCTCATCTCATTTGTCTTACCAAAAATATCAACAAGCTTCTCCCATTCTTCATTTGGTGATGTCAATCCATCAATATGGAAAAGGAGGTCTCTGGATATACTCAGACACAAGAGACCATAGGCCTCATCCCTCCTATTGTGCCATTTAATTTTCTCTGCAGCTGCATTGGGATTTGCTTCTGTTTCCATAGTCACTCTGTAGAGGCCTTTCACTCTCAACAGTATATCCATCTCCGCTTTCCATTCAAAGAAGTTAAATGGAGTCAAGATGATCTTCTGAGATTGATCCATAGCTCAGAAATTGTCCCTTCAGTCAGCAGAATGCTCCCAGTCAATGATGTCAAACCCGCAATAACAAATTGGAAGGAGAGAAATCAATCTACAAAGGCTCTGGTACCATGTGGAAATTGAACCCATGTATTAGAACAATTACACTCACAACAATTGTCAATTACACATGCAAATTACTCACAAAGAAGACTGAATATGGAGCAGAACACTAATCTTTATTGAATAAGTGTACAATAGCCAACCCTGTGAAGTCATAGGCTGCCACAATAAATAATTACATGAGAGATTCGAATGCATAAGGATTCCATTTGAATTTGGTCAAAAGCAGGCTTACTAAATCTAAGCAAATCCCCCATAGGTGCATAAAGCACTTTCCAAATCTGTCTAGCAGCTCACAAATTGGCAAAATCAATTAGGCAAGATAATAGATGGTGGAAGGACAACTCATATATGCTTTTCATAGGAGAAAAGAGTGGAGGATGATGAGGACAAAAAACAAGTTAACTTCACCTAGTCAAACTTTCCCAATTGCCTTAAAACTCAGAAAAAGTAGGCAATAAAGCAGAAAAAGCAGACATGCACTAGGGAGGCTAGGAATAAAGCAGATTTGATTCCAATAGGTTTCCCAAGCACTCCATGACTCAAATTTAGCAAGTTTGACCACTATGGATGTGTGGAGGACAACTTGCATAAGGTGGAATATGGAAACTAGGCAAATAAGACAAAAATTGGATTAATTAGTGTCTAAGGTAGCTAACTATGGGCTGATTATTCTAACAAGCATTGGGTATGTTACATTGTGGTATCATAGAATTGGGTACGTTACATTGTGGTATCAGAGCCAATGGTTACAACATTGGGCCTAGATGGGCCAAGTCAATAATTTTTAGAGCTATTGGTTCCATGGTAAGTGGTTTTTGAATTCTGAGGTTGTTTGATAGTGTGTGGTTATCAACACATTTTTTTTGCAGAGTCATAGTGCAGATTGGAAAATTTGGTTTGTGGCTCATCCATGAGAACCTACAACATGGATGGCGCACAGGATCCCTATGGGAACGGGGAATATGCTATGGGGGAAAACGTCCGAGTTGGAAATGCTGAGACAAAATCCAATGGAAGGAAATATCAATATACTCCCCAAGATATTGCAGCCACCATGAGAATCCTAAGGGTGGAGATGTAGATTTACATGGAATACAATGAAAGAATGATTAAAGCTCGGGAACAGCAAAATCAACTGAATGCATCCATGCTATAGATTTTGATAGACATCCAAAGGCGGATGAACTTTGAGCATCGGGAAGCTAATCCAGAAAGAAGTAAGAGTAGTGCCAGAAGAGGAAATATATCTTCTAGTTGGTCATCTGACTCTGAAGGCTCCACTAGGGGATCAAGCTCATCATCTCTCAGGAATAAGAGGAAGAGGTGTTATTAGAACCATTCACGTAATGAGTTTAAGAAGGCAAGGCCTCCTACCTTTAATGGTGAGGTAAAGACTGGTCAAGAAGCTCAAGCTTGGCTTCTTGGGATGAAGAAATATTTCCAAGTCCAAGACTAATCTAGAAATATGAAGGCTAGGGTAGCCATCTTCAATCTGAATGGAAGAGCATTTATATGGTGGGAGCACCTTAGGAAAGTGAGGAATATCAATGACAGAAAGATTGCGTGGAAGCAGTTCAAGAAGTATTTTAAGCAGAAGTACCTCTCTGATAGGTACTATGATGACAAGATTAAGGAGTTCCATGAGATGAAATTGGGACAACTGAACATGGAAGAATATGCAAACAAGTTCTTGGAACTATTGAGGTATGTCAGATACATCAAGGATGAAAAAGTGAAAATCCAGCGTTTTCTGAGTGGATTACCTCAGTCTTACAAAGATAGGATTGAATTTGATGAACCTAGAACTCTAGAAGAATCTATAAGGATAAGTATTGCTATGATCAAAACAAAGGAAAACCTAATTACCATAAGGCATGGAAGCACAAGAAGAATGAGAAGTTTGACTAAAGGAAGAAAGGTTTCAAACCTTCTAGCTTGCGAAATCAGCAAAGAAAGCCATCACAAGCTGTGACTAAGCCAACTAGAGTGATGGAAGACATGCCAAGAAATCCAAAAGAGATCAGAGAACCTCTCCAATGTTGGAGATATGGAGAAAACCATATGCGCATGAATTTTCCACTTGAGAATGGGTATGTAAGGCAAACACACAACACCCAAGAAGCATAAATTGTGGGTCAAGTAGCAAGGATTGTCTCTAGAATTTATGTAGTGATAGAGGACCGCTAGGGAGATCATCAGTCAACTGTGGTTGAAGTTGCAGGTAAGATTGCTGAGAAATATGTTTATGTTTTGATTGAACCTGGATCTACTCACAGTTATATTACTCCTAGAGTTGTTGATATTTGTTCTTTTAAGAAGTTAAAGCATATCAAATCTTGGTTAGTTCAACTAGCCAGAGAAAGGTTAGTGAAGTGGTAGACAAATGTCCATTAGAGATGGATGGGTTAGTCACTTGTACAGACCTGAATGTTCTACCACTTGGTTCTTATGATATTCTTATTGGGATGGATTGGTTAGAAGCTCACAGAGTTAAGCTTAATTGTTACAGTAAGACTTTTGAATGCATGGATGAAGAAGGAAACCATAGGGTTGTAAGAGGCATTCCAAAGGTGATTTATGCTAGGTAGATTTCATCAATGCAAATGAAGAAGTTCTATAGGAAAGGTTGCAGATTGTATGCAGCCCATGTTTTGGAGGCAATAGATAATGAAAATCCTAGGTTGGAAGACTTTCATGTATTGTAGGAATTCAGGGATGTTTTTCCTGATGAGATTCGAGGACTTCCTCCAAAAAGGGACATTGATTTTAAAATCGAACTTGTGCATGGATTAACACCAGTGTATAAGATACTCTACAAGATGAGCACACCAGAATGGTTAGAGATGAAGATGCAGCTGCAAGAGTTGTTGGAGAATTATATTAGGCCAAGTGTGTCTCCTTGGGGAGCACCAATTCTGTTTGTGAAAAAGAAAGATGGTACACTCAGATTATGTATTGATTACAGACAGTTGAATAAATTCACTGTGAAGAATAAATACCCTTTACCTCAAATTGATGACCTTTTTTATCAAATGAGAGGAGCAAAGGTGTTTTCCAAGATTGACTTCAGGTTTGGTTACCATCAGGTAAGATTCAAAGATGAAGATATTCATAAGACAACCTTCAGAACTAGGTATGGACATTATGAGTTTGTGGTGGTACCATTTGGTCTCACAAATGCACCAGCTACATTTATGTGTCTCATGAATAGTTTCTTCAATAGGTATCTAGACAAGTTTGTTCTTATTTTCCTTGATGACACTCTTATTTATTCTAAGAATGAGGAAGAGCATGAAGAACATCTGAGACTGACGTTGCAATTGCTAAGGGAACATAAGTTGTATGCAAAGTTGAGAAAATGTGACTTCTATAAATATAGAATTCATTATTTGGGTCACATTATCTTAAATGAAGGCATATTTGTGGACTCTGAAAATATTGAAGCCATTATGAGTTGGCCAACTCCAAGAAATGTGACAGATGTGAGATCTTTTATGGGGCTTGCAAAATACTACAAGAGGTTCATTGAAGGATTCTCCAAGGTTGCACAACCAATCACCTTTTTGAAAAAGAAGGGGATAAAGTTTGAATGGACACCAAGATGTGAGGAGATCTTCCAATAGTTGAGGAATCTTCTTACAAGTGCACCAATTCTGAAAATTGCAGACCCAAAAAAAGACTTTGTGGTGTGTACTGATGCATGTAATCAAGGACTTGGAGGAGTTATTATGCAAGACAACCACGTGGTGTGCTATGAGTCAAGGAAGCTGAAGGATCATGAGAAGAACTATGCTACTCATGATCTAAAACTTGCATCCATAGTACATGCTCTCAAGATGTGGAGGCATTACTTAATGGGTAGAAAGTTTGAGCTAAGGATATATCGTTGTGGTTTGAAATACTTGTTTGATCAGCCAACTCTAAATTCTAGGCAAGCTAGATGGATGGAATTTTTATGTGAGTTTGATTTTGAAATCAAACACATAAAAATAAAAGAAAAGAAAGTGGTTGATGCACTCCGTAGGAAGGTGCATGAAATGCATGTGACATCTCTTAGTATTTTCCAATCAGATTTGAGACAACAAATTGTTAATCATGTTGTTGATGATGAAATGTATGTACAGATCAAGGACAAGTTGCAGCATTAAAGGCTTGAAAAGAAGTATGAGGGATATAAATTGGAAGAAGACAGACTTCTTACTTATAAGAACAAAATTTGTATTCCAAATGTAGTAGACTTGAGGAGAATTGTTATGGATGAAATCCATCGAGCTCCATATTCTGGTCACCCAAGATATCAGAAGACAATTGCTAGAACTAGGAAGCAATATTTCTGGCTATGAATGAAATAGGACATTGTTGAGTATGTTTATAAGTGCATGAAATGCCAGCAGGTGAAGGTTGAGCATCAACACCCAACAGGGTTATTGGATCCTTTTCTAGTCCCATAATGGAAACGTGAAGTCATTTCCATGGATTTCATTACAGGATTGCCAATGACTTAGAGGAAACATGATTCCATCATGGTTGTGGTGGACAAGTTGACAAAGACATCACATTTTATACCGGTTAAGTCCACATATAAGACTGATGCCATTGCAAAAATCTTCATGAAGGATATTTCCAGATTGCATGGATTTCCTAAGGAAATAATCTCTGACAGGGATCCCAAGTTTACTTCCAGGTTTTGGAAGGGTCTGTTTGCATATTTGGGTAGCAAGTTGAACTTCAACAATGCCTATCATCCTTAGACTATTGGACAGACAAAGAGAGTGAATCAGGTCCTTGAAGACATGCTTTGCATGTATGTGATGGAAAAACCATCCAAGTGGGAGGATTATTTACACTTGGTAGAATTTACATATAATAATGGACAACAAGCATCATTGGGAATGAGTCCATATGAAGCCTTGTATGGGAGAAGGTGTAGGATACCCATGAATTGGGATAATCCAGTGAACAAGATTGTGCTTGGTCCAAAATTGCTCAAAAAAATGGAGCAAGAGGTTGCAAAGATTAGGCAAAACTTGAAGGTAGACCAGGATAGAGAGAAAAGATATGCAGATAAGCATAGAGTGCACAAAGAGTTCTATGATATGGATCATTTGTACCTTATAGTGAGGCCAAAGAAGAGTTCCTTGAAGCTTGGAAGTTTTGCTAAGCTGTCACCTAGATATTGTGGGCCTTTTGAAGTGCTTGAAAGAATAGGGCCAGTTGCATATAGACTTGCATTACATGTCAGCACTAGAGATCATAATGTTTTTCATTTTTCTTTGCTTAATAAATATGTACATGATCCTAACCATGTGATAAATTGGGATGTGATTTAGGTGGAACCCAAGGGAGAGTTCCAAACCGAGCCATTACGCATCCTCGACAGAAAGGTCAGAGTGCTCCGGAATCGAGTCGTCGGATAGGTAAAGGTGCAATGGAAGCACTATGGTCTGGATGAGGCTATGTGGGAGATAGAGGATGCCATGCAATTGGCACATCCAATTTTTTTCAATTTTGTAAAGCATTTAGGACAGTGCTAATGAAGGGGGAGGGGAATGTAACACCCTGGTTTTTACCCCATGGTATTGAAATTGTACATGATGTATATATTGTATGTAAATCATGGCAAGGAGCTCAAGGCCAAGGCCTTGCCATCGATTTGGTATTTTGTGTATAGGCGATCAAGGTTGATACCTATGGTTCTTATGTTGGTCATGCAGAGTATATTTAGGAATATCATGTAAATATAGAATTGATAAAATACCACAGCTATCTATGCACTGCAACGTGAAAGAGATGGGGGAATTATTTCATAAAGAATAGGGAGGGGAGTTAGTCAAACTCCTGAGCCAATAGGGTGAGACTAGATGTCAATGGGGAAACCCATAAACCCTCAAATACCTTTTTGTCCTCTGTCCTCAATCATTAATTCTTCCAGAATAGCGGTTGAGGCAGTTAATGTCTTGGGCAGAGCAAGGCATTGAAGTCGATTTCATGACTAAGATTTCCTGTAGCCTGTAGTCTAGGAAGCCACATTCTTGCCTCTAACACAAGGAAGCATGTGATGCATGCCATTTTGTGTTTCCTCAGTCAGGGGAAGGTTTTGTGGTTCCTCAACGTTCATGGTGGGGATTCGAACCGTTCGTTCATTCACGATTGCTCTGGAGACGTCCAGGGTGGTGGTTTGACTATCCTGAGTCATGAAAGTGTGGTTCCACAGTGTTTTTCTGAGTGACAGAGTGGTATGGAACCCTGGTCTCCTGTGTGCAAGTGAAACCTGTTTCTCCTATGTTACAGAGTGGTATGCAAACATGTTGGTCTATGTTACAGAGTGGAGCCCTGTGTTGATCTGTCTCCTTGTGGTTTGTTGTGATGTGCACCCTGATTTGGGTCTAAACTATATGCAAGACTTAGGAGTGGAAGAGATGGGGAATGGGATTGAAAAACCTAGTGTAGATAGGAACCTCACGAAAAGATGAGAGTGGCTAGTGAATATTCATTGCATGCCCTGAAGAGCACTAAAAGGGAAGGCATATCCCGAGGGACTGTGGAGCAGAGAAGGGGATGCTTCCTTATGTTGGCGTGCAGGTAATGTGGATGCCAGGCCATATATATCTTGTGGATGTGTCCTTAGCTCTTGAATGAGCCACTAGCTTAGTCATTCTACCTTTCCACTGCCTTAGCAGCCTGATCATAAACCCAAAGGAGATTGGCTTGGATGATAGCTTGTGAAACCCAATTGTATATTGGCTTGGATGGGAAGCCTGTGAAACCCAATTGGATATTGGCTTGGATGAGAAACTTGGTAAACCCAACTGGTAGTTGGCTTGGTTGTGTCTTGTTGTGCATTTGGACATGTGTGTAATCCTTGGCTAGACATCCTAATAAACCCAACTAAATGGATTAGCTGAATATCCTATGAAACCCAACATTGAGATGGCTTGGTTGAGTGCCTAATAAACCCATATGTTGGCTTGGATGGTCCTTAATGTAAATGTTGGATTGATTATGTTTAGTCTGTGAAACCGAGCTAGCTGTCTTGGTTGAATAGCCTGTGAAACCCAACAGTGAGATGGCTTGGATGTGTAGCCTGTGAAACCCATCTGTTTGGCTTGTTTTCCTGCAGCCTGATAAACCCAACTGTGTGTTGTCTTGACTGTGTGTGATATGATCTGATTGTGTGTGAGTCTGTTGTTCCCTAGTTCCTTGTGGAATTCATGCCTAGCTCAAGGGGTGGAAGTTGTGTTGAGAGATTAATGAACACAACTGACCTATGGTTGGGTGGAACGTTGCAACAACATAGCTAGTTGCGGGACAACTTCATCTTCAAGATAAGTATTCTCTATTCTTATTATTTATGCAATGTGTTTGCTTATGAATGCATTGAATATCATGATGAATGCTTTCTAATGATTTTAGTAGAGTTTATCGTGTTAAATGTTCCTGCATTTGCATATGTATATTCCTTGTATGTTTCAATTCACTTTGCTTGTGATCATGGATGCTAGAATCCTGGTTACAGAATCAGAAGGCATATGACTTATCTGTTTCCACACCCCGGGATCCGCCTGCGGAAGGCGGAAGGTGGGAGGCAGAAGATAGAAGTTGAAACAAAGCAGAATGTTGGTTTTCCAC
Source organism: Pseudotsuga menziesii (assembly GCA_001517045.1). NCBI lineage: Eukaryota > Viridiplantae > Streptophyta > Pinopsida > Pinales > Pinaceae > Pseudotsuga > Pseudotsuga menziesii. The sequence continues at coordinate 229,280 of LPNX010932689.1, forward strand.
ACTCTCGGATCCGCCTGCGGAAGGTAGAAGGAAAAAGATGGAAAACACAAGAAGATACAAGGCAAAATGTTGGATTTCTGATTCCCAAAACCTACCTGCGAAAGGTGGAAGTAGAAAAAGAGCTGAAAAATCCAAGGAAAAAGTGCATTTTACGCACCCTGGGATTCTCCTACGAAAGGAGGAAAGTAGGAAAAAGGTTAAGGTAAAATGTTGTCCTTTTGATTCCCGAGATCCACCTATGGAAGGTGGAAGGGAGGGATTCAAAAGGCGGGAGGTCGTTAATTGATTCCGTCGTTGTTAGCTTTCTGATTCCCGAGTTCCGCACTAGAGGGTGGAAAGGCAGAAGGAGGAAGGTGAAAACATGGATAAAGTATTCTGCCAAAATTTATGTTTTTGATTTCTAAGTTTCGAAGGCAGAAGGCGAAAAGTGGAATGTGGAAGGCGGAGGGCATAAAGGGCATGTTTAGTGTAGAGAAGGCATTTCGGTCACAGAATGGATCTATCAAGGGCAAAATGACTGTTACAGTGGTTCTTGAGCCTAAGTATGAATGTGAAGAGTGTTTTCATGGCCATGCCCTGTGTTTCAAAAGAAGAACCACGGTTCTTTAAGAAATTTTTTAATTCCGCATGATAGTCAGGGCATTGGGTACGTTACATTGTGGTATCATAGCATTGGGTATGTTACATTGTGGTATCAGAGCATTGGGTATGTTACACCTAAATATTAATGCTTTTATTATAAAAAATACCCCTTAACCCTTATATACTAGGGAATATATTGATTCCATATTTTAGAGTACTAATTTCCCCAATATGAACTCACATGCTATGATATTACATATTTAGTGAACCCCTTGTGTTCACTTCAATGGGTTCCATAGAAACAAGAAGGTAACTTATATGTTATGCATCTTATTATAGTCTCTCAAGAGCATTGCTAATTGTAGGGTTGATTTTTATATGTTATTTATTTGGTTAATGTTTCTATTACTTCCATAGGCTTATAGTGAGGGTTAGTGGCTGTTTTTGTAGGTTCCAAACTAGTTGGAGTGAAGCAGATTAAAGTTGGAAAGAAGGAGTTATGAGGATCAAACTTCAGAAATAGCTTTTTATTTCCTTGCATATCATTCCATTAATTTCTTGCTGGTTTTTTCTTGCTCATGTGAGTGACAAAACATATCCATTATGTATGAATTTTTGGTTTGAAGAGTCTTAAGATCAATATTCTATCTTCTTAGCATGTTGGTGACCAACCCTATTCATTAGGATTATTTTCCGCACAACATAACTAGAAACCATATTGGGGACAATTATTATTTGTAGGGACTTGGGAGTTTGATCTTTCAACTATGTTTGGGTGTATCCAATCATTTTTTTCTATATCACAACATTCCTCCTTTGAATTTCCACAAAGTACACAAAATTCAATTTTGACTGTTTTATACATTCCCAAGTGTCACATGCTCTTTCTAGAGGTGACAAGTTTGGGTCCCCATGCACCTCTATATGAAGACACTATCATGGTAACTCTCCTTCTACATTAAACATAAGTGTGGGGGTTAAAAACTAGGGGTTTTCCCTATTTTATGCTATTTGATTTTTGTTTAGTTTAGGTTCCTAATTATGGTTAGGAGGTGGAACTATCAAATTTGGAAACATTTGGTGGTGTTTGGATTCTTGATTACCTTGGATTTATTTGCATTAGGAAAGGTTCAAGCGTTTTGGGTGCCTTGTCTCTTCTTTTGCATTTATTGTTGTTCAATTTTCCATGAAGAAGTGAGAGCATAAGTAACTACTAAAGCCTCTATTTTGTCTCCTTATTTAGGTGGGATATATCCAAAGAACTTGCTTTATTAGTATACCTAACCATACCTTTTGAGTCTAAGATAAAACCCTAGGGAAATTCTACTCAAATTTATTAGAACATGGTGGGTGTGTTTCTTGTACACATTATAGTGAATTCACAGTTGTTTTTCCTTGTTGCATTATAGGTGTAATTATGAGTTGCATGTTTCACTTTAGTATGCATTCTTTAGGTCTTATTCATTAGGAGGCCTAAATTTTGTGTCCTTTCATCTTGCTATCACTTTTCATGAAATAAAGTTTGCTTTGACCTGTTCCAAAATATCATTGTCATTGAGTAATGCTAAAAGTTTTAATGTAAATGATTAAGCTTATTTTTATGTTCATTAATTTAAAGAATAATTTTTTTATTTACTTTTGCATCCCTCCGAGTAATAACAACCATTAAAAGCAATGCAACTAAAATGGACTAGACTTGTTTTTCATTGATAGAAAACGATAGTAGTCCAGGTTCTAGGGCCTTGGTTGTATGATTGGAGAGTTAAGTTCTTCAATACAAAGTAAAATGAAACTAGGATTACTAAATAGTACAAAATCCATTAGTAGCATGAATTATTTTTTGGGAAAGCACCTATAACACATGCGTGAAGTGGTAGGTTAAGCTAGTTCAAGTAGTCAAATTGTCCCCTGTCGCTTGGATTAGTGGGGTTATGCAAGTTTGGGATTTTTTCAGCTGTGGTAGGTCCTTATGTTGACACCACTACTAAAAAAATTACTTCAGGTCTAGTACTTATTCCTACATTCCTTGTCCATTAGTAGGAGCATTTTCTAATGGTCATTTTGACTGACTACCTAGTGTGAAGTGGTATTCATATCTTTTATTCCTAGGTTTCATTCATCTAGGTGATTGCAAGGGGATTATCTTGTGGTACCCAAGAAATATGTGTAATCCCCAATTTCTCTCCTTGGTAGGGTATTGGTCGAAGGCAAGTTATTGCACCCTTAGAGATTGTTGCACTGAGGATTAGTATAATTATCTTATTCAAACCTTTTCTTGTTGGACTTGGGCCCTAATCATGCAAGGATGACCTTCATAAATCCCATGTTAGGTTATTCATTGATTGAAATCAACAATTAACCACCATGATTTGATTTATGGGAGAGTGAGTTTGCTTGGTTGTATCTTAAAGAGTCTTTTATAGGAGTTTTTTTATTGTAAATTTTTGGGTCCCATATAATTTGTTAGAGATTTATCACTTTCTAAATTAGGGAATATGTCTAATATTCCTAAGGAGTTCAATCAAGGGACCCCTAATAAAGGGAACCCTTGTGCTATTCTATTTGTTGGAAACATTGGACCTCCCTTAATGGCCACTTTGATTCTTCCTAGATTCACAATAGGGCTAGTGGTTTGGTTGTTTTCCACTCAAAATGTCCTAAATTCTCATGATGCTTCTCAAGTAGGTAATGTATGTCAAGAGAATCAAAACACTTTTCCTTCTTTGCAAGTAACTTTTTGTCCTCCTTCTACCTAATTTGGTGAAAGTCTAGATACTATTAACCAACAATATAAAAGGAATAGAAAGAAGAAAATATGAAGGCATGGGGTCATGCTTCCAGTCGCTACGTATCATGCTAGGGGTAATTCCTCATCCAATGCAATTTATTCTAGTGGAAAGTGACTAGTCACTGTAAGTCACTAGAGATTAGTCACTAGTCACTAATAGTCATACTAGAGACCAACAACGAGCTAGTGCAAATCATATCGAAGTAAAATTTACAGTCACTACTAGTCATACTAGATACCGACAACCAATCGTTGTAATTCATGTTGGTGGAAACCATTTAGTCACTTCAAGTCATAATAGAAATAGGTCATCAAACACTGCTATTCATGTTTAAGGCACATCATTGACCACTACGAGTCATGTTAATGATAAATCATTAGTCACTGCAATTCATATTGAAGACAAGGAATTGACTGTTTTAAGTCATTTTGGGGAAAAAAAAACCATTACATTAGGAATATTGATGCAATGAAAAACCTAAAAAAGAAGAAGCTTAAGTTCCCTTGTAAACTTTTCAAGGTATCCCACCTTACTTATCTATTCCATGTACTTCCATAGGTACAAAGTGTGGTATATGTCTAAAAAATATTCTACATCTAACCAACCAACCATTGTAAGTCATGTTGGGGAAAGCTCTCAACTAATGCTAGTCATGCTAAGAGTTCTGATACTATGAAAAAATATATATGAGTAGGACACAATCCTAATTTCCCTTGTAATATTTTCAAGGGAGATCATCTTACTCATATGTGACATTCACTTCTAAAGGTACTGTTAGCACTTATGCTAAATTTTTAATATTTCTACATAGGCATCTACACTAATTCCCCTGCAAAGGTCTAGACCGATGAAAATGAGAGGGGTATTGGAGAAAACAATTTCATGTCTCATGACTTGGAGGTTTCTTGGGTGGATTATCTTAATCCTGAATGCCAAAATGAATTATTACATGGTGTGGCATGAATAAACATCAAATATCCTGGAGCTATAACCTTTCATTTGATCTCAGATATGAAAATCTGCTCCAGGTTATGCAGTGGTGAAAATGAATGGTGTAGATACATAGCAGAGAAAATCAAGGGTTTCTAAAGACTTTGTCGAGAAAGATGCACAGTTTTAAAAGAAGCTTAGCATTGGTGGAACAAGGTTAAATGGCGAGCAGGATCAACCGTCACATGAACAGGTAATGAATATCGACGGATGAGGAAGATTTCGCGGAGCAAATGTGTGCAGAGAAATAAGTTGTGGAGGATTGTGAAATATGATACATCCTTCAAGTTTCAATGGCCGAGATATAAGGAGGTCGGAGATCTACGGTTGAGATGGATTTCACAGCGGTAACCTGCACAAATGATAAAACATGTTGGGGTTGTGAAACCATGTAGGACCTGCAAAATTGAACGGTCAAGATTCTAGATGGACAAGATCTACGGAAGAGATGTATTTCTCAGCCCAAAGAACTTTAACCTGAGGATTTTACCCTAAAATCCTAGGATTATAAAGAAGAGTCTATACTTTAATGTTTCAGAGAGTATTTGGTAGAAAAGAAACAATATTTTTTCCATAAATTCTTCAAACCTGATGTAAATCTGTTAGACCAACCATTTCCTATCGATTCCAGCCCATTCAATGAAGAAAACCAGTGCACTGTTACTTTGTTGAGTTAATTCTTAGGTCTAGACACTAACAAGTACATTACCGAGCCCCTCATGAGTTTACTTTTTGTCTTAAGTACTTGTTCGATTGAGTCAAATGAGCCAAGTCAAGAAGTGCAAGTTTCATGTCTTAAGTTCGATGAGTTCCTTGCTGAGAATATTCATTCCCAGTTAATGGACTTCCGCAGGACCAAAACCTTTAGGTTTCAATCTTATTTGTTGAAGATGTTCCTTTCTTTCAATGAGGAGAATTTGCAGTTATGAGAAATGGTATTGACTGAGGAAATGAGTAAGGATTACACAAAATTTATGAACTTCCTCATGTCAGAGATATACAATGCTATTTTTCAGAAGAGGTTTCCCAGAGTATTACTAGAGATGAGAACTATTGTGCAATTCTCTACAGATAGAAAGATAGGTGACTGGTTCTTATTTGAGAATGGAATGGTGATCAGAATGTATGGATTTACTCATCCACCATATATGTTGCCAACCTTCTTAACCCCTAGAGTGTTCTCCATGGAACTCATCAGACATAAGTTAATAGTAGAAACAAAATACTTCTTAAAATTCAAAAAGTCTATTTATATTAAGTATCCCTCGGAGGTAGGTCCTTTTACCATCAAGAATGAAACCGCTTTACCAATGATTGAGAAATTATTGAAGGAGATGAGATTTATGATAGATCCTGCAATTGATTATGATCCTCATCAGGTTATTTCAAACATAAGAAAATTTGTGAAGATAAATCCTTTCAAGCATGTAGAGGTTGTTGGGTTAGCAGATGCTTCCAATTGGGATGACTATCCAAAGGAGAATCCCAAAGATACTGATGTGTAGGAGGATTAAAGTTCCTTTATAAAGGACATTACTTCATTGATTCCTGATATTTATAAGTTGATTTCAGCAGCTGAAAACATTACACCTCTGTCCAGTCACTCAGAAAGAACCAACAAGTGATATTTTTCGGATGCCATGGACACTGAAGAGGAGGACACTTCCATGACTCCCAAGAGGCAAAAGGTTGAAGCATGGGGAAAACTGGTCCAAAATACAGTAGAGGACAAAGGAAAGCAGAAGATGAAAATAACATGACCTATTTTTGAGGTCAAGGAGTATGCCTTTACTGACACACCAACTGAATATACATCACAATTCAGGAACAAGATGGAGCTGTTGGAGAAGTATAAAGAAACAAGGGATATAACTTTAGAAGAAACTCTGAATCTATACGCAGAAGTGAGAAATATTTTCATTCAATACATGCCACTTATTGCTGTTAGAGACCAGACCCATAACACTTTAAAGTTGGCATTAGCAACCAATAACAAGGTTGTTGAAATGAAGATGGGCCTGGAGGACATTGCTATCCTAGACATGATTCATTTTTCATAAACAAACTGGGGATATTTTGTTTACAACCTTGTTGACATCCACATTGTAGTTGTCTAAGCTGAAAATTACTAAGAGAAAAATTGAGAATCAGTTGAGACAGGAAAAGGTGGAGAATAAAGCACATTAGACACAAATAAAAAAGCTGCAAACAGATCTTCTAGTTACTTGGGGTCAAGATGACAAGGGAGAAGGCATGCAAAAACTATTAAATGAAAAGGAGAACACCATCCAGTTACTGAAAAGGAAATTAAAAATACCTGCTACTCAGTTGATAGAAGGACCAGAATTAGTTGAGATAGAGAAAGAAAAAGAAGGTTTGAAGAATGAGTTGACTAATTGTAAGGAAAAATTATTGAATTATGCTGATAAGGAGAAACAATGGCATAAATACATGACTTTGGTGGTAGAAAGTGAAAAGAATTTGAAAGGAAAATATGATGAAATGGAGAGGAAGTTACAAGAGAAAGAGAAAAATCTTGAAGATAGGATTATTTCTCCTGTAGCTCAATCCAGTGAACAAACCATAGTCCAAGCCATGTCACGGGTAAGCTTAAAAGATTTAGAATTAACTGGGTTGAAAAAAAAAACAAGACCTTGGAGAACCTGACATTGCAAAGAGAGCAAGAAAAGAGATATTGGGAAGCTAAATCTAAAGCTTGGGAGGCCAAATGTCAAGAGTTGCAAACAAAGAACGATAAATTAATGAAACAGGTGATATGACAACTGCAGGTTCAAGGGGAAAAACATATTATATGGGATTCCATCATAGAAGAAGCAGACAAATTCAGGCCCTACTTGGACTATATTTTAGATAAGGAATTGGTGATACAGTCATCTACACAGGTTTTGATAGTAGAAAGAGAAACATTGAATAAGAAACCAGTTGACTGCACCAAAAATGCTATCAATTTTCTGAATAATTTGTCAAAGGATGATTTAAAGAAAGCAAATGTCAAGGATAGAATCTCAATCATGACTTGGGGTAGGAAGGTTGTAAACAAATATCACCACTTAGACACAGTCCAAGAAAATGTTGATATTTTGTCCCATCAAGTGAAGTTGTTTATTGATATGTTTGACCCACTGTTTAAGAAAGGGCTCCCTTTCTTCTGGCAAGAAAATGGTGCAATGTTAACTCAAAATGAATACCATGAAAAGCTGATCGCATGCAAACTAGACCATGCAAATTTTGCTGATATGAACCAGTCATGTCTAGCAGGGAAATTGTAGATAAATTGGATGATGAATTTGAAATATTGTTCACCTGTAAAGAAGCATGTGCACATTTGCAAATATATTCTTACAAGGACCACATCGAGTTACGCATGTTGGCGAAAGAAATGTCCACTCTGGAACTGCCATCTCCAGATCAGTGGAAGACAATCGAGAGGTTCGAAAGGAACAAATACATACTGCAAGCCCAAGCGTGATGAGGAATAAGTCAAGATGAGTCAGCAGAAGTCCATTGGAAGGGTCCTGAACGATCATTTTCATGTCAAGCGAGCCTGAGTCCCAGCCGTCGCATTACCATTTTTATCAAGCATGCTCGATATTCCATATACCCTATTTTATGTAGAAATCATGGCAAATGCACCACCTCATAGCTGTTAGGATATGCGATGATGATTCGAGAATGATTCCCATTTTTTGTAACTGAATTTGGCTCTATTTCGAGGTTGGTCTCGAGAGCCCATGAAAATTATAAATGTAACCTCTATGGAGGAAAAAGGAGGTTGGTTCGACTTTCATTTTTTGAAGCCTTTGTGCTTGGATTGTAGCTCTGTAAAATTTCTTGGAAGTGATAATGAAATTTTTTTCTCTGAGTTTATGAAATTCATCATGGTGTTCATATTCTCTCTATGTTTCTTGTTTGCATCATTTTTACATGTGTAAATTCTTGCCATTGCTTTCATATGTGAGGAATTCGTTTTATTAAGGGATCCTTTCATCAGATATTGCATTCGTGATGTGTTTGCAATGATTGTTGTGGAATTCATCCTTGTTAGATGCTCCATTTCTGTCATTTCCCCCATTGTTGTTTCTACGAAAGGTGTTTTCAGGGGATTCATCCATAGATAAGTGTCCCTTACTACACTGGGCTTGTCCTCCTTTCTCCTACCACCACTTGAATATATTTAGATGAATATTAAAATCACTTTGCCTCATATTACAAAAGAGAAATCCATTGCTCATTATTTGCTGTAATATCCTTGAATGATTCCGACTATGAATCCATGGTCAAATGGTATTTGATATCTGTCTGTCTTACAATATTTAAATTTACAAACAAATATGTTCCCATCAGAAATCTAGCCTTTTGAATGCTTCTTTAAATCCATACGTATATGTGAATGTTTCTATGACAAAGAGAGAGCCCTCTCTGACTGTATTTGCTAGAATACATTCTAAAGGTTTGATATGGTTACCCCTATGAATTCCTAACACAACCATAGGAAAATTACAGGGTGATAATAGGTACAAAGAGTGTGGTCCATGTCTACAAGATCTTCTTCTCTTGAGATATATATAGTTTCCTAATATCCCATCAAACATTTGGTTGATAGAGTGATCAAACCAATAAATCTTCGATTTATCCCACTCTTCTCACAGAGAGTGATAATATTTAAGTGATCGAACTGATTTAATATTCGATCGACCCCACTCGTTCTTTGGAAGTGATGTGTCTACTACTCAAATTTTATTCACTTCCATTATAAAATTATTTGGACAAGAGGGAACTCCATTCACTTTCCATGATCCTCCACCATGTTCTAGGATCACTTCCTTTGATTGGAATAGGTTTTCTAGGCCCCCTCTTCCTTTGTCTGTAGCCTTCCAAATAAGGGTTCATGTTAATGACCAAAACATTTGTCAATGTATTGTAGATGAAGGAGACACAGTTAGTAGTTTATCCACATATGCTTGTATAGGTGTGGGTTCTCACAACCTTGTGACGGTTGCTAGTTAACCGTTGGTTTTTTATAGAATACCTAGTGATCCTTTGGATTTTCTCCCTTAGTTCCCTATCACATTAGGTGGAAAGTTTGTCTTAATTTATTTTATGGTGATCGAGGGCTTGTTAGAGTTCAATATGATATTTGGAAATGATTATGTGTATGCTATGAATGTTTTGGTGTCTATGCTCTTTCATGTGATGTATTTTCCTCATAATGGAATCATCATCACCATTGATCATCTCACATTTGTTGATCCTCCTCATTGTTATGATTATTAATTAATCTTCCCTTGACCACCATAGTCTATTTGTATTTTCCTAGCTTAGGAGGTCATTGCGACTTCACTAGTGCCATGGGGGAATCGTATGGGGCCACCTAACACTCAATGTTCCTGTCTACATGAGTGTAGGAGCCCTAGGAACCAAACCCTATAATTTAGGAACCCAATATGAGTGCCACCAATAGTCTCTAGCAGTTGGCCCTAGTTGGTGTTCATTTATGTTTAGTTATGCTCTGATTCCTATTAGTTAGTTCAATTTCAGTCATCCTAGTGCTAGTTTGCATGATTTAAGGGAGGCAGGGTGCATTTATTAACCTACCTAGATCAGTTAATTGATTGTGAATTGAATCAGTGATCCGTAGTTTCATTTGTGATCTCTAGTGGTGATTTTACCACGCTAAGTTAGCACCAGAGTCAGTTTGAGTTGGTGAATTCAAGTCCTACCTAAGGCATTTGAATCCTTCCTACTATAACACCATTGTATCACATATAGATTAAATATAATTGATGTAAGGTTGTGATGACAATTTTTTTCCTCATGAGTGTGTAATTTCCATGAATCTTTTGATCAGTTTACATTGAATTGTCTCTCTTCTGCAACCTTCTTCTCTCATTGAATTCAATCAAGCCCGAGGATCTTATGCTTCATTAAATTAAACATGGTATTAGACCAGGTATCAAGGCCAACTTCAAACCTCGAAAACTTCTATTGATGTCCTTAAAGAAATTGGGTTCCACATAAATCTTGGTATTCTTTCCTTGCTCCCTCTGGATTCTATCCAGAGAAGTCTATATAGGTGTGATGGACCCAAAGAAAGTGCACATGTCAAAGTGGAAAGTGTTTGAATTGGTTTGATTGTGAATTGAAGTGTTTTGGCAGGTACATTCAAATATTTTGTGAATAATTAGTTGTTTTTGAAGTTGTAAGATGGAGAATTCAACAGCTTTGACACCCAGAATCCTCACCCCCTTCAACTATCTTGATTGGAGGGATGATATGCAGATTGTTTTTGCAGAACAAGGGTCTATACACGGTCACCATGGGAAGAGGGGCCGAACCCCAACAACTCCTTGAAAAGTCGAAGCATATGAACAAGACAGATGAAGCATTTGGCTTCATGTGCATCCACATCTCCAGGGATATGCTCTTCCATCTTGATGGACTAAGAACTCCAAAAGAAGTATGGGATAATATCAAACACTTGTTTGGAAAGTAGGATGAGCTTTTCTGTAGAATGAGTTGATAACACTACATCCCAACAACTTTGAAACTATACAACAGTTCTTCTAAAAATTCAAATCCCTTGTCATGTAATGCAAGTAGTGCGGGATTGATAAGAAGGATGAGAAGTTAGTGCTCTCAATTTTGAGCAAACTTGGAACATAATTATCAGTGTTCGTATCTACCTTTCACTTTGGGAGACTAACAACTCCTAATTGGTGAATGCCATCCCTTGATGCCTTCACAGAATTACTAATCCAGGAATAAAATAAGTTGATACAAATGGGAGCTCTCAAAGCGTCCAAGAATTGATTTCTCTTAGCTGGGGAGACTAAGAATGCGCAAGAAAAGGGGAAGGAGAAAGGAAAAGAGAAGAAAAACATTGTTTTCAAAACTAAGGACAAGCAAAATCATCCAGAAGGAGCCTCAGGTTCCAAGAAGGAAAAGCAAAAGAAGTTTGACAAGGCCAAGTGCACTTACTGCAAGAGAAAAATCATTTAGAGAATCTGCGTATGAAGAAAACCATAGACTAGATATCTAGGCTCCTTGAACAGAATATAATTTATCTTCCTAAAGGAGTAAAGAAGTTTGATGATGGAAACAAGACTGAAGAACATGAGAGGTGCCATGGTTTGAAGGCAGGATTTTCTCAATCACAGGATTTTATCATTAATAATGGAGCCTCCAAGAAGATGGTTTCCTCCAAAGAGTCATTCACTTCTATGGATCTATCTGGAGGACCAAGCATCCACATGGGAGATGACTCACAAATCCCAGCTGCTAGGAAAGGTTCCATTAAAATTGAGGATGGAGTGTTCTAAAATGTACTCTATGTCCCTTCCCTAGAAGAAAACTTGTTGTTTGTATACCAAATGACACATACTGGCTCACCCAAGAAAGTCACATTTGATCTTGACACAGTGGAGATATCAGAAGCATCTACTGTAAATTTGATGGCGAAAGGAGTTGTTAATTCATATCTATAAGTTTTCTCATTTTCTTCCTAATTCATATCCTAGTGCCTTATTGAATCATGCTAATAACAGAAGCAGGTCGTGGCATTTAAATATTTTTCCACCAAAACTTCAAGAATCTCTAACATCTACACAATGAAAATATGGTTGGGGGATTACCTCTCATCAAATCTTTTGAAGGTGTGTGCATTGGTTTCTTGGTAGGGAAGCATCTAGAGAGAAGGTTGTAAATTTTCCTTTAATATTCAAACTAGGGCTAAATAGTGCATTCAAAATCTCTATTGATAACCATACATGAATATATTTAACAATATGCAACAAAATATAAAACTGATAAATAAATCACAACATCACATCACAATATTGACACTATTATTTTGGGTATGGAAACCCCCGAAAAATGCAAGATGGGAAAACCAGTGCAGTAGTCAGATATAGATTTTATTATGAGAAAATATGTAATGTTTACAATCACTGCAAATTCACCCAAACCTGGTGAATGCAATACCCCAGCAGAATCACTGGGAAAATCCCAACTAAACCCCAACACCCTCCTGCAACAATGTACGACCCAGTTGTACGGACTCCCACACATGCGTATTTGTATGGTTGTATGATTGTACTGTTGTTGTACTGAATCCGTACGGTCTGTACGACAGCTATACATAATACGTACAGTTTGTACGATAGCTATGCATAATCCGTACGGTCTATACGACCTCCCTATGCAGCTGCTGCATGTCGATCCATGTAGGCTCTGTCCTTCCTAGCAGCTTGGTGATCCTGTTTGCTCGCTCCTCTGTCTTCCCATCTAAATCCTCTGTCTGACTTTATCTCCTTGTCCGTATCCTATCTTTGTCAGAATACAAGTATGTGTGTCCTCTCCACCAATTGAACTTTCTTTTATAACTTTAGGTAAAGAGAAAACCCTAATTTCACTTTCACTTAAAGTCAATAAATAATTAGATCACTTTAATTATTTTCCAAAGTAAACTTTGGAAAAATAATTAAATACAATTGGCTTCCTAATTTAAGACTTCTTCCTGAAAGGACACATGCATGCAAGAATACCTTCCTTGTTGCTGCTAGTTTAACATTCCCTCTCAACGAGGAAGGGATTTGGTAGCAACCCCATCTTATCCTCGAAATTCACAAAAATATGTCTGCAAAGTGCCTTGGTGAAAATGTCTACCACTTGCTCATCTGTCTACATGTACTCCAACTGGATGGTTCCTCTCTGAACACAATCTCCTAAGAAGTGGTACCTTATTTCTATGTGTTTGCACCGGTCATGGAACATTGTATTCTCATATAGCTTGATGCCACTCTGATTGTCACAGTGGACTACTATAGCCTCTAGCTCACACTCAAACAACCATGAAAGTAAATTCCTTAGCCATATACCCTCACAAGCAGTCATGCTGGTTGCCATGTACTCATCCTCTATTGAGCTCAATGCAACTAAATTCTGCTTCTTGCTGAACCAAGAAACAACCCCTGATCCAATCTTGAAAATACAACCTGAAGTACTCTTCCTGTCCTTTACACTTTCTTCCCAGCCAGCATCTGTGAATCTTGCTTACTCTAGACTCCCCCTGTGCTCATAAACCTATCAATACTCCACTGTACCTCTGATGTAGCGAAGTATGTGCTTCGTAGCCGTCCAATGCACTCTTTGAGGGTCCACCATGAAATGACTCAAAGATTTGACTGCAAAGATGATGTCTAGCCAATTGTTGACTAGATACATAAGCAATCTGATAAGCTGATGATACAAGGTAGGATCAAATCCGTCTGACCCTAATGCATCAATATCCCTCCAATTGGAAACTAGAGGTATCGCCATAGGCTTGCAGTCTTCCATCATGAATCTCTTTAATATCTCTACTACATACTTCCCCTATCCAATGAAGAAGCATCCATCTCTTTGCCAAACCTCCAATCCCAAAACGTAATGCATCAAATGAAGGTATTTCATCTCAAACTCCACTGCAAGGTTGGACTTGCAGTCTCCAATCATCCTCTCATGTTCTGTAAGAAAGAGATTATCCACATATAGGACCAGTATGAGAGGCACCACACCTATCAAGAAGTATAGGTTGTGGTTATCCTCACTCCACTAAAATCACATCTCTTGTATATAGTTGTCTGTTGGCACTTGTGCTAAATTTTGGATATTTCTACATAGGAAACTCCACTAATTCTCCTGCAGAGGGGGGTATAGGAAAAATAAATAAAAATTCATGTCTTGTGATTTGGAGGTTGCTTGGGAAGCTTATCCTAATCCTGAAGGTAAAAATGGATTATCCCATGGTATTCCATTATCAAACATTGAAGATCCTTGAGTTATAACCTTGCATTTGGGTTCAGAGGTGAAAATCCGCTCATAGTTATCCATTGGAAAAAATGAACGGAGTAGATCCATGGAGAAGAAAATCAACGATTGCTAAAGGTTTCACTGAAAGTTGATGCATGGTTTTCAAAAAGGTTTGGAATGGGTGGAATGAGGTTAAATGGCAAATAGGATCAACCGTCGGATGAATAGGTACTGCAGATCGACGAATGAGGAAGATTTAGCTGGGGAAATATGTGTGAAGAAGTGAGCTATGGAGGTATGTGAAATACATTATACGTTCCATATTTTAACGGTCAAAGATTGAAGGTTGTCTGAGATCAACAATGGATGGATATTTCGCGAATCCAACATGCACAGAGGATAACTGGTGCCAAGGCTGCAAAATCTGATAGGGAACGCTTATTCCAACGACCACGATTTTGAGTGGGCCAGATCTATGGTGGAGATGCGTTTCGCAGCTGCAATGTGCAAGAAAGATAAAGGCATGTTAGGGCTGCAAAATATCATGGGGCCCGCACAGTTTAATGGTCGGGATTCTAGATGGGCAAGATCTAAGAAGGAGAATCATTTTTCCACCCAAACATGCATGAGAAATAAGAAAATTTGAGGTTGTGAAATGTTGGTAGACCCCGCTCTTTCGGATGACGGAGAGTTGATCAACGGTCCTGGTTGATTTTGCAACAAGAATGTGCGAGAAGTTTAGCAGGATGAGGCGTTGCGAAATCTTGTAGAACCAACACCCTCGAGCGACGATAATCGTGGCAAAGTTTAGATATATGGTTGAAATTCATTTCTCAATTGGAACAAGTGGAAGGTTTAGCAAGATGGAGGAGTGCGAAATAGGGTAAAGGACGCATCCTTGGATAGTTGAGATATCTTGTAGAAAATACGTATGGCTGTCATTTGTTTCGTAGTTTAAAGATGCGAGGGGACATAAAAATAAGATGGCTGCAAAATGGAGACCAAGGTGGATAAAACCAACAACATAGATTTCATCTTGGGAAGATCAATGGCTCAGGAAAGGACATATCTTTTGACGGTTCAGATGATTGAAGATTTAGATCAACGACCAAAATATCATTTCGCAAGATAAAGATGCGATATGGGTAAGAATATAAAAATGTATAAGAATACCGTGCACGTGAATTTGAGGCATTATTGTATTCTACAACATCGGAAAGCGAGAGCCATAAGAGTGCAGGAGCAACCAGCTCATACGGTGTCATTCGACCACCTGTCAAAATCACCAGGTAGGCCTTTTGTCCCTTCCTAAACTATAAAATGACTCAAGTTGAGAGTATGGAAGTCCAGGACCTTGAATATCAGAAGGTAGAAGAAGGTTTCAAAGATAGGGATGTTGAGTTATTTGATACGCTTCTGCTGAATGGACCCATTGGTGAGGTTAAGGAGAAGATAAGATTACTTAAAGAGCAGGGGACTGATGTGCATAACATTTACCAGTATTACTTCCATTGTTTCACAACTAACCAAACCCCGAGTTGCTCGAAATTTGTGGCTTGGTGTGACGATAACTACTCTCTTTATGAGAGAGTGATTATGGACATTACCATCTCCATAGTCTTGTGCCCTATTATCCCTTCAACTATTATAATAACCTTGTTGGTCAATGAGGATTTTACCCTGAAATACTAGGATTATAAAGAAGAGTCTATACTTCAGTGTTTCAAAGAGTCTTTGGTAGAAAAGAAATAAGATTTCTTCAAGAAATTATTCAAACCCGATGTAAATATTTTAGACCAACGATTTCCAATTGATTCCAACCTATTCAACGAAGAAACTCAGTGCACAGTTACTCTATTAAGTCAGTTCTTAGGTCTTGACACCGACAAATACATTACCGAGCCTCTCATGAGTTTACTTTTTTTCTTAAGAACTTTCCCAATCAAGTCAAATGAGCCAAGTTAGACATTGCAAGTTTCATGTCTTAAGTTCGATGAGTTCTTAGCTGAGAATATCCATTCTCAGTTAACGGACTTCAGCAGGACTAAAACCTTTAGGTTTCAATCTTATTTGTTAAAAATGTTCCTTTCTTTTAATGAAGAGAATTTGTAGTTACTTGAAATGGTATTGACTGAGGAAATGAGTAAGGATTACTCAAAATTCATGAACTTCCTCATGTCAGAGATATAAAATGCTATTTTTTAGAAGAGGCTTCCTAGAGTATTACCAGAGATGATAACTAATCTACAATTCTCTACAGATAGCAGGATAGGTGACTGGTTCTTATTTGAGAATGAAACTATGATCAGATTGTATGGCTTCATTCATCCACCATATATGTTGTCAGCCTTTTTAACCCCTAGAGTGTTCTCCATGGAGCTTATTAGGCATAATTTAATAGTAGAAATAGAACACTTCCTAAAGTTCAAAAAGTCTACTAATATTAAGTATCCCTGGGAAGTAGGGCCTTTTCCTATCAAGAATAAAACCGCTTTACCAATGATTGATAACTTATTCAAGGAGATGGGATTTCATATAGAGCCTGCAGTTGATTACGAATCCCAAAGATACTGGTGTACAAGACTCAAGTTCTTCTGTAAAGGACATTACTTCTTTGATGCCTGATATTTCTAAGTTGGTTGCAGCAGCTGTAAATGTTACGCCCCTGGCCAGTCACTCAAAGAAAATAAGTAAATGAGATCTTTTAGATGCTATGGACACCGAAGAGTAGGACACTGCCAGGACTCCTAAGAGGTAGAATATTGAAGCGGAGGGACAACTTTTCCAAAATACAACATAGGACAAAGGAAAGAAGAAGGTGAATATAACTGGACCTATTTTTGAAGTCAAGGAGTATGCCTTTGATGACACACCAGCCGACTCTGCATCACAATTCAAGAGCAAGGTGGAGTTGTTAGAAAAGCACAAGGAAACAAAGGAAGTGACTTTAGAAGAAGCACTGAAGTTGTACTCAGAAGTAAGAAAGATTTCAAATCAAGAGGTGTCACTTATTGTTGTCAGAGACCATGCCCATAACAATTTAAACTTGGCATTAGCAACTAATAGCAAGGTTGTTGAAATGAACATGGACCCGGAGGACATTCCTATCCCAGACATGATTCATTTTCACAAACAGACTGGGGATATTTTTCTTACAAACTTGTTGAATTCCACATTGAAGTTGTCTAAGCTGGAAAGTACCAAGAGAAAAATTGAGAACCAACTGAGATAGGAAAATGTGGAAAATAAAGCACATCAGATGCAGATGAAAAGGATTCAAACAAATATTCTAGCTGTTGAGGGTCAGGCTGACAAGGGAGTAGGCATGAAAAATATATTAGATGAAAAGGAGAATACCATCCAATTGCTAAAAAATAAGTTAAAAATAATTGCTACTCAGTTGATAGAAGGACCTGAACTTGCTAAGATAGAGAGAAAAAGAAGGTCTGAAGAATTAGTTGACTAATTACAAGGACAAATTACTAAAGTTTGTTGATAAGGAAAAGCAATGGCATAAAGACACGACTTTGGTGGTGGAAAGTGAAAAGGTTTTGAAAGTAAAATATGATGAAATAGAGAGGAAGTTACAAGAGAAAGAGAAAGAGCTTGAAGACAAGACTACTGCTCCTATAGCTCAATCCAGTGAACAAGCCATAGTCCAAGCCATGTCAAAGGTAAGCATAAAGGATTTAGAATTGACTGGGTTGAAAAACCAAACCAAGACCCTGAAGAACCTTTAATTGCAAAGAGAGCAAGAAAGTATAGCTTCGGAGTCCAAATGCTAGGAGCTGCAGACAAAGAAAGATAAATTGATGAAACAGGTGCCAGGCCAACTGTAGGTTCAAGGGGAAAAACATATTATATGGGATGCCATTATAGAAGAAGCAAACAAATTCAGGACCTACTTGATACAGTCATCTAGATAGGCTCCAATAGTAGAAAGAGAAAATTTGAATAAGAAACTAGTTGACTGTGCCAAAAATGCTATTGATTTTCTGAATATTTTGTCAGAGGAAGATCTAAGGAAAGAAAATGTCAAAGATAGGATCTCAATCATGACTTGGGGTAGGAATGTTATAAACAAATATCACCACTTGGACATAATCCAGGAAAAGGTTGATATTTTGGCCCACCAAGTGAAGTTGTTTATTTATTTGTTTGACCCACTGTTTAAGAAAGAACTCCCTTTCTTCTGGAAAGAAAAGGGCACAATGTTAACTAAAAATGAATACTATGAAAAACTAATTGCATGCAGACTAGAACACACAAATTTTGCAGATATGAATTAGTCACTATCCGATAGGGTAATTGTAGACAAATTGGCCGACGAATTTGAAATCATGTTCGCCTTCAAAGAAGCATGTGCACATTTGCAAAGCTATTCTTACAAGGACCACATCGAGCTATGCGTGTTGGTGAAAGAAATGGCCAGTCTAGAATTACCATCTCCAGATCAGTGGAAGAGAGTCAAGAGGTTCAATAGGACCAAATACACACTGCACGCCCAAGCGTGAGGAGGAACCGGTCGAGATGAGTCAGCAGAAAACCGTTGGAAGGGTCTTGAACTGTCATTTTCATGTCAAGTGAGACTAAGCCCTAGCCGTCACATTACCATTTTTATCAAGCATGCTCGATATTCCATACTCCCTATTTCATGTAGAAAACATGGTGAATGCACCACCTCATAACTGTCAGGATGAGGGTATTTTTTAAGGATTCTAATATAATACTCAAGTATAGTATTCTAGGCAATTGTTTTGGATTGAAAAAACATGTTTTTATATAGGTAGACGAATATTAAATATGAAACATAAAATTAACACTGAAATGTGTAAATTTCAGCGAATATTATGATAAAAGTACATATTTTATATAAATATAGGCGATATTAGACACTAAAAATAACCAAATAGTGAATATATTTTTTGAAAAAAACCCCAAAAAATAGCCAATTGGTGAAATTCAGCCTCTAAAAATTACTTTGGTCAGGATATACGATGAGGATTCGAGATTAATTCCCTATTTTTGTAACCTAATTAGGCTCTATTTCGAGGTTGGTCTGGGAGCCATAACACTATAAATGTAACCTCTTCGGAGGAAGTAAGGGGTTGATTAGACTTTCATTTTTTGGAGCCTTTGTGCTCAAATTATGGCTCTGTAAACTTTCTTGGAAGTGATAATGAAAAATGTTTCTCTGAGTTTATGAGATTCATCACGGTGTTAATATTTAGTTTTGTTTCCTATTTATATCATTTTGATATGTGTCAATTCCTGCTAATTCTTTCTAGTTGTATGTGAGGAATTTGTTACATTAAGCGTTCCTTCCATCAGATATAGCATTTGTAATGTGTCTGTGACAATTGTTGGGGAATTCATCCTTGTTAGATGCTCCATTTCTATCATTTCCCTTATTTTTTTCACTGCTAAAGGTGTTTTCAAGGGATTCATCCATAGATAGGTGCCCCTTGCTACACTAGGGTTTTTCTCCTTTCTCCTACAACTACTTGAAGATATTTGGATTAATATTACACTTACTTTGCCTTGGAATACAAAAGGGAAAAATCATTGTTCATTATTTGCTTTAATATCCTTAAATGATTCAGATTGTGACTCCATTTCCCAATGGTATTTGATATATGTCTGTCTTACAATATTTAATTTACAAACAAATCTGTTCCCATCAGAAATATAGCATTCTGATTGTTGGTTTAAATCCAAATGTGTATGTGAATGTTTTTGTGACAATGAGAGAGCCCTCTCTGATTGTATTGGCTAGAAAATATTCTAAATATTGGTTTGAAATGGTTACCCATGTGACTTCCTACCAAAACCATAGGAAAATTGCAGGGTGATAACATCTTGGCGTCATTTATGGGGACTAATTGTTGTTTTCTCCTCAGGGAAATGAAATTGTTTCAGCTCTATGACCTGGTTGAGCAGCTGGTCCTAGACACATGCTAGTTGTATATGCTCTGGTGACTCCACTCAAATCCTTTGAAAGGTGACTCCACTAGGAGTACCGAACACCCAGAAGTTGCAAATATTTTCATAGTTTCTATGGCGATTCTACTAGGAAAATGAACCCACTGCAAAGACATGGAAAGGCATGGTGAAAAATGAGGTACTCCACTGTGAATCTTCTCCAAGATATCTGGTCCTTTCTGGTAAGTTTTTTCCTATCCTTTCACAGGTTGGTAAAAAAAAATTACATTGTTTATGGAACTCAGAACAAGGTCAGGGGTTCACCCCTGTATATCCTTATTTAAGAACTGAAAATACCCATTCGTCTTGTACATACGATTTTTACCAAGATCCTCCAGTTGAGCGTCATAAGAAAAATGATCCTCCCTAGAAAAATCATGATGCTACAGTTGACACTACATCCCTTTCTGAGCCTCCAAGTAAGGATCTCCAACCCTCGTCCGATCAAGAATTCCCCCCACTCCCTTATGAACCGGCTCATTAAAATCTACTGCTATAGGACATTCTGTTGTCGTAGCCTTATCTCCCACCACTTTAGATCTTGAGAAACCTCCATCATTCTATTTTATATTCCTTCGTAGCTTTGCAGTTCCTGGCAACATATTGATTCTGTCTTTCACACCACCTTGAATCCCTCTTGAAAGACCTACTAAAACCTCAGGGAAAGCTAAAAGGTTCACCCCTATACTTCTCCCTATTGTTATTTACGACCTTCCTCAGGGGTATGCCCAAAAACTAAAGCAATTTACTGGGGAGAGGGGGTATTCAGCTGAAGAACACTTGGGGTGGTTTGTAGAATGGACTAACCTAGAAGAAGTAGACTAGGAGGATGTTAGAACCAAACTTTTTTCCCAAAGTCTTGCTGGAGAGGAAATAAAATGGTTCACCCGTCTTCCAAACAAATCCATTCTAAGCTATCAAGCTTTTGAGGATTCTTTCAAGAACCAATGGGCAGAGAAGGAAGAACCCAGGAATTGTTTGTCCAAATTCCATTCCATGAAGAGGAGGGAGAGTGAGTCTATCCAGGAGTTTTTTGACAAGTTTATAAAAGTGTATCATGCCATCCCCTCCCAGTTCAAGCCTCCCCTTGTTTCTGCACAACTTCAATATGTTGAGGAATTTGATAGTGAATTTACCCTATGGCTAAGTGAAAGAAAATAAGCCTCCCTGGTTGATATGATGAACGATTCCATAGAGGTAGAAATAAACATAACTACTACCAAAGAGAAAATGAGAGATGAGGGAGAAAGAGGGAAGGATAAAGAGCTCACTCAACCTTTTTCCTCTGTTTCACAAGAGGCCAGGATGGGCATGATGATGGAATCCATGGAAAGGTTGATGGAAAGACTCACTATGGAACACAACCCTCCTCCCATAGAAAATAAAGGGCAATAGAATAGGAATTAGGACTTTAGAGGGCCTTTCCCTCCTCCAAGGAATCAAAGAATCCCTGAAGTTCCTTTGCAGTATGAATTAAGAGAGAAATCAATTCTTGAGTTAATGGTTGAAGAAAAACCTGTGTGTGTTTCTCCAACTCAAATTTCACCTGAAGATTTGCATGAACATACAAAACCTCCCCTGTTGGTGGAAGATGAGAAGGATACACAACTAAAGTATAATTTGCATTCCAATCCTTCTTTGTATGAAGATTACAATCAGTAGGAGGAAGGTAGTTGTTCGCCATTGTGCTTTGCCTATGATTTGATTTTCTGAACATAGATTAAGGGTTTCTAATCAAACACATAAACTTGAGGTTAGGAATAATGTCATGGCATTTGTTGGAATGGATAATGAGAAGGGGGAACAAGTAGAATCTTCTTTTCATTCCAATCCTCCCTTTTATGAGCAGGAAGATGATCATCCCAGTGCCATACAGGACGAGTGTTTCAATTTATTTGATGAAGAATGCAGTCAGCCTGTTGCAATCCTATCTGTGGTGGTTTTCGAGAATATTTCATTCCACCAATTTATGATGAATATGAGGATGGATACTTAGAAGATGAAGGTACTAAATGGGATGTCTCTTATTGTTCCTCCAATTCAGAATTTTTATGTTAGGAAGAGCTTATTTCACTTGATTTTATTGAAAATATTCCCTATGAAACGTATGAAAGGAATCAAGTTTTAAATTTCAACATCTTGAATGAAGCAGTTGATGTCTCATTTACAAGTTGTCATGAGCAGTCCTTGCATGGTCATTTTGAAGAGCAGCTTAACAAGGTGTTGGTGGAGGAATAGTTTGAGCAGTAGTATTGGGGCAAGCAGATGATAGAAATATTTGAAGACTGCCCTAGATTTTAAGACCTAGTGGCTGAATATATGGAGCAACCTTGTAATGGTAGGTGTATAACAGAATTTTCTAAAGGTTGTCATGACCTAGTGGCTAGATATGTGGAGAGCTTTGTAGTGAGAATGGTAGGTTAGATATGTGCAGTAAATATCAAATTTTCAATCATAACCTTTGGCCATTCAGTTCTTCATTTCGGTTTTTGATCAAGCATGAGGAGAATTTCGTATATGGAATCATTTGCTTGATTGGATTCACTAGAAGTCAGAAGTTACTTAACTGGGCATTGATGCTTAGAAATGAGCTAGGTAGGTAGAGATGAATAAGCTTGACACGACGAGCATTTATTTTAAGCAATTATTTCAGTTTGTTTTCAACATATGTTCAGTTTTTGTTTTCTGAGCATGATAGGGGTTTTCAGGAGAGATGATTGGGATCAACCCAATGAATGAGGCACTTGGTCTATGTGGTTCTTTGCTACCTCACAGGGAGGATAACATCCTCGAGTTGGAGCCGATGTTAGCCCTTGTGTTAAATTTTGGAGATTTCTACATAGGCAGTTGCACTAATTCCTCTGCAGAGGGGGGTATAGGAAAAGAAAAAAATTTCATGTCTTGTGATTTGGAGGTTTCTTGGGAAGATTATCCTAACCCTGAAGGTCAAAATGGATTATCCCATGGTATGGCATGATCAAACATCGAAGATCCTTGAGTTATAACCTTGCATTTGGGTTCGGAGGTGAAAATCCGCTCATAGTTATCCAGTGGAAAAAATGATTGGCATAGGTCCATGGCGAAGAAAATCAACGGTTGTTAAAGGTTTTGCCGAAAGAAGATGCACGGTTTTAAAAGAAGCTTGGCATGGGAGGAACGAGGTTAAATGGAGAACATGATCAAAGGTCAGATGAATAGGTACTACAGATCGAAGGATGAGGGAGATTTCGCAGGGGAAATATGTACAGAGAAGTGATCTATGGAGGTATGAGAAATCCGTTATACGTTCCATATTTTAACGGTCAAAGATTGAAGGTCGTCCAAGATCAATGATGGATGGATATTTCACAAATCCAACATGCACGGAGGATAACTAGTGCCAAGGCCGTGAAATCTGGTAGGTCCCACTTATTCCAACGACCACAATTTTGAGTGGGCCAAATATATGGTGGATATGTGTTTCACAGCTGTAGTGTACAAGAGAGATAAAGGCACATATAGAGGTTGTGAAATCTTGTGGGGCCCACACAATTTAACAGCCGAGATTCTAGATGGGGAAGATCTATGGAGGAGAATCATTTATCCACCCAAACATGCGCGATAAATAAGACGATTCGGGATTGTGAAATGTTGGTAGACCCCAGTCTTTCAAACGGTGGAGATCTGGCAGAGATTTCATCAACGGTCCTGGTTTATTTCGCAACAAGAATGTGCGTAAATTTTAGCAAGACAAGGCGCTGCAAAATCTTGTAGACCCAACACCCTCGGATGATGCTGATTGTGGCGGAGTTTAGATCTACGGTTGAAATTCATTTCACATTGGGAACAAGCTGAAGGTTTAGCAAGATGGCGGAGTGTGAAATAGGGTAAAGGACGCACCCTTGGACAGTTGAGATATCTCATAGAAAATAACTACGGCTTTCATTTGATTCACAGTTTAAAGATGTGAGGAGAAATAAAAAGAAGATGGCTATGAAATGGAGACCAAGGTGGATAAAATCGATGACATAGATTTCATCTTGGGAATATTAATGGCTTAGGAAAGGATGCATATTTTGACATGATTGAATATTTAGATCTATGGCCTGTTGGCCCGATTTTCTGACCTAGTCCAACTAAGGAGGTTATGTCCACACAAGTAGCTTAAAGCAGCTTCCGGTATGTTTGGAATAACAAAACCTTGCAGGTTGTGGTCCTGCTACCAATTGAATTTTATTTTAAGGAGAACTAAAATTCAGTAAAAGTTTATCCTAATGTTATTTCTACCTAAATGGACCCTAAAATTAGTTCTCTACTACCTAAGTTATCCTATAATTTCTTTCTTAATGAAAGTCTTCGATTTTTATATGATTTTGTTTTTAATATTCTAACTTTTAAGGAAAAACTATTATAATTATTCTAAAATTACCCAAATTCTATTTAACAACTGTTAAATGTAAACTATACTAAGATAATACTAACTGAACTATCTTAACTATTCTATCTATCCTATCTCAGCTGAGAGCAATTTGGATATTATATTAATTATCAATTAATATAAAGATAAACAGAACGATAAATGAGTAAGATCTAAATGAGAATATTTAAACCATCCACTTTAAATCATCCTGCTATAAATTACCTTGACAGAAAAATTGAAATAAGTGATTATTTTAGATTTTTCTGAAATGTTTAATTAATTAATAACTAATAAACAACATTAAATATTTGAATAAAAGATAATGTTCAAAATGAAATCATCGCAAAAATACAAATGAGATCAAATAGACATAAATATGCAAATCATTATATCTGGAATTTTCAATAAAAATACTGATTAATTCAACTATAATAACATACTAATTCAAATAAAAATATTGTGTTGACAAAGTGTAATATCACATAATTAATATAAGCATAACCCAGTATACTGCATCAATATTATAAGTAGAAGATTATATACTAAAATATAAAAAGAGTATCCAAAATAATACCGATCAACGATATCAGTCTGATAATTTCCAGTCACATTCCACTTCCAAAGATAAAACTTCAATCAGGAACAAAACTAGTACCAAAATAATATTTCAATGATGTTTCTCTTCAGTCACTCCATCCCCCTTTGCATAAAAATTACTAGTTTATATAATCCTACTAGTCTTTCGATTCAGTTTTTTCATAAATGCTGTATGCAATACTATAGGAGTTCTATCACTATTAAAGTGCATCCAATCTCTTCAACAGACACTTGTCACTATAGGATAACAATAATAAAAAACGATTAGCCTAAAACATCTACTGATTTAAAGGAACTGGCACATTCGTGGCTATGTCGAAATTCCAATCTTCAAGAAGCATCAACGTCATCCACCTGAAATCCAAAATATACTGTATTTGCTAAGGATAGTGATACCATGTCCACCTGTTTAAACAAACATGAGAATCTCGTTTAAAATAAATTTTAATCAGAAATAACAAAAGAACAATAAATTATGTGCGTGCCTGCAAAATCTACGCTTTTGCAGGCATGCATTTAAAAAGATTTTATTACCTGTTGACAGAGAGATAACCATATAACTGAAAACAGAAACAATCATCAGGTTCTATTTTGTAAATCGACCACTCTTCTGGCTTCGGAAAGTTTGGCTTTGAGCCTAATGATTACTAGCTTCTGTTGTTCTACTTGTTCAAGCAAGTGTTGGTTTGTATCTATCATTGATTTTTTTGCCTTCTTGTATTGGTTCTTCTTGATGTTCACTTCCTTCCATCTATTAATCCAGTTAAATAACTCTTCCCTGAATGTTTTATTTTCCACCTCTTTCAAGGCTGCATTAGCTTGACACTGTTTTAGTTCATTTTTCAATTCTACAATTTTAGTCTCATATACCCTGTTAAGGACCTGTTGGAGAGTTTCTTCCTCCTTGTCATGACGCGAATCATCTGCTTGAGAAGAATCGAGATTATCTATATCTTGACCAAGTGATGGAAAGCTCATAAAAGATGGCTTGGGGCCCAAACCATAAGCGTCCATACATGATGGAGCAGCTTCAAACTTACCTGACTCTGTAATATCTTTAGCCCATTTTTCACGATTATTCTCTATAAGAGTAGCTTCATCCATATGCGTGGTTTTGGGACCCAATGATGGAACATCATCCTCAAGATGGACAATCACTGGCTGAGTACTCTGTTGAGTGGCCGTAGGAACTGAGGCTGTAGGTGTATTATTCATACTTCTAGTAATTCTTCTTGTACGAACAAACACAAGACCTTTTGATTCAAAACCCCCTTTGTCACAACACACCTACGCTAATTGTTCTAATTTATGCATGGACTCATCACTGTGTTTTCAAGGAGTATACAGCTCGGAGGGGTTTTCATAATCAACAGCATCAACATCTTCATTTTTGGTTAACTTGCCCTCTGCCTTTGTAGGTGTACTAAAGCACTTGTTAGATAGGGATTGGTCCAAGGTTGTCTTAGCGTAACAGGGAGCTACATTTACAACTCCATCATCACTGATACAAGTACTTATAGGTGGATTTGATTCCTGAAGCTTTTTATCCTTTGATTCAGTGTTATGAAAATCACCAATTTTGGATTTTACTGGAGCCTTACGTTTCCTACGGGTTTTGGGGGGAGGGTTTGACCAATACTAAGTTGGCCCTAATTGACATTCAATCAAAAACTCATCCCAAGATTTACAATTAAGAGACAGTTGATGCTGGATTAAGATTTTAATTAGACCATGATGGAACAAACTCCTATCAGGATTACCTATGGTAGTTTGTACTGAATGTGCCATTTTCTTTAGACTTTGCAATAGGTAAAATGGAAGATTAAGTTTAAAGCCTTTTAATGCTAATAGTAGTTGCAAATGATAATAATGCAGATGAGAGAATCATCCATCACATGATATGTACCTGACTAAAATCTCATAGAATGCTCGCCATTCTGGCTTTAAAAACTTAACCGAAACCCCAATATTCAACTTTGCACTGGCCCGTAAGGGCAACAACAAGGACTGAAATTTCTTCTTATTTACTTTCCCACCTTTAAACCATCGCTCTCCAGTTTGAGGGAGTTTCGTAGCTTCTGCGATTTTATCTTCATCTATGATAAACTTGAAATCTCCAATCTGAGCTACATTTTCTTTAAAACTCAAAGCAAATTGTTTAGTGACCTCCATGTTATGGCCACTAAAACAGCTGAAGAACTGACCCCATCCAATCTTTTCAAATAACAGAGCAACTTTCTCATCGGCTTCAACAAGCTCCGGTCCTGAAATTTCAAATCGACTAAGCGAAGCCATAGTTCCCTCGCTACTACTCTGGTTACGAATTGAAATGAATGAAGTCGTGAAGATGGAAGGGATAGGCACCCAGGTATAAGACATTACGCGAAATGTCAAATCATCACATGCTTCATACCTGACAGATATGAGAGCTCCAACTTTGGCCATTTTAACCAAATTTGGCGATGATTAACACAACAACCAGTGTTTTCACTATGATAAATGAATGGACTAATCACGACTAACTGAAATTCTTCAGAAAGAAGAATGCAAAAGATATTTCAAACCCTAACTAGTCCTTCATATCGAAAATCATTTGATTCAAGGATTACACTGTCAAAATATTTATGACATTAAATCTGGAATGATGAGCTCGTACAGCATCATGAATGGAATGGTTATTAGTCATATATAACACTAAATTTTACTGATACGAATTCATTATTACACCCATAGCTGTCAATTAATTTGATAGTTATTAACCAAATCTTCATACCAATGCAGTGATCCTGGTAACAGATGTTGTCTATTAGCCATATGAGTCATGTCTCTTCATTAAAAACTATCAATTGATGATTTACTCCAGATAACACGTGGAAGGTAGTCGTGTTTATTAACATGATGATATAGTGTTATCATAATAAACCCTAATGTTCTTGAAATGCAACTAAATAATGATCCGTATAACACTCAAACCATGTATATACATGAAGTTTCATTTCGAAATATAGTTTTAAAACTTTATGAAATCCTAACCATTTATGTCCCAAAACCAGATTCGATAGGATATAATGCTTATAAAACTATTATGGTTATATTTATATGGCACATGAAAATAATATTCATTTATTTGCACTCTCACTTAGTTATATATATATACAATTTTTACAAAGCAATGATATGATATTAAGTTATATATGAAATGTGAACTTTAGGTCTAATAAAAAATTTAATTAATAAATCACCTTTAGTTCTAGTGATTTCAAGAACTTATAATATCTTATCAATACCAAGCCCCAAACAAATTCAAAATGTGTTTTCTTTAAACACCAATTAGCATACTATCCTTTTAAATCTCTTAAATCAACATATATAATCAAATAAATTAATTAATGATAAAATTGATCATATATAAAATTTATGAGACTGACAGCTGCTAATTATCAAATTTATGAAAATGTTTTCATAAACTTCTAATATGTCTCTTAGCTTTTCTACAATTGAGAGTACCTTCAGAATCGAAGATTCTGAAGGCACTCTTTTATAATCTTTAAAAGTTAAATCATAAAAGAGAGCTGATTCATTTTTCATTTCAAAAAAAAAATGAAGGGGTTGTTGCTGACTGCCAACAAATGGCGATGACCTAGGCGAACCAGTTATTTCTACTCATACAGCTTATAGATGATATAAACAAAATCTTAAAACTTATTAAAAACAATCAAAAATTCTCTATCTGAATAAAAACCATTATTTTTATTCATATTCATAAGTACAACTCAGAGATATTCCAACTTTAAAATAGAGATCTTGTTAGAGATAAACTTAGAAATATCCTGATTGAAACAAAGTACTTCATAGTAAAAATAATCTACACCACCAGTATAGGATATAGAAATTTACTTTTCCGAAAACTTCCAGAATTTGTTCCATAAATATGATAATTTTCTTTTCTCTTCTCTTCTTTTCTTTTTCTTTTCTTTTAAACAATAATTTTAACTAAAGACTACTATCTAGGTATGATATCCCAATGGGATAGTATCATTCACGAGAACTGTCTGGAATAAGCAAGCCGGCTCGTGATGAGACCTCTTGTCTCTTGATTTTTAAACCAAAAGCCATCACCCTGGTGATAAAAAATGAAGTTATCCTAGACAGCACTGATGATCATGATTAGGCCGGCTCGTGATGAGACCTCCTATTCTTCAGCCAAAATTATGTTTTATTTACTAAATTTGAAATTTTAATTTTATAAAATGAGAGATCATTACCCATCATGGTGACCAAATGGTAATGTCAGTCATTAATATTACCAAAAAATGAATCAGCTGGCTTGTGATGAGACCCTTTATCTCTTGGTTTATTAAACCAAAAGCCATTACTAGTTTCCTAATAATGTCATACTAGTGATATTTATGATTCTGATCAGATCGGCTTATTATTAAGACCTTCTGTCTCTCATTTTAGCATTTTATTGCCTAGAACAAATTCTAAAAAGTTTTCAGATTGTAAGTAATTTTGAAGATTGATGGTGGAGATCTATAAGAGTTTTTCAAAGTACAAGCTTCGAAAAAGACATTAATTAGCTATCCCAACTTATTATAAGAAAAATAAAAGGTGAGAAATAATCTGAGTAATACTTAAAAATAAAATAATGACAGTTTTTTTATAGATTTAAGAAACTTTGATCGTCCTGAACAATTTTTTTTAAGATTTCAGTCTAGTATCATAATTTTCAAGCTAACGAGCAAACTGACTCTTTTTCAACTACAAGATTTATTTATTTACATTTATTTCTTTAGTTGATATCTAAAGATTACTGACTGATTATATATAAAAATTTGTCAGTCTGAAATATTTGACTAACAGAATCAAAACTGGTTGCAATAACTGAATGATGTTTGAAAGTTACATAAGTCTTATGAATTTATCATCATCATTTAATTCTATAAACTATAAATCAGTTTAAACAAAAATATAAATTTATTTACAAACAACAAACAAATTATATACATTTTAAGATCTAAAATATTAACAGAAGTATTTTTTTAGGATCAGTCCATTCACTGGGAATGTTTCAAACTGACTTTCTAGTGTTTGCAATCGAAAGGTACTTTGACCTATCTTCTCAGCAATAACAAAGGGACCTATCCAAATCTTTTGAAACGTAGTATGATCTCATTTTTCCTCATGAACTTTATCCCATTTTAAAACTAAGTCTCCCACCTGAAATTCTCGATTGGAACTAAAGGATTCGTCAAACCAAGACTTCACAATTTGTTGATG
Source organism: Pseudotsuga menziesii (assembly GCA_001517045.1). NCBI lineage: Eukaryota > Viridiplantae > Streptophyta > Pinopsida > Pinales > Pinaceae > Pseudotsuga > Pseudotsuga menziesii. The sequence continues at coordinate 259,709 of LPNX010932689.1, forward strand.
TTTTGTAAAGTGTTGTTTTGACTTTTCTCTTTCTTCCTCAAGCTTTAACAAAGTATTGATCATCTTTTCCATTGCTGGACAATCTTCATCTTGAACAGACTGGGCTAACTATAATGAAGGTAAAAATAAATTCGGTGGTAAAATAGCTTCAGTTCCATACACTAAGAAGAAGGGTGAGTTTCCTACCGCAACCTTAGGAGTTACTCTGTCTGCCCAAAGGGCATTGACTAATTATGTATGCCAATCACGACGGTGAACTGAAATAGTTCTTTTGAGAATTTTCAATAAATTTTTGTTTGTTGATTCAGCTACACCATTTCCATGAGGATGGTAGTTAGCTAAATACCTGATTCTTATTCCCTTCTCTAAGGCAAATTGAGTTAACTCAACTGATGAAAAATATGAAGCATTATCAAAGCCAAGGGAATCTGGAACACCAAATCTTGTTATGATAAAGGATTCTAAAAATAAAATAACCTGATTGGTATTTACAACCCTTAATGGTGCAGCTTCTGCCCAACGAGTAAAATAATCAGTTGCAGTTATTACATACTTGTGTTGTTTAGATGAGGGAGGATTTATTGGCCCTATTATATCAATACCCCATTGCTGAAAGGGTCTTTCTAATGAAACTGATTGTAAAGGAAAAGCAGGTTTCTTTACCCTTCCCGCAGCAAGTTGACATTCCTGGCATTTTCTGACAAAAGCATAGGAATCTCAAAATAAGGTAGGCCAATAATAGCCAGCCCTAAGAATTTTATGCGCAGTAGTTTATCCACCAAGATGACCTCTTGCTGGTCCAGAATGTAACTCCTTCAGAATTACTTCCATTTCATCTTTGTCTAGACATCGAAGCAATACTCCGTCTGAATTTCTCCGAAAAAGGACATTATCAATTAATAAATAAGGAGCAGATTTCAATCTAAGTGCTCTTTTCTTCCTTGGTTCTAGGTAATCAGGGGCAGTTCCTGTTTCCAAAAGTATTCTTATGTATGTATACCAGGAATCATGTGGTGGAGGATAAAAATAGATTTCTTTGGTAAGTAAAACCTCATCAATGACAGTTTTGGCTTTATCATTAGGTAGATGAGCAGCTTCAGCAGCTAATTTACATAATCCTTGTCCTTTGACTATCGTTGAGGGTTTAATTTCTAAGTCATACTCTTGAAGGGCTGTCATCCAAGGTGCTCTTTTCTCACCTAAATCCTTTTGTACTAACAAATTTCTCACTGAGGAATAAGGGACTATTATTTTCGTTTTAGATTTCAATAAATATGGACGAAAATGTTTGACAGCTTTAAAAACAACAAAAGCTTTCTTATCAACTTCATGATAATTAAGTTCGGCACCTTTAAAATTTGAACTCATAAAGGAGATTGGTACCTTGTTATTTTGCTGATTTAATTGGGTTAAAACTACTGCATATGAGATGTCAGAAGCAAAAGTATACAATATGAAATCTTTGTTAAAAATCTGGGCTTAGAAGGCTAGGAGCTTCTAAAATGGCTTCTAAAATTTTCTGAAATGACTCTTTTTCAGTTTGTCCCCAATTAAAAATAACGTCTTTCTTAATCATTTTCTGCAAAGGACGAATGATTTTGGAGAAACTGGGAATGAATCTTCTAACAAAATTTATTTTACCGAGAAATGATTGCATTGCTTTCTTGCTAGAAGGGTAAGTTATTTTTGAAATAGCTTGGGTTCGTTCAGGGTCGATCATGATTCCGTGTTTTGAAACCACACAACCTAATAAAATACCTTCTGAAACAGCAAATATTGTTTTTTTAGGATTCAAGGATATTCCAAATTTTCTACATCGTTCAAATACCTTTCTAAGATGAATAATATGACCAGGTCGATGTTTAGAATATACAGTAATGTCATCCAAATAGACAACAACTAAATGATTAATTAAGTCTCTAAAAGCAATATCCATTGCTCGTTGAAAATTTGCTCCAGCATTGATTAACCCAAAGGGCATCTTACGGTACGCATATGTTCCCCATGGAGTTCTAAAAGTTGTTTTCAATTGATCATCTGGGGAAACTAATATTTGGTTGTATCCTGAGAAGCCATCAAGAAGTGACAGTATCTCAGAACCAGACACCTTTTGAAGAATTTGTTCCATGGGAGGAACTGGGTAATTATCCTTTTCAGAAGACTTATTAAGATTTCTAAAATCTACACATAACCTAATATCTCTGTTTTTCTTCTTGATTGGAACTAGGTTGGCTACCCACTGAGTATGTCTGATGGGAAAAATAATCTTGGCAACTAACAATTTATTTAGTTCCTTCTTAATTGTCGGTTCTAGTGATGGGTGATATTTCCTTAGCTTTTGTTAAAAAGGTTTTGACTCCTGTTTAATTGGAATTATGTGTTGCATGACTTGTGTGTTGAAGGTTTTTGGATCGTCATATGTCCATGCAAAGACATCCTTAAATTCTTTAAACAACTTTATAAATGCTGTTTTTTCTGCGAGGTTGCAATCTACTCCTAGATTTATAGTTTGGGGGTTTAGTTATGTTCCTAAATTTATGCTTTCATACCTCATTTGAGAACTATTAGTTTTACAGTTAGGGACAGATCTGAATTTATCTTGAAGATCAAAGAAATTTTCTAATCTTAATACTGAATTAGGGATCGGTTTTACCTTTTCAAAAGCTTTTTCAACTGAACAAAAATCATTTATTACCGAAAAATCCCGCATATTTTTGTCATGAGTAACTTCATCAATGGCTGAATCTTTAAAGGTATCCTCATTCATCAGAAAATTCAGCACCTACACATCATTATCAAATACACGCCAGTTAAAAATATTATTTGGTATAGAAGGCCTAAAAATCAATTCTACTGAAAAGAAATCTGGTGTAAGATTTTCTGATGGGATTAGTTTTGATGCTACATTTGCTAATAAATCTGCTTCTTGATTTTGAGTTCTTGAAATTGAAATTATGTTAAATGCATCAAAATGTGAAATGAGGTTCCATACATGGGGACTTCACTTAGTGAACCTCTCACATAGCACGTGCGATCATGGGATATTAAAGAATACCCTTAATTTCCAGAGATATTTCCCCAAAGTATTTTTGTTGAAACCCCCTCTCAATACTTAAAACCTCCTTCGCACCCCTTTTTATACCTCAATCCTTATAAACCACCCTACCCACCGCCACCCTAAACCCCTCATCCCCCCAATACCTGCAATATATTGGTTCAATTTTTGATAATTTTAAAACCCACAATATGAACTAACGTGATAGTATATTGGTCAATAAGTGAAGCCCCCGTGGTTCCATACCTCTCGTTGATAATTCTGTAAATGTTCAGAAAGACAGTGAATAGAATTACGGACCTGTCTGACGATAATTTCGGAGTCACCATATGCAATTAATACTTTGATATCCAAATCAATCACTTTTTTCAAACCCTGTATTAAAGCTTCATATTCCACAGTATTGTTTGTCCAATTAAATTCCATCCTACAAGCTATACATGTTTTATTTCCCTGAGGGTCTACCAACATGCAACCAGCTCCGGCTCCTCCTTTGTATTTCGCACCATCAAAATATAGAGTCCAAGTAGAACTATTAACAACTACTTTACTTTCTATAATATTTACAATATTAAGATTATCTAGATCATTAATAATTTCCTTGAATGAAGAGTCAGGAGCAATAGATGTCACATTGCTAATTTCTGATTGTTGTTTATTTTCAGAAAAAACAGAGTTTTCAGCGTTAAAATTACCAAATCTCAATTCATACATGTAATTTCCCATAATGCAATCTGAAAATAAAACAGGTTCGCTAGGATCATGTAGTTCAGTCACAGTATGCTTCATATATCTTTCTCTATTTATCTTTATTTGATTTGACTTTCCGTTCTTGGGTAACCATAATGTTGACCAGTCCATGGTAAAGAATCCATTCAATTGTTGAGACCAATCTCTACTTAAAAATAGCCCATATGCATCAGGAATATCTACAACAACAATATCTATAATTTGAAAAACTAAAGGGTTACAAGCAATCCTGACTAAAACATCTTTCATCTCCCCTACAACCCTCACATTCATCCTGTCCAATTGAGTTATTTGGGAATTTAATGGAACATATTTTCCATTCAACCTTTTGCATACTGATAAAGGCATCACATTGGAGGATGCTTCGAAATCTACCATGCAATTGTGAACATTCCTATTTAAAAATCTCAAAGGTAAGTAAGAATGGGGGCGTGGTTGATTTAGAATTCTTTCCTATTAGTGAGGCTTTATCAGCTGTTAATTTTCCTTTATCGGTTGCTGTTGAATCATCATTAGAATTGTTTGCAGCAACATTTTGTTTCGCATTAGGAATAATTGAACTCACATCAGGATTCATAATATGATTGTTAGGCATTGGGTAAATTTGAAGAAGATCGTACATACTGATGTTTGCACGTGTCTTCTTTAAATATTCAATTATATCATATTGTAAATCTAATTTTGGAGCATTTTGAATGGGTTGGGTATTTTTGGTTGATTGAGTCTATTTTCCAGATTGAGTTTGTTTATTAGGTTGTGAATTATTGTTGTCATTATTTGGAGTAGAACTTGACGAAGCTCCAGGAGTGTTTGTGAATGTTCTACTACGAGTATTATAGGCATGTTATCCTGTAGGCGGATTTTTACTCTCATATTCTTTTACAAGACTATCCCAGAAATGACCATTAACTTGTTGAGGTTCCTCTGATTCTTCATCATTTTCTGATTCCTCTTCTTCTTCATTTTCAGTTATTTCTTGATTAGAAGGAGTCTCAGATAAAGATAAAACAGCCCGAATTGTATTAAAAATTTCTTCATTTGTTGCTATGTTAGGTGGTGTATTTGTTTTATTATTTGTATTTGGATTTTGTCTAAACTGATTTCTGAATTATCCCCTAGAAGAGGAAGCTTCAGAATTGGTTTTCTTTAATCCTACAACTTCATTAGTTAATGCTCGAACAACATTTTGCAGCTGTTCCACATCAAATGCTTTATCTTTTTTTGAATTAAGTTTTTCAATCTTCCTACGAGGGAAAGTATCAGTTTTCCCACTTCTATCTGGTTCATAGGACATAGAATCCTTCTAGACTTTAATGGCTTCCTCAAAAGTTTCTAACAACGTTGTTTTCCCAGCTCTCTTAACAAACATCCCAGAATATTTTGGTAATGCTGAAGTATAATTTTCAATAATTATATCCTCGGGTGGTTGAGAAACAATTGGAATTTTATTTTTTAATGTCAGAAACCTCTGATTAAAATCTTTAATTCTTTCTTTAGACTCCATTTTAATCCGAGATAACTCTAGAGCTAAAAGAGCAGGTGTTTTATTTTCCCCAAATTTATCTAAAAAAACTTTATTAAATTCACCCCAATTTGTGATTGATCCCTGTACTAACGAAAAGTACCAGGTAGAGGCTCTTCCTTCAAAATTTATGGAAAACAATCGACAAACCACATCTTCATGCTGAACATTCATGGTTTGAACAGCTAACATGAATTTGTCTACATGCACCTCTGCAGGTTCCTTATCATCTGGGTTAAACTTAGGAAGAAGTTTATCTGAGTGTTTAGGCAAAGGATGTTGTACACCAGGGACAACTACAACAGTTGTTCTCAGCCAAGGGAGTTGTGAATTAGGTGGAGGATTAGCTCCTCCTCCCACAGGTATGTTTCCTGCCATAGGGATTCTCTCAGAACCTGAAGAACTCCCTGAATTGGATGATCCTGGACTATCAAGTGGTGATTCTGGAGGAGAAGGTGGCTGATCAAAACCACCTACTGAAGTTAATCTTCTAGCAGTGTTTGTTTGAATAGTTTGTCTCTGATGACTTCTAATTTGATAACGTGGAGTGCTATCATATTCTTGCAAATCTTGAGTAACTATGTTCAATTGTGGATTACGTCGTTGTTTCCTAGGTAGACCATAATCTATCGGAGATACACCAAGTTGATTGGCATATGCTCTTGTAAGAATATGTCGTGATTCTTCCAAAGTTTGATTACTTTGTTTAGAAGTAAATGGAGATGTGATATGATCACGTTCAAGGATGCTTCTAACAGTTTCTATAAACGGTGATCTGCTGACTTCCAGAGGATGTTGGCTGGTTGAAAATTTCTCATTAGTTTTTCCTGCCATTAATCCTTAACAGGCCCTCCTTCTGGTGCCATTTGTTGGCCCTATTTTCTGACCTAGGCCAACTAAGGAGGTTATGTCCACACAAGTAGCTTAAAGCAACTTCCGGTATGTTTGGAATAACAAAACCTCGCAGGTTGTGGTCCTGCTACCAACTGAATTTTCTCTTAAGGAGAACTAAAATTCAGTGAAAGTTTATCCTAATGTTATTTCTACCTAAATGGACCCTAAAATTAGTTCTCTACTACCTAAGTTATCCTATAATTGCTTTCTTAATGAAAGTCTTCGATTTTTATATGATTTTGTTTTTAATATTCTAACTTTTAAGGAAAAACTATTATAATTATTCTAAAATTACCCAAATTCTATTTAACAGCTGTTAAATGTAAACTATACTAAGATAATACTAACTAAACTATCTTATCTATCCTATCTCAGCTGAGAGCAATTTGGATATTATATTAATTATCAATTAATATAAAGATAAACAGAATGATAAATGAGTAAGATCTAAATGAGAATATTTAAACCATCCACTTTAAATCATCCTGCTATAAATTACCTTGACATAAAAATTGAAATAAGTGATTATTTCAGATTTTTCTGAAATGTTTAATTAATTAATAACTAATAAACAACATTAAATATTTGAATAAAAGATAATGTTCAAAATGAAATCATCGCAAAAATACAAATAAGATCAAATAGACATAAATATGCAAATCATTATATATTGAATTTTCAATAAAAACACTGATTAATTCAACTATAATAACATACTAATTCAAATAAAAATATTGTGTTGACAAAGTGTAATATCACATAATTAATATAAGCATAACCCAGTATACTGCATCAATATTATAAGTAGAAGATTATATACTGAAATATAAAAAGAGTATCCAAAATAATACCGATCAACGATATCAGTCTGAGAATTTCCAGTCATATTCCACTTCCAAAGATAAAACTTCAATCAGGAACAAAACTAGTACCAAAATAATATTTCAATGATGTTTCTCTTCAGTCACTCCATCCCCCTTTGCATAAAAATTACTAGTTTATATAATCCTACTAGTATTTCGATTCAGTTTGTTCATAAATGATGTATGCAATATTATAGGAGTCCTATCACTATTAAAGTGCATCCAATCTCTTCAACAAAAACTTGTCACTATAGGATAACAATAATAAAAAATGACTAGCCTGAAACATCTATTGATTTAAAGGAACTGGGACATTCGTGGCTATGTCGAAATTCCAATCTTCAAGAAGCATCAACGTCATCCACCTAAAATCCAAAATATCATGTATTTGATGCGGATAGTGATACCATGTCCACCTGTTTAAACAAACATGAGCATCTTGTTTAAAATAAATTTTAATCAAAAATAACAAAAGAACAATAAATTATGTGCGTACCTGCAAAATCTACGATTTTGCAGGCATGCATTTAAAAAGCTTTTATTACCTGTTGACAGAGAGATAACCATATAACTGAAAACAGAAACAATCATCAGGTTCTATTTTGTAAATCAACCACTCTTTTGGCTTCGGAAAGTTTAGCTTTGAGCCTGATGATTACTAGCTTCTGTTGTTCTACTTGTTCAAGCAAGTGTTGGTTTGTATCTATCATTGATTTTTTTGCCTTCTTGTATTGGTTATTCTTGATGTTCACTTCCTTCCATCTGTTAATCTAGTTAAATAACTCTTCCCTGAATGTCTTATTTTCCACCTCTTTCAAGGCTGCATTAGCTTGACACTATTTTAGTTCATTTTTCAATTCTACAATTTTAGTCTTGTATACCCTGTCAAGGACCTGTTGGAGAGTTTCTTTCTCCTTGTCATGACACGAATCATATACTTGAGAAGAATCAATATTATCTATATCTTGACCAAGTGATGGAAAGCTCATAAAAGATGGCTCGGGGCCAGAACCATAAGCGTCCATACATGATGGAGCAGCTTCAAACTTACCTGACTCTGTAATATCTTTAGCCAATTTTTCACGATTATTCTCTATAAGAGTAGCTTCATCCATATGCGTGGTTTTGGGACCTAATGATGGAACATCATCCTCAAGATGGACAATCACTGGCTGAGTACTCTGTTGAGTGGCCGTAGGAACAGAGACTGTAGGTGTATTATTCATACTTCTAGTAAGTATTCTTGTACGAACAAACACAAGACCTTTTGATTCAAAACCCCCTTTGTCACAACACACCTGTGCTAATTGTTCTAGTTTATGCATGGACTCATCATTGTGTTTTCGAGGAGTATACAGCTCGAAGGGGTTTTCATAATCAACAGCATCAACATCTTCATTTTTGGTTAACTTGCCCTCTGCCTTTACAGGTGTACTAAAGCACTTGTCAGATAGGGATTGGTCCAAGGTTGTCTCAACGTAACAGGGAGCTACATTTATGACTCCATCATCACTGATACAAGTACTTATAGGTGGATTTGCTTCCTGAAGCTCTTTATCCTTTGATTCCGCCTTTTGAACATCACCAATTTCGGATTTTACTGGAGCCTTACGTTTCCTACGGGTTTTGGGGGGAGGGTTTGGCCAATACTGAGTTGGCCCTAATTGACATTCAATCCAAAACTCATCCCAAGATTTACAATTAAGAGACAGTTGATGCTGGATTAAGATTTTAATTAGACCATGATGGAACAAACTCCTATCAGGATTACCTATGGTAGTTTGTACCGAATGTGCCATTTTCTTTAGACTTTGCAATAGGTAAAATGGAAGATTAAGTTTAAATCCTTTTAATGCTAGCAGTAGTCACAAATGATAATAATGCAGATGAGAGAATCATCCATCACATGATACGTACCTGACTAAAATCTCATAGAATGCTCGCCATTCTGGCTTTAAAAACTTAACCGAAACCCCAATCTTCAACTTTGCACTGGCCCGTAAGGGCAACAGCAAGGACTGACATTTCTTCTTATTTACTTTCCCACCTTTAAACCATCGCTCTCCAGTTTGAGGTAGTTTCGTAGCTTTTACGATTTTATCTTCATCTATGATAAACTTGAAATCTCCAATCTGAGCTACATTTTCTTTAAAACTCAAAGCAAATTGTTTAGTGACCTCCATGTTATGGCCACTAAAACACCTGAAGAACTGACCCCATCCAATCTTTTCAAATAACAGTGCAGCTTTCTCATCGGCTTCAACAAGCTCCGGTCCTAAAATTTCAAATCGACTAAGCGGAGCCATAGCTCCCTCACTACTACTCTGGTTATGAATTGAAATGAATGAAGTCGTGAAGATGGAAGGGATAGGCACCCAGGTATAAGACATTACGCGAAATGTCAAATATTCACATGCTTCATACCTGACAGAGATGAGAGCTCCAACTTTGGCCATTTTAACCAAATTTGGCGATGATTAAGACAACAACCAGTGTTTTCGCTATGATAAATGAATGGACTAATCACGACTAACTAAAATTCTTCAGAAAAAAGAATGCAAAAGATATTTCAAACCCTAACTAGTCCTTCATATTGAAAATCATTCGATTCAAGGATTACAAATCGAAATATTTATGACATTAAATCTGGAATGATGAGCTCGTACAACATCATGAATGGAATGGTTATTAGTCATATATAACACTAAATTTTACTGATACGAATTCATTATTACATTCACAGCTGTCAATTAATTTGATAGGTATTAACCAAATCTTCATACCAATGTAGCGATCCTGGTAACAGATGTTGTCTATTAGCCATATGAGTCATGTCTCTTCATTAAAAACTATCGATTGATGATTTACTCCAGATAACACGTGGAAAGTAGTCGTGTTTATTAACATGATGATATAGTGTTATCATAATAAACCCTAATGTTCTTGAAATGCAACTAAATAATGATCTGTATTGACACTCAAACCATGTATATACATGAAGTTTCATTTCGAAATATAGTTTTAAAACTTTATGAAATCCTAACCATTTATGTCCCAAAACCAGATTCGATAGGATATAATGCTTATAAAACTATTATGGTTATATTTATATGACACATGAAAATAATATTCATTTATTTGCACTCTCACTTAGTTATATATATACAATTTTTACAAAGCAATGATATGATATTAAGTTATATATGAAATGTGAACTTTAGGTCTAATAAAAAATTTAATTAATAAATCACCTTTAGTTCTAGTGATTTTAAGAACTTATAATATCTTATCAATACCAAGCCCCAAACAAATTCAAAATGTGTTTTCTTTAAACACCAATTAGCATAATATCCTTTTAAATCTCTTAAATCAACATATATAATCAAATAAATTAATTAATGATAAAATTGATCATATATAAAATTTATGAGACTGACAGCTGCTAATTATCAAATTTATGAAAATGTTTTCATAAACTTCTAATATGTCTCTTAGCTTTTCTACAATTGAGAGTACCTTCAGAATCGAAAATTCTGAAGGCACTCTTTTATAATCTTTAAAAGTTAAATCATAAAAGAGAGCTGATTCATTTTTCATTTCAAAAAAAAAATGAAGGGGTTGTTGCTTACTGCCAACACGGCCAAAAACTCGTTTTGCGAGATAAAGATGCAAGAAGGGTAAGAATATAGAAAGGTATAAGAATATCATGCACATGAATTTGAGGCATTATTTTATTCTACAGTGAGTCAATGACTGAGGAATAATGTCCTCCTGACTCCCTCTGACTACCAGAACATGTGTCCAGTGTCTGTACTTGTACCTGTACATATGGCTCCTCCAACTTGATCCCCGTGTTTTGTGTTGGCTACTACTCTGCTGGGGAGTCCATAGATCTCTGCAAGGCCATGTCCTAATCGAACTAGACATCCATTTTGACAATGATCCTCTTGCAAGTAGGAATGTAAAATCTGTATGCCTTCGAAGTCTTGTTGTATCCAATGAGTAACCCCTTCTCTCCAGAAAGGTCCAACTTCTTCCTAGTGTCAGCATGAACATGAAAATAGAAGACACTGCCAAATCTGCGAATGTGACTCACATCTGTCCTGATACTTGTAAAGACCTCCTTAGGTGTCTTCCTCCACAAAGTTGTGCGGGGAAACCTGTTTTGAATGTATACTGTAGTCCTGTATGCCTCATCCCAAAGAAATAGTGGTAATCCCTGATCAAATGGCATGGACTTGGCTGCTCCTACCATAGTCATGTTCTTTTGCTCTACACATCCACTCTGTTGTTGCGTATGGGGCACAATGTGCTCTTTCTTGATCCCATATGCCGAACAATACTCCATGAACTCATTGGAGGTGTACTCACCCCCATTGTCTTTCCTCAACACCTGAATATGCTTTCATGTTTGGTTCTCCACGAGAGTCATGAACTCTCAGAACCTCTCAAAGACCTCCGACTTGGCCTTAAGGAAATAGATCCAGGTTTTCCTAGAATAGTCATGAATGAAGGTTAGGTAGTAACTGTAACCACTGAAAGAATGAACACTCATAGGTCCGCATACATTTGAATGCACCAAGTCTAAAATCTCCTTAGACTTGTGCTCACTATGTGGGAAAGCCTTCCTGATGTTCTTCCCAAATGCACAACCCTTGCACTGGTTATGCTTCTCCTCCTGTACCTGAGGAACTCCAATGACATCCTTTCTCAAGTGCTTCAGTGCTCCATGGTGTAAGTGTGCCATCCTCCTATGCCACAACTCACCCTAACTGTTGTTGTTGTTGCTGACTAGAGCTTTTACATGCTCAAAGTGTAGCCTATACACTTTCTCACTCCTTCTACCAATCACCCGATCCAAGCTCCTATCTGACTCCTTGGGCCAGATATATACTCTATGGTATCGAAAATTCACCTCATTTCCCTTGTCCTTCAAAGTGGAGACTTATATGAGGTTCTTGGTCAATCCTGGAACATATAACACATCAGCGAAACTAAGGGGTTTTCCAGACTCCTTCTCAAATGAATCTGTGCCAACACCCTGTACCTGATATCGTGTATCATCACCCTGCTCAACGTGGATTTTTGTTCCACCCTCTTACAAGTCTCTGAAAAATATATTTTTTCCAGTCATGTGACTAGAAGCTCCAATGTCGATGTACCATATGCTACTCCCTGTGGTTCTTTCCATGCAAGCTATCAACCATAAATCCTCATTGAAGTTCCTGTTGAACTCATCCGCCTCTGCAGAACCAACCATCTAAGTGTTACTCTTCTTCTTCATGTTTGGGAAATGGGAGGCAAAGTGACCCTATTTGTGGTAGATAAAACACTTGACCTTTGACACATCAAGGTTCTTCTTACCATCATTCTTCCTCTTTTCCTTACCCTTGCTCTTCCCTGTAAGGGATAGAGCCTCCTCATCCCCAATCTGTGGGGCACAGCTGGATGAGCTTGATCCTTAACCCATGCAAGTCTCCTCCTCCACAAAGTCATCCCATAGTCTCTACCAATCAGGTAGCTTCTCCCTATCCACAACACCTTTGACAAAGGTGTCCCATGGCTTAGAGAAGCAATTGAGAGCTATCCAAACTAGCTCCTCATCCACTGTCTTAGAGCCAATAGCTCCAAGCTCATCCTTGGTCTGTGTGAGCCTTGTGAGATAAGGAACCACTCCTTCTCCCTTTTCCATCTTGGTGTTGTGCATCCTCTCTTGCTGCACCATCTTCTGGTTCTCGTTCTTTCTTTGGTACAGACTCTCCAAATCCATCCACATCTATGTTGCAGTATTCTTACCAGAAAGGTGAGGGATTATATGGTCCTTCACTCCATCCATGATAATCAACATGGATCTGGAATTTATATTCTTCTAAGCTATCATATCTACCGGATCTGCGGGTGCAACTTTTGTGGATTTAATGTGCTCCTCTGCATCGTTGACGTCCAGTATCCTTGTGATCCTTTCTTTCCATGTAGGAAAGTTTTTTGCCCCATGGAGTCTATCCTAAACTCTCAATTGCACGACCATAGTGAAGTGTTACCTGTCAAACCCTAGATATGGAAGTCTAGGTTTGTGTCTTCCTATAGATTTGCCCCTAATATATCATTGTTGCTGCAAATCTCTCAGCTTTAGTTCACCAGAGCTCTAATACCATGTAAATTTTCCTTTAATATTCAAACTAGGGCTAAATAGTGCATTCAAAATATCTATTGATAACCACACATGAATATATTTAACAGTATGCAACAGAATATAAAACTAAGAAATAAATCACTACATCACATCACAATATTGACATTATTATTTTGGGTATGGAAACCCCTGGATAAACCTAAGATGGGAAAACCAGTGCAACAGTTAGATATAGATTTTATTTTGAGAAAATATGGAACGTTTACAATCATTGCAAATTCACCCAAACCTGGCGAATGCAGTTGCCCAACAGAATCACTGGGAAAACCCAGCTAAACCCTAGCACCCTACTACAGCAGTGTACAGCCCAGTTGTATGACCTCCCACATATGCAGATCCATGCGGTTGTACGACAGCTATACAGAATCCATCTGGTTTGTACGACAACTGTATGAAATCCATACAATGTGTACAACTCCCTCTGCAACTGCTGCCCGATGATCCATGCAAGCTCTATCTTGCTTGGTTGCTCGATGATCCTGTTTGCTCGCTCCTCCATCTTCCCAGCTAAATCCTCTATCTAACTTTCTCTCCCTATCTATATCGTGTCTTTGTCAGAATACAAGTATGTGTGTCCTCTCCACTAATTGAACTTTATTTTATAACTTTAGGTAAAATGAAAACCCTAATTTCACTTTCACTTAAGGTAAAAAAATAATTAGATCACTTTAATTATTTTCCAAAGTAAACTTAGTAAAAATAATTAAATACAATTGGCTTCCTTATTTAAGTCTTCTGCATGCAAGGACACATGCATGTAGGAAGGCCTTCCTTGTTGCTGCTAGTTTAACAAAGGTACGAGGTTGGGAAGGAAAGAAGAGTTACCTCCAAGACGGATTTAATTCATAGTGATGTCTCTAGGACAATGCCTACAACATCTATGAATGTATCCAGATACTTTTTGACCTTCATTGATGATTGTTCAAGGTATTGTTGGGTCTACTTTTTGAAGCAGAAGCCTGAGGTATTTATGAACTTCAAAATTTTCAAATCCTTTGTTGAGAACGCTCTCAGAAAGAAGATCAAAGCACTTAGATATGATAATGGGGGTGAGTATGTCAAAAGAGAATTACAAAATCTTTGTGCATCAACAGGTATTCAAATGCAACACTCAGTCCCATACACATCACATATGAATGGTGTAGTTGAGAGGAAGAACATATCATTGAAAGAGATGGCTACATGCATTCTAGAAGAAAGAAATATTCTTTCATATCTGTGGGTTGAGGCAGTAAATTGTGCTTCATACATACAGAATAGAGTTCCTCACAAGTCAATGATTGGGCCACCCCCTTTGAAGAATTGATGGGACGTAAGCCCAATGTTTCACATCTGATATTGTTTTGCTCCAAAGCATGGGCCAAAATTCCTACTGACAAGAGGAAATCCTTCCAAGCCCAGAGTAGTGAATGCATACTATTGGGATATGTACATGATGCAAAGGCATACAAACTGATGTAACTTGCAACCAAAAATTTCTTTATAGAGCGCCATGTTCAATTTGAAGAAGATTGGGTTCATGATCCACAACCAACGAAAGAAGAAGGTATAATTTCTCATCCATTTCCATTTGCAGATGATGATGTATTAACTAATGTTTAAGATTCAGTATATGAGGATCAAGATGATCAAGATCTTGATGTTGAGAATGAACTTCAAGTAGATCTAGATCTAGATACAATACTTGCTCCCAATAAGAGGCCTAAATGGGCCCAAAATCTCATTGAAGTAGCTGGGAATAGTGTTGGGGATCCAGATGACAAAAGAAGAACACAATCTCAGTATCATGATGAAAACCTTGCACTCTACCATTCATATCCACTTCTCGTAGAGAGGTGTTTCATGATGATGGGGTCAGATAATTAGTCATAGAAGGAGGATTTCCATGATCCAAGGTTGCATGAAGCTATGGATGATGAGTTTGGTTCACTATAAGACAACAAAACCTAAGAGATTGTCACTTTTCCTCCTGGGAGGAAGTTAGTTCAATGAAAATGGATATTCAAGACTAATCTACCAGCTAATGGAACCACTACCAATTACAAGGCTCGGTTAGTGGCAAAGCGGTACTCACAAGTCCATGGGCTAGAATACAATGAGACATTCACGCCTGTTGCAAGAATGGACTCCATAAGGCTAGTTTTGGCCATTGTAGCTTCAAAGAGGTGGGAGGTACATCGCATGGATGTGAAGAGTTCCTTCCTCCATGGTGACCTGGAAGAGGATATCTATATGAGACAACCTGAGGGGTACATTGAAGATTCCTCCTTAGTTTGCAAACTGAGGAAATCTCTCTATGGGCACAAGAAAGTCCCAAGGGCATGGTATACCAAGATGGATTCTTTCCTAATGTTATAGAAATTAGAGAGATGCAAGTATCACTGCAATGTCTTCATGTAGCAGAAACATGGCTTCTTACTATTGATTGTTCTATATGTGGATGACTTTCTCATTACTAGTGGCTCAACTGCTGGATTGAGAGGCATCAAGTCAGGTTTGAGCAATGAAATCTCCATGATTGATCTAGGATTGTTAAGTCATTTTATTGGTTTCAAAGTAAATCGAAAGAATTCAGGAATCATGATTACACATTCCATATACATAGGACTTTCTCAAAATATTTCACATGCCTAATTTTAAAGCAACAACCTTCCCCCTCCTATCTGGCATCATGTTGGAAGAAAGTGGTTCCACACCACTAGTTGATAGTACACTACAAACAAATGATTTGTAGTCTATTGTACCTCACCGATTCGAGGCTAGATTTATCTTATGATATGAGTGTTGCTGCTAGATACATGTAGGAGCCACATGAGCTGCATTTGAAAGCAACAAAGCACATCTTTCCTTATGTGCAAGGTACGAGGGAGTTTGGGATCCACTATTCTGTCAGTGCATAGCTAGATCTGATTGGTTTTACTGATTCAGAATGGGCTGGTGATATTACTAATAGGAAATATACATTAGCATTTGTGTTCATGTTGGGATTTGGACCAATTTGTTGGTCAAGAAAGAAGCATGCAACTCTTTCTCTCTCTTCAGTTGAAGCAGAGTATCGGGGGGATGTGAATGCATCTATTCAGGAAGTTTGGTTTCATGAGATTCTGATAGAGTTTGGAATTCACACTTCTCCTTCAATAGACCTCTATTGTGATAATCAGAGTACAATCGAGATATAATGTGATCCATTTCAGAAGCAGTGGACCAAGCACATTGAAGTCCACATGCACTACATTCGGGAACTAGTGCATAGTACGATTATAACTCTACATTACTTCCCTATAGAGGAGCAGATTGTAGACGTATTCACCAAGTCCTTCACTGAAAAGAGATTTGTCTATCTGAGATATCTTATTGGTGTAAAGGCTTGAGTCAGTTATCGTTCCTGATTTTCTTGCTTATTTTGATGGGGGGGGGTTCCTATGAGGTTTTCCCCATTTCCTTAGTTGTTAAGAAGACATTTTTTTGCATTTGTATTATATGGGTAACCTTTGGTCTTAGTTTCCAAGTCCTATGTTGTCCAAGTTAGGATTAAGGGGGGGTGTTAGGATTATTAATTAATCCTCCCTTGACCACCATAGTCTATTTGTCTCTTCCTAGCTTAGGAGGTCATTTCCACTTCACTAGTGCCATGGGGGACTCGCCTGGGGAAACCTAACACTCAATGCACACGTATGCATGAGTTTAGGAGATCCAAGGACCAATCCCTATAATTTAGGAACACACTTTGAGTGCCACTAGTAGTCTCCAGCAATTGACCCTATTCGGTGTTCATTTATGTTCAGTTATGCTCTAATCCCCATCAGTTAGTTCACTTTCAGTCATTCTAGCACCAATTTGCATGGTTTAAGGGAGGTAGGTCACATTTCCTCACCTACCTAGACCAATTAACTGATTGTGAATTGAATCAATGATCTGTAGTTGCATTAGTGAGCTCTAGTGGTGATTTTCCCACACTGAGTTAGCACATGAGTTATTTGAGTTGGTGAATTTGAATCCTACCTAAGGAATTCAAATTATTCCTATTGTAACACCATTACATACATATTAATAATAATTGATGTAAGTTTGTGCTGACAAATTTTTACCTCATGAGCGTGTAATTGCCATGAATATTTTGATTAGTTTACATTGAATTGTCTCTCTTCTGCAGCCTTCTTATCTCATTGAATTCAATCAAGCCTAAGGATCCTATGCTTCATTAAATTAAACACTCATTACTCAACTTTAGGTCAAACATCCCCTTTGTATATTCCTAGTGTTTTAGTAGAGACTACCCTACCATGGGTGAGTAATATGACATCATATCCCTTATGTCTAGTTGCTATTGAGAAGAATCCTCAACATTCATGCTCACTTTCTCGGGACTTGATTCTGGTAGTTGACTAGGTGATTAATACCATGAGGTAATTGGAGACGACTCTCCACCCTGTTGGTCCAAGTGAATGTTCTGACATGCATTCTCTTTGGGATGACATAATTCCATTATATAAATCTCTCCTGGAGGCTATGATCGATTCTATCATTACTTTAAATATTTTGTCCTTTCCAAATATCATCAACTTGGATTGGATCTAGTTGCAATCAAATCTAGTCCCAATTTTCCTGTTGATTCAAATCTGTCTATGTGTGGATCCTTAGAAGATGGTATTTGTTAGTATTTGGACTCCACCATTGAGCTATAAGTGGGAGTTCCTAATGAGTTTGATTATGTTAGTGTATTCTTTAATTTTTGCAATTATGAGTTTGTTCCCCTCTATTCTTGTTTCCAACTTGGATCATTGTCATGAGTTTGATCTTGTTGATTATAGGTCATTAGGCCTCGGTGCTGATCTTGCGTCTTCACTAGTAAACTCTCCCTTGGGGATGAATATCATTGAAGATATTGTTGAAAAATACCCATGCCAAAGTGACCAACATCGGATCCTTCTTCTCAATTTTTATAGATATGATCATGGTAATTTTTTTTTGATAGAGGGTTTTAAACTAGATTCATGGTTTCTTAGGGTTCATTCTTCACACATTAATCAATTTGAGCAAGTATTTTTAGAAACTTTCATATAGGTTCATATTGTTATTTTTTTTAGCAAAATATGAAGATATTTGAACTTTAAATTTTTAATTCTAGAATAACTAAGCATTGGAATCAATAGAACATTCAACCACACAAATCATTCATCCAAAGCATAAGATGTACCCTGGGAAAACCCTCAAAATAATGAGGATAAAAAACCCAGCAATTATTTAGAGTATAAGTATGATAGATTAGAGAGAATATCTTTTACACAATAGCATATTGTCTTTCGACACCCTTGGTGCTAGATACAAGAGAACATTGATGCAATAGAGCACATAGATCAACCATATGAACTGTCCATATTCCCAACACATTAATAACAAGCCAAAATCACTGACATGCACACAATAGTGAATTATTACATAATAGGATGATTCCAATGCATCAAAACTATGAATTTTCTTTAATGGTAATTGATCCAGTACATTGGATTGTTCACCATGCATAACATATGCACCATGCCTTTCATCTTTGAAATTAACTGTGGCTTAACTGAATTTGGAGTGTACTCAACATCTAACTGGATGTTTGATCTCTTAGTTAACATGATAACATAAGTGTCATTATGCTTTAACTCAAGTGTCGTATTTTAGTTTAACTAAAGTAGAAATACTTTAGTTAACTAATCCTTCATTATTAACACTTAGTTAACTATTATTAACTGAATCATGTTGATTGATTTACTTTAGAGTAATCATTGTGATTTCTTTAATCAACTGAAGAACATATTGTAATTTTAGTTGAAGCTTACAATTTCAAGTTCACTTAGTGTTACACCTAAATCTCGTCACCATCATGTTATGAGATAGGTATTCCCTTGTCTTCTCCAATCCCTCAGAGTTTGTCCTAGAGAAATGAAAGTTATTCCCTTGCATTTTCCTTGCTTTGAGCCAGTAACGCTCCTTCTCCATTGATGAAAAGCGTTACCTAAGTCAGCAACCCTTCTTTTACATAGTAAAAGCGTGGTGCCACCGCTTTTTTCTTGCATTGAAAGGGAGTTACCCCCTCAACACCTCATGTTCGCTTCATTAAAGGTGCGGTGCTCAAGTTTTTAAGGCAAAAAAGGAAGCTTCGAGAGGATTCTCGAAGCTTATCTCCGTGGAGCCTCATCCCTATGGTTTAGGACCACCTGGAGCTCGAGATCCTCCCTTTTTGGATCTTCTCTCCACCTCACCCATGAGATCCTCAACCATACCTATCCTCCCATGCCTTTAAATACTGGCTCATCCCCCATGGGAGGGAGGAGAAAGAATTGTGTTACATACCTACATTCTACCAAAATAATTCTTGAGTCTTTAGAGGAAAGGCGAATCTAGAGGAAAAAGGGCTATGGATGGGACTCTCAACACCAAGGCACCAAGGTAAACAGAGGAAAAATCTTCAAGGACAGTGAAGACATCTATTAATAGAAGAAGCATGGAAATCGATTCAAGTGTTTAAACAGATCTAGAGAGAGTCTGACATTTGGGTTTGTGTTTTGTTCTAGACCTGTAGCATTCAGATCTAGGGAAACAACTCCTATCCTCAAGAGGTGCGTATTTCCATCTAACAAAAGTGGCAACTCCACTGGGGAATACTTCAAATTCTGAATCTTTGGTAATTTGAAACCTCCACCTTCATTTTCAATTAGTAGATCTACTTTTTCCATTGATAGATCTGTAGATCTTCTTTAAATTTGATTGATTTGCCTCTATCAGCCTTTGGATATTCATATTTCTGGTTCACTGGGTTTTCTGGTGATTGTTTGGGTTCATTTTTCAGTCTGTAACTTACTTTTCTATCGCATTTTTTATTTTTCAAATCACCATCTAGGCCATCGTGCCTGGGTTGTATATTAAATGCGGTTTTGGAGATATCACCGCTCTTTCCCTGTTAGCATAAAGCGGTGCCACTACTCTTTCTTTGTGTGAAATAAGCAGTGCTGGAGCTGGTAACGCTCTAGTGTGAATCTGCAAGAGGTGGTGCCACCGCTCTGTTTCTGTGGACAAGAAGCGGTGCTCGGGTTGGTAGCGCTCTGTTCAACATCTGCAAGTCGCAGTGCCAGGTATTGTTCTTAGCCATGTTTGGTATTTTATTCTTAAATGCTTGTTATTAGTATTTGGGATCCATGCTTCAGATAGTTACAGTTATGTTTGAACTCTGCAATTTATTTTTGAATAGAGAACTCAATAAAAAATTAAAAAACAAGCCCCTTATAGCTCGCAAGAGAATTCATAGGTTGCATGATAATTCATAGGTGTTTTCAAGAATTGTGATGGATGTTGGTCTTTAGAGCTTCATAGTTAGCTTTGACCAGAACTTGGTTTTGTTAGATCTCTAATTTCTATCTTCTTTAAAAAGAAAGAGAAAAGATTCATTTCAGTTTTTCTTCATTTGTTATACATGTTTTTGTATGCATCAGAGGAAATTTGGGGTCTAAAATGGGCTTTATAAGAAAACGTGCCAAAATAAATTTTTGTGAGTTGGAATTCAAGAACCAATAGAATTTCAATAAAATGATTCAACCATAATGGTTGAATTGACATATTTGTCATAAAAAAAAACTACTTTTTTTGTTTGTATTTTCGACATATCTCATTGTATTTTTACTCAAATTTCGATCGGGAGAGCTCGTTGGATGCGGAATTTGATTCTGCATCCAACGATTACCCACACTGCATACTTTTGATGGACCCTGCTACCCCAAAAACAAGAAATACCTAAAAAATGTGATGATGATGTCATCATCACGTTTTTTCAGGTATTTCTTGTTTTTGGGGTAGCGGGGTCCATCAAAAGTATGNTTTTTCCTTTTTTCAAAAACTTGTGAAAATCCATACGAAAGTTATTGTAGAATTTTGCAATTAGTTCATTCTCGCTTTAGTTGAAAAAATCTGAACACTTTTGTATAAAAGTTGTAATATCTTTTCTTTCTTTTCATTAGAAATCTCACTTCTTTTTCCATTCAAAAAGGAATATTTCGTTTGTTTTAGTTAGGAATGGACCATATAAGCAAGTTTGTTTTATTTTTGTATGGGATTTATTCTATGTTTCAAATAAATTGAACCTCTCTCTCCCTTCCTTAAGTAGGGCATACCCTTAAAAGTTAAAGTGAAATTTTGCACAATCATACTGCATGGTTTTCTTTTTTATGTCCTTACCTCATGCATTCACCTAACCGTTTAAGATATAATCAAGCGTTAGACTTAGGTTAAAATTTGTAGCAAGGTGTAATAGGTTAGAGACGTGTTTCGACATCTTTAAGAGTAGGAGCTGTCGTTTGTTTCCTGCACTGCATCTCGAGGGATTGTAGTTCTTCCTTGTACCAACCGGTATATCGAACGACCTTTCACGTACCCTTGGGGTATATAGAAAGGTACTTCACATACTCAATAGTATATCGGAAGGATCTTGTCGAACGGTTGTGCATTAGACAACACTACTACTGAGTGGAGCTCCCACGTACCTTATGGTTTATCGAAGACACCTTTAGGAATCTTGTGACCATCCGAGTAAAGCCCTTTGGCCATCTTATCATCGCAATACACCGAGAACAACACTCAGGGATATTACTATGCACGTACCATCCAGGTAGTTGGGTATTCAGGCAAGGCTTCAGTCCCAATCCTCCTTATCGCTCCCTACTGTTGGACCCTGCGGTATATCGCGAGTTGTGGTGATTTGACAATCCTGTGAGGTTCCATACCTTTAATCCACTCCTCTCAAATATTTTGCTTGCTACTTTATTTTGAGTAGCTCTTGTTGTCTATACAGTTAGTATTTTTTAGAAGAGAGAGATAGTTTTGTTACATAGTTATGGCTTCGCCTTCCAGGACTACCAACCAAGAGACTCCTTTACCAAGCACGTCTTTTGTTTTCCCTCCATATGGGGATGTTGGTCCTCCTCTCATGTCTATGTTAAGCTTTCCTAGATTGACTATCAGATTACCTGTTTGGTTATTCTCCAGTCCAGTTATCTCATGTACACCCATTGCCTCCAATCCTAACCCTTCATCGTGGGAGTATCAACATCATGTTGATCCCTCGCCTTCTTCACCACATGAGTCTTCTCCCCTTTCTCCATATTCGCATGTTGAAAGTTGTAGTACTAGTAGTCAAGTGGATAAGAAGAAGAAGAAAAGGAAGATTAAGAAGAAGAAAAACAAACAGAAAACCAAGTCTCAACCAATTACTCCCAGTGTGGAGAGTGTTGATCTGCACATCCAAAAACCGTGTAAGCCCAAATTCCCTTGCAGCCTTTGCAAGGGTGATCACCTTCTGAAATATTGTCATTGTATGGCCCTGGTTTTAGAAGAATGGTCTAAGGCTTCCAGGAAGCCGATGTCATCATCCTCTGATCATCATACTGATGATACCCCCTCAACCAATTACTTTGTGGTTAAGAGTCGGAAGGGTAAAGTCAGAAATCCTTTCTTGCTCTATAAGGACATGTAATTTACTTACCTTTGTCCTCGCATGGATGAAGCTTCAAATTTGTTGGAAGATATTACTATTCCTCATCAACGAATTCCAACCGATTGTCGTAAGTTGTCCCTTGACCCACCACCGGTTGACCAAGTGGTCGATTCAGTTTCATTCATGGTCGATCCCACTCTTCTTTCCAAGAGTGAATTCCAAGTGGTCAATCCAGATTCATCTGTGGTTGATCCCACTGTTCCTTTGAAGAGTTAATTTAAAATGGTTGAGTCGATGTCATCTCCACCTGATCCCACTCTTCCATCAGAGAGTGTTAATACTAAAGTAGTTGCTTTGAAAAAATCTTCGTCTTGTTCTTCTCTCCCAGTAGAGAATGAACTAAAACCTATTGAAGTTTTTATGCTTCGTTCTGATTGTTCTCGACAAGAGGAAATTTTGTCTCTTTCGACAGAACCCTCTCCAAGTAGTGAGGTTATTTCCTTTTACTGGAGTAACTTAACAGAATCTCATCTTCATTCGAGTGTTCCTTTCCATATAGTTGCGAACGGTACTGCTAGGTGGATGCTTCGCACTATTGTTGACGAAGGGGCTTCTGTTAGTATTATATCCTCAACTGCTTGGAAAGCTTTAGTTTCTCCTCAACTTGTGCCAACCACTGATCAGATAATGGCTTTTAATCGAAGACCCACTACACCTTTAGGGATCCTCCCTCATTTACCTATTACACTAGGAGGGAAAATTGTCTGTATTGATGTTATGGTGGTCCAAGGTCCTTTATATTTCAATCTGCTCCTTGGACATGATAATGTGTACGCCATGAAAGTTGTAGTGTCCACACTCTTTAGAGTGATGCATTTTCCCCATGATGGGAATATTGTGACCATTGATCAACTTTCCTTTGTTACATCTGACCATCGCATCATTTCTAGTAATCAGACTTCCCTGAATGTTCCGCACATTCTTGTGGTTCCTTCCCCTTCTTCTAGTTAGCTTCTTCCCATCATAGGTAAAATGGGGCGACATGGCCCTAGCCTCTAGAAATCATATTGGAGTTAATTCGCTAGCTTCTTATGTAAGGGGGAAACCTACCAACCTATGGATATCATGTTGGGTAAGAGCCGGTTTGAGAGCATAGTTATTTTTTGTGTCAAGCTCATTAACAAAATGAAACAGGTTGTTGAGCAATATTTATATTTGGTTTCAAGCTCGTTAAAAAATAAAATCACTCCTCAAGCATAGTTTACCTTTTGGTTTCAAGCTTGCATAAAAATGAAACCATTCCCGAGCATAGTTATTTTTCTATGTCAAGCTTGATAAAAAATGAAATAGGTTGTTTGAAGCAAAGTTTATCTTTTGGTTTCAAGCTTGCATAACAATGAAACCATGTTTTAAGCAAAGTTTATCTTTTGGTTTCAAGTTTGAATAAAAATGAAACCATGTTTTGAGCAATGTTTATTTTTTGTTTTAAGCTCGTTAAAAAAAAAAAAATTGGCCTTGAGCATAGTTTACCTTTTGGTTTCAAGCTCGTTAAAAAATAAAACTCACCTTGAGCAAAGTTCCTTTTTTGTGTCAAGCTCATTAAAAAATGAAACGGATTCTTCCCTTGTGTCAATTCTTGAACTTTCTTTTCACCTTCGTGTATAACTTGATCCTCTTTCTTCATTTGTTTCTGGTGAACCTTTTCTTGGTAGTAACCATGAATTTAGTTGGATAACGAATAGATTAGGAAGAGGAAACAAAGCCAACCTCTTTACATTATGTTGGAGTTATTCTATTTGACAATTATACTAGGGGAAAGTACCCACCACTGGACATCATGTTGGGAAAATACCCATCAATGGAACTCATTTTGAGCATACTTTCTTTTAGTTTCGAGCTCGTTAAACCATGAAACGACCTTTTGAGCATAGTTCTTACTATGTTCCAAGCTTGTTAAAAAATGAAACAGATACCCTGAGCATTCTTTCAACTAATCTTCGAGCTCATTAAAAACAATAAGATGGTGTTGAGCTTACTTTTCATTTTTCGTGCTCTGGTTAAAAACATGAAAACAGGTTTGAATTTACTTTATCGCTTTTTCGTGCTCTGGATTCAAACATGAAAAAGGTTTTGAGTGCCTTTTATACCTTTGGTGTGCTTGTTCAAAAATCAATGAAGAGGTATCAAGTATACCTTTACTGTTTTTCAAACTTGTTAAAATTGGATGATGAAAAAAAGAACCCTAATTGCGTCTTCTTTAAGCTCTTTTCAGACTCTTAAAATGTGAAAAAATTGCTGAATGAACTTGTATTCTTCATGCTCGTAAAAGGAATTGAAGAGTCGTATTCTTGGTGATAGTTTACCCCTTTTTCGGACCAGGGGGCACTACTTACAAAAAAGGTATACTCCAGCCAATCATGACTAGAAGAGTTCTCTTGGGCATTATTTTATACTTTTTCGGGCCTCGGGGACTAAATTTACGAAAAATTCCATTCTGGAGTCTTCTTCCATTTTCGTTTAGACTCTCTAAACATGAACAATACTGAGTTAACTTTCAATGGAATCGTTAAACTAAACACTGAGATACCCTCTTTTGGGAATGAACGCCTCCTTTTTGAGGTTCATAAAACATATGAGAATGGACTTATCGCTTGATGAGCTACAACGAATGTTTGTTACCCTCTTTGAACTCGTAAAAATCAAAAAGAGGCACTCATCAATAATGATGGGGAAATTAAGGGAAGTGAAATACATTTCATTTTCAATAATGGAAGTTATTAGTCACCTTTGAACATGGCACTTGTCTGCATTTCATTCAGTCGATTGGGTATTCAACTTGTTTTCGAGTCGATCCACTTTCATGAGTCATGCCATTCCTTTGAGTTCTTTCAAAGAATGTATTGTCCATTGTTGCATTGTGTTCTGCCACGTCAAGTCAATGCTTCCAAGTCTTCGGTCGTGCTGCCTTATGTTCAAAAGGGAAATTGTCTTGAGAGTTTACACCTGCAGTAAAAAAAACCTTTGTGTCAGTACCTTTTGAATTATTCCTATGGTTACATCATACTCAAAATTCCAGAACTTTGTTCCAAGTTTTGAGTCGTTGATGTGGGATTCATCATGACCCTCCTTCGACGAGACTATTCCTATTGACTTTAGATCACCATCCAAGAATTAGTCTTAGAAACAAAAAGATAGTACCTTGATATTTGTATGCATCAATGACAGATTCTCTTACTTTCGACATTGGTTCACATCATTGATCTTTGATCGAAAGATTCGACTGAGTGTTTGATGCATACTATGGAGACTGTACTAGGGTACCTTGGGAATCATTGACATCAACGGAGATCTCCCTCACACTTGTTAACGGTTCTCATCATTGACCGGTAATCAAGTGGTTTCTAGCATGTTCGACATCAAGACATTGTAATCACATAGATAGAATCATATGTTGTGGAATACGATACGAATACCCTGGGTATCTGTTAAGCACTCATTGATTTCCCCAGGTTGCAATAGAGTATTTGTATGAGTCCTATTATGGATCCACATTATATGTTTGTGGTTGTGCTCAAATTTGCATGTGTATGACATAGATCTACATTGTATGTCTCGTAGCTATGTCCAAATTTGATTCTTCTTCGCATGGATCTACGTTGTATTTTAGTAGCCATGAATTTTTGTATCGCACATGGATCTACATTGTATTGGTCGGCAACCATGTTGTGAGTCATTTGGGACATGTATGAAAATGTAAAAGGTGTTCCAGAAATTTTTTGATGTTTGAGAAGTTCCAACCATTGGATCTTTTCCTCAGGACTACACCTTCTTCTATCAAAGTATTATTCCTATCATTTCCCTCTAGCCATCATACTTTGGGTGGCATTCTATTACACCTAAATCTCGTCACCATCATGTTATGAGATAGGTATTCCCTTGTATTCTCCAATCCCTCAGAGTTTGTCCTAGATAGATGAAAGGAAGAAATTATTCTCTTTCATTTTTCCTTGCTTTGAGCCAGTAACACTCCTTCTCCATTGATGAAAAGCGTTACCTAAGTCAAAAACGCTCCTTTTACACAGCAAAAGAGTGGTGCCACCGTTCTTTTCCTTCATTGAAAGGGAGTTACCCCCTCAACACCACATGTTCGCTTCATTAAAGGTGCGGTGCTCGCAGTTTTAAGGAAAAAAAGGAAACTTCAATAGGATTCTCGAAGCTTACCTCCATGGAGCCTCATCCCTATGGTTTAGGAGCACCTAGAGCTCAATATCCTCCCTTTTGGATCTTCTCTCCACCTCACCCATGAGATACTCAACCATACCTATCCTCCCATGCATTTAAATACTGGCTCATCCCCCATGGGAGGGAGGAGGAAGAATTGTGTTACATGCCTACATTCTACCAAAATAATTCTTGAGTCTTTAGAGGCAAGGTGAAGCTAGAGGCAAAAGGGATATTGGATGGGACTCTCAACACCAAGGAACCAAGGTAAACAGAGGAAAAATATTCAAGGATACTGAAGACATTCGTTAATAGAAGAAGCATGGCAGTCCATTCAAGTCTTTAAACAGATCTAGGGAGAGTCTGACATTTGGGTTTGTGTCTTGTTCTAGACTTGTACCATTCAGATCTAGGGAAACAACTCCTGCCCCCATGAGGTGAGGATTTCCAGTAACACTTAGTCATCACTTAGGCAATTCAAATTCTCTTTTCTATATTCATTATCTCTTTATCTTTTACTACACGGTCTATATGTGTTAACTTTAATTATCTATCATATCACATTATGCTTAGAAGAATTTTCACATGCCAAGATCATATTATATTACCCTTGGACCATATAATCATATGCTAAAGTAATTCACTCTAGAGGGAGCTAATCTGTAAAGGAGACTTAATCGCAATCAATGACCATGGTTATTAATACATCAGATAACAGTTATGTTTCAACATGCAAAGAATTTCACCTATATAACTTGAGGCCCACCCAATGGGCACGTACTATATCTGGAGGTCCACATGAGAATCACTACCTCTATAACTGGAGGTCCACCCCATAGGTACCTACTGTAACTACATGTCCATATGAGAATAATGACTTGATACACACACAAGTCCATAGCCTTGTACTCCAAGACTTTACAACATCGTCACTTTGATAAACCAAAGCATTCACCTCATCAACACATGAGGAATAAATTTTATAATTGAAGGCCTATTCTTCCTTAGGTCCAACCTAAGATATACTCCAAGTTAATGAGTCGAACTCTATCTTTCTAACTTAACAAATGAGGCCCAATATTGGATGCATAATATTGGCTTAGAAAAATGAATCTTGATTATGTACATTTAACACTTCCTCTCAGCGAGGGAGGCATTCTCTACCATGCCAATCTTGTCTCTAAAGTACTTGAACTTCATCACTGACAAAGGATTTGTTAACACATCTGCAATTTTCCATCCATAGCAATGTACTGGATTTTCATTGTAGCTTTGTAGACCATGTATCGAATGAAGTGATACACCCTTTATATATGTTTCAACTTATCATGAAACACTAGATTTTTTAAAATATTGATGCAATTGTGGTTGTCACACATAATAACT
This sequence comes from Pseudotsuga menziesii, assembly GCA_001517045.1. Lineage (NCBI taxonomy): Eukaryota > Viridiplantae > Streptophyta > Pinopsida > Pinales > Pinaceae > Pseudotsuga > Pseudotsuga menziesii. The sequence continues at coordinate 288,065 of LPNX010932689.1, forward strand.
GTAGGTTCAAGATTTTTACTGAACAATCTTGCAAACAGTTTTCTCATTCACATTGCTTCTCTGCAGGAAATACTAGCAGCAATGTTCTCTCCCTTTGTAGCGCTCTGGGAAAATGAGCCCTGCTTCCTATTGGACGAAGAGATCATAGCAGAACCCAAACTATAATAGTAGCTATATGTACTATTGCATTCCACAATGCTACCACCCCAATCAGAGTCATTGTAACCAAGTAATAACACCCCTCCACTGGAGGCATACTTGAGTCCATAAGAAATCGCACATCAGAGGTACCTTAACACATGTTTATCAACAACCCAGTAGATGTGTCTTAGATAAAAAATAAACTGAATGAAAATGATAACATCGTAACAAATGTATGGCCTCAAGTGTATCAAGTACATCATCGAACCAATAATCTATCTATACAAATTGGGGTCCACTGGATTTGATCCAGTATCTAACTCATGAAGTTTCCTCAAATTGGAAACCATCGAAGTACTCATGGATTTTCAATTCACCATGACAAACATGTGAAATATGTCAACAGTGTACTTCCCTTGAGAGATAAATATCTCATATTTTCTATGCTAAATCTCAGGCCCGAGAAGGTAGTGCATCATACCTAAGTCCCTTATCTCGAACTCGGATGTGAGCTCCCACTTGCACCAAGCAATCAATTTTTCCTCTCCAATGAGGAATAAATCATCAACATACAAAACCAATATCAGTGTTTGGTTCTTCACTACTTCGAAGTACAAATTTGGATTAACTTCACTCTTAGAGAGTCCCAATATCTGAAGACAGTTTTTTATTATATCATACGAAGATCGAGGAGCTTGGTTAATACCATATAAGGCTTTTTTCAACTTTCACTCATGGGAATCCTTCCCATGAAGCACAAATCCCTCAGGATTCTTAATATAAACCTCTTCCTCAACCTCACCATTAGAAAGGTTGTCTTCACATCCATGTATTGAATTTTCCATCCTAGAACATATGCAAGTGATATCACAACTCAAATTGTGGTATACCTGTCCATAGGAGTGAATGTATCCTCATAGTCAATGCCCTCCTTCTGAGATAAACCTCTGGAAACAAGACTAGATTTATACTGATCCACACTTCCATCTGCAGCATGCTTTATCTTGTAAATCCATCGAGAAGTAACTATGGACTTCCCCTTAGGTCTGGGAACAACCTCTCAAACATCATTCTTCAATATTGAATGATAATACTCTACCATTGCATCTTTTAAAACTTGTCGATTTGTAGCTTCTTCATAGGATGAAGGCTCTGAATCATTGATGTGACTCATATGTGCAACATACCATGAATATCTGTCAGCTTCCTTTCATTCTATGGAAGATCCCACTGGTGCTCCATATTTCTCTGCATCTTTAATTATATCTCGACACCATGCATACCTCCTTTTGGGAGGAGGTTCATCAACCAGTTCAATTGGTTCATAAAGGACTAGAGAATTTGGTAGCTCTATTGGGTCCTCCCTCTAAACATCTAGATGGGGAGAATCAACATCTGGGTCCTCTGACATAGGAATATCATGATCCTCTATGTCAATATCACACATAAGTTCTTTTGACCTATTGACTGCAGCCTTTTCATGGAAGGTCACATCTCAGATGACCTTAATGTGTCTCTCACCTGGAACATATATCCTATAGGCTTTAGATGATTCGTTATAACCCAAAAAGGTTCTATTCTTTCCTGAAGGATACATCTTAGTCCTCTTTTCTTTTAGTATATGGATGTATACATGACTTCCAAATATCCTCATATGTGAAATGTTTGGATTCTCACTAATGAACACCTCTTCAGGTGTTTTCTCATCTAGAATGGCATGCGGAATTTTGCTCTGGATATACACTATTGTACTGGTGGATTCTTCCCATAAAGAGGTAGAAAAATATTGGTCAGGCAACATGGATTTTTCAATCTCACATATAATTATATTCTTCCTCTCAGCAACTGTTAGCCAGAAATACACACTTCCTGCAGACAAGAGTTGGTTCCCTAGTCTGAATGGTTCATATCTACAACAAAACACAAACACGAAATGTTAAACTCTCCTTAGATCTCGTTCATCACTAGAATATGATGCCATAATACTCTTCTCAAAGGTTGTCCTCGCTATCCTTGAAGCTTACTGTAGAAGAACCTGTAAAAGATGGAAGACAACAAAGAAAACATGATAGCATACAATATAATCAACTAGATCTATGCTTGTGACCAAGGAATCAAGCAATACATACATATGAAACAGTAAACATGGGAAAGAAAAGACATTCTTTATTAATAAATTATTGGAGAGACTACAACCTTCATGCCTTGGTGTTGAGAGTTCCTTCCAATGGCTCCTTGCCTCTAACTTCACCTTTCCTCCAAAGACTCAAGAATGATTTTGACAGAGTTTGGGTATGCAACACAATTCTTCCTCCTTTTGCCCATGGGGGGTGAGCCAGTATTTAAAGGCATGGGAGGATAGGTATGGTTGAGGATATCATGGGTGAAGTGGATATTAGATCCAAAAAGGGAGGATCTCGAGCTCCAGCTGGTCCTAAACCATAGGGATGAGGCTCCACAGAGGTCAGCTACGAGAATCCTCTCGAAGCTTCTCTTGTTTGCCTTGAAAACTAGAGCATCACTCCTCTAATGAAGCAAACATGCAGTGATAAGGGGGTAATGCTTCTTGCAGTGAGGGCGGGAGCGGTGGCACCACTTCTTACTCGTGTATCAGGAGCGGTGCTGACTTGGGTAACACTTTTTGTCAATGGGAGAGGAGCGTTACCAGCTCAACACAGGGAAAAATTGCAAGGGGATAATTTGAAGCTTCATTTCTTTAGGGAAAACTTTAAGGGATTGGAGTAGTCAAGGGAATATCTATTTCATAACATGAGGGTGACAAGATTTCGGTATAACAGAATTGTTGGATTTTCTTTAAAATTGTTTATATGATAACTTTAAACAATTAGCCACTAGAAGATCACTGAAAGAACAACATGCACAAAAACATAAGAACACAAGAACACAAATATTTTCCTTGGGGAAACTACAAGGGAGAATACCCCGCAAAACTTCCTCAGTATAGAACTCGACCAAGACAATGTACAAACCCAGACAACAACAACTTGCTCCTTCTTGGTGCGCTACTACTTCTCTCTCTTGCTAAAACCGGCTTGAGTGAGTGAGTACAAATGAAGAGGAGCACCCTCCTATTTATATTCTTCTGTTGACTTGACTTCTAACTTGGTGGGGCCGACTTCACTAGCTGTCTGAGCCTACATGTCCAACTGGAAATTACAAATAGCATTTATTATATTGACATTTGGGAACTAATGACCCGACTTACATTCATAGGTTTACATTTCATTCTTCAATGACTCTAACAAGACCAAACTCATCTCCAATAGGAGGAATTCAATACAACTGGAATATCTTCCAAAGTTACATTATGTTAACACTCCCTCTTAACTAGGAAGGTATTCAACTGTAGTAGCAATTGCTACTATTACAACTGTACAACTGACTGGTGAGACTCTATATGTCATAGGAAGTTTTGGAACACTTGTCTATCATATTCATCATCGATCTCAGCTGGAACATCTTCTGTAATCCTCATCTTCAGTATCTTCTTGAACATCTTCTATTTTTCTTTGTCATCTTCTGAATCTTCTTCTTCAAAATATTCGTCTTTCGTACATTTCTCGAACATCTTCTATTTACCATCTTCTGGATCTTCTTCTTGTAGTCTTTACAAGTTCGATCATCTTTTATTTGTCTTCTACTTGAGTCAACTTCTGGACCTTCTTCTGTAACATCAGTATGTGAATACTAAATCTTCTTCTATCACATTAGTATATGAATACTGAATCTTCTTTGTTTCTGCTATCTGCAATATCTGTGTAAGGATATTGACAACATCAACAATCATCATCAGCTTGTTAGTACTAAAGACGCAATCATAACTCATGCTAGAGCATTATCTGCATAGTTAACATAGAGATGCTGGAACATCGACATCATCATACTATAATCATCAGTGTATCATTACTGATACAGACTCGATCAATCATTGATCAAGAAGCAAACATACATCTCAATAATAATAGTATAATTATTGATAACAATCATCAAACAATCATCAAGCATGGCATCAATCATCAATAACTTAGTAGTATGTCAATACTGCATCAATCATCAAGCCTTTCAGTAATCAACACCAACTAACAGTATAGTAATATTGTAACAACCATCAAGCATCTCAGTAGTCATCAACAATCAATATAGCAATATTGAAACATCTATCAAGCTTTTCAGCAGTCAGCAACAATCAACAGTATAGCAATACTATATCAATTATCAAGCATCCCATCAATCATCAATCAGTATAACAATACTGAAACATCTATCAATATTTTCAGCAATCATCAACAATCAACAATATAGCAATACCGAGGATACATCTTTCCCTTCATCTTATTTGGAGCAGCATCACAGTGAGTTATCTGGTATATCCATCTGAGAATTTTGTCTAACTTACTAACTCTTTCGATCCAAACAAGCCTAGTTAGACAAATGGATCTCCCTGGGGACCAAACAAGCCTTGTATGGCTTACTAACCCTTTCGGGTAAAAAAATCCTAGCCAGACATACTAATCCCCCTAGGATAAACAGGTCTTTATTCTGGCTTACTAACCCTTTTGGGCCAAACAAGCCTAGCCAGACGTACGCTCCCCTAGACTAACCTACTCACCACTGCATCCAACGTCTGCTGTCACTCCCTCTTTCGAGAGAGATCCTTTTGTACTAGACCAAGCTTGTCTCGAAAGTATTCAAACTTTACACGAGCCAGAGGCTTAGTCAACACATCTGCTACTTGTTCCTCAGGGGGAACATACTTGAGCTTTACAACTCCCTTATGAACCATATCCTGTATGAAATGATATTTGATTTCAGTGTGCTTTTATTATCATGAAATATGAGATTCTCTATCATCTTGATACAACTCTAATTATCACAAAGGATATCAGTGGCATCTACCTCTGCATTGAATAATCCTGACAACATCTTTCCAATCCATACTGCTTCACTCCAGGCTGAACATGTTGCAATATATTCTACCTCGATTGTGCTAAGTGCAATACTAGGATGCTTTCTACTGAACCATGATATCATGCCAGATCCTAAACTGAAACAACATCCTGCTGTACTCTTTCTATCTTCAGAACTTCCACCCCAATCTGAATCTACATATCCATGCAACTTTATCTCTCCACTAGATGTATATCTCAGCCCATAATCTAAAGTTCCATTTAGATACCTCATCACATGATTTGCACCAATTAGATGAACATGTTTAGGACTCACCATGTACTGAATTAATGTGTTTACTGCAAAACATATATCTAGTCTAGTATTGGTGAGGTACATCAATGAACCAATGATCTATCTATATAGTGTGACATCGACAGCTTCTAAAGTGGCATCATTCAATAGCTTCAAACTAGTAGTCATTGGAGTGGTCATAGCTTTGCAATATAGCATTCCAAATATTTTCAAGATTTCAATAGTATACTTTCCTTGATTTAGAAAAATCTCATCTAAATGTTGCCATACTTCAAGACGTAGAAAGTAGTGCATCATTCCAAGGTCCTTCATTTCGAATTCTGCAGCAAGCCTCTTCTTACATTCGATTATTGACTTATCTTCACTTGTCAAGAATAGATCATCTACATATAGTAACAAGATTAAAATTCCATCTTCATCAACCTTGTAGTAGAGGTTGGAGTCTACTTTACTCTTAGTAAAGCCTAAGCTCATTAAGAATCCATCGATCCTTCCATACCATGCTCTGGGTGCTTGCTTTAATCCATACAATGCTTTTTTTAGTCGACATACATGAGTTTTTTGATCATTTATCTTGAATCCTTGTGGTTGTTCGATATAGACTTATTCTTCAATTATTCCATTTAGGAATTTCGTCTTTACGTCCATTAGATGTAGCTTCTGTCACATACCCCAATTTTGTAAAATAATGTTAATTGTTTTTATTATATTCCTGAGACATTATGTTAAATTAATGCTAAGTAGGAACCGATGACTCAGCAGAGTCAACAGAAGTGGAATGTAATTCAAAATATTTTATTATTAATAAATAAATTGTGGAGACAACAGCATGGGAGAGCTGTTAAAAAGAGGTTACTGGTCAAACTGGTGGATGGAACTAGGTGGAGGGAAAAAGACAAGTGGCAGCATCCTCAAACACTTCCTAAGTTGCAGGTGGCAACTTCCCTATATTTGGGGTCATGATCCCCCAAGAAAGTGGGATCAGAGCAGGTGGCTCATTAAATGACAACTAACCCAAAAAGACCTAGGCAATCTTTTAAAATTACTCAATGAAGAGAGCTGAGGCTGCTCAGATATTTTCCAGAGAGAATTCATTCAAATGAATGTTATTCAGGAAATTCATTGAAGAAAGAGGGAAAAACAGTAAGGAATTTGTTCTGAGAGGAATGCTGCAGTAACTTGGTTATTACAGTTTTTTAGCTGGGGAAACTTACTGATAAGTTCTGGGTTAATACTGAGTTTGAAGACTCGTATCTGACTTTGCTGCACCTAGTTCCAGCCAGGGAGACCAGAGCAAGCTCGGGGGTTCTGAGAAGTCGCTGTTTGAGCGCTCTCCAGGAGTTGGTAGGGAGGAACATCCTCCCATTGCTGTTGTTGTCCAAAGTTCAAACAAGTTCTGTCACTTAACTATTTTTTTTTAATGAGTGTGAATGGATGAATGTTATGCCTATATTATATGACAGAAAAGTTAGCTAGTTTAGTAATGTAAATGTTTCAGTTTATCAGCAATTGAATCTGTTGATGAAAAATAAAGACCCATTATGTTTTTCCACATCTGGATTCACCAGACCGTACTCCAGCACAGGGGTAGAATTATAGAAGGATGAAATGATGATAATATAGAATAGGATGATAGTAAAATTATAGAGTAATATTACTGGGTTATTTGCAGAGGAATTATCTTGGTATTGGGAGTAATATTTTTCTGTACTATTCTGGTTATTTAGTTACTTTCAGTAACCTGAATTGCTTCATAGATTTACAGTTTATTTTCTTTCATTCTTAATGACTGTTTTATCTAAGAATTAAATGGAAAGACAGAATAGCTAGATTTCAAATTCATTCTACAGGTACTTCAGTTCTTAGTAAGATTATCTTACAAAAGAATATATATAAATATACATATGTTACTCACTAAAATTCTGTTTGTCTAGTTATTTATAAACAAAATATATAACTGTAGTTTATAATTCTTAAAATATTAACAGAATAAAATATTAACTATGCAGTAATCAGATTGGTTCTATTATAAATAAATCATATATTTGTTAACCGGTTATGTAAAATAAGATATATAGAATATAGAAAACATAAGAACACAATAGTTGAATAATAATTTATTTTGTGTTTATAATTAAATAAGAATACAGTTAATAAATATAACATTTATAACACAGCTCTAATATATATTTAATGAAACAATGTATTAGGTTATAATTTAGACATTAACTGAAATTAAATTCTATACTAAAGGCTGTTCATAACAGATATCTATTTTACTGCAATAAAAACATAAACTTATTATAGTGCAAGATAATAACTAAATGATAACATTCCAACTCTCTCAGATAAAAGTAACTAAGTATAATTAATCACAAGAATAATATTATTGATACATAAGGTATTATATTTACAAAATATTCATTTTATTATATGTATGGTATAAACAATGAATGTAAATTAAAATTACTATGTACAGAAACAGTAATATTGGGAATCTAGTCAATTTTAATATTACAGAATTAAGCAAAATTTTTGTACTTGAAAAGAGAGTAACTGTTAGTTACTCAAGCACTTCACCAAAAATTGTAAATTAAACAAATAGAGCTACAATATGCTCATTCTACCAAGACGATTAATTTAATACAATTTAACCAAAATAACTTACAGAAATATATTATTAACCCAAGATAAAATTCCAAGATCTTGTAAATTTTCTTTTACGGCCGAACCCAAATATTATTATTATAATAAATAAACAAAGAAATAATTAGATTTCAGAAAAGCACTGTAAGCACAAGATAACCAAAAAGTACTGTTAATTAACTCAGGTTTAAGTTAGGGTTTTAACCCTGTAAGTACAAAAAGAAACTAACAGATTTATAAAGTCCAGGGTTTCAAACCCCTTTGTTTTCCAAGATTATTCATTAACTTAACATTTACACAGTCAAGCCAAGAAAAGAGTCTGAAAGACTTCTTAAGCTACGGCTTCTCCAAGTTTCTCATAACAGAGCAAAAAAAACAGTTACGTCCTGAACTAGAGCCTTCTTACACGACTCAAAGGCCTCATTAACTACTAAGAAAACAACAAAAGAAAGTAACAAGCAAACTGAAACCCCAAGGGTGACAGTTTTGTCAACGCAACCAATCTGTTCCAGATGGACCAAACAAATAGTAACGGCCATGGTTAAAAACCAGGCTTACCGTAAAACTTGAACCGTTGTGGTAAACTCGCACATCCAAACGGAGGAAGGGGTCAACCTGTAACAAGAAGAATTCATTTAAAAATTGTTAGAAATGATTATATTTACACTCAAAACAAATCAATGAATAAATTTAAGGACTGATAGTCCTCTTACCAGAAAATCTGGGTAAAGTGTGACCACCATCTAACTATGAAGCACCCACGATTTTCCAGTAAGAAAACCTTCTGCAGAAAGGGAGGAAAGGATTAACTGCGCATCACACATCCAACCCTGTCCCAAGGAACCATACTTCAACATTTACGAAGGAGGAAGACGTTGCAGTCGAGGGTTTGAACAAGGAAACGGCGAGGGAGAATAACCCTAAGTATGTTCAACAGCCTTCGTAAAAACCCAAACAATGTCACAATAACACCTCTCTACAGGCAGTGGACGAACCTTCAAGGAGGAACGACGATGGGAAGGCTGTCACACAGCAAATAACGACAGTGCCTTGAAGAAAAATCGCAGCAGAACAGAGACTGCCCGAAGGAAAAGGAAGCGTGACGGAGTTAGGGTTTGACTGCGGCTTTTTAACAATCAAATGCATGGACCAGGAAGTGCCACGTTATCACGTAGATTTTTTATGCGATTCGGGTAACTTTTGTATAGTCCAAGATTCCAATCATTTTATTGTTTATCCATAGTTCACTTATCTCGAATTGCACGTAGCATGAAACCTACAATATATTTGTCACAACAAAATCTTGTTAGTAATCATTAAGGGCATGGGAAACCATACAACCCTTATGATTATGTTCATATTCTATATTGCAAATTATAATCTTTACCTTGGTATTATAACTTATACCCTTTGCATATTTTCTTTCCATTTTACGATGATATTATCAAACATTTATATTAATGAAAATGACAAGGTTCTTATAGAGTATAACTTAAGAGACTAGGAATAATGGTATTTTCTTAATACAAGTATCTATCTTGATACCCTACTAATTAAGCAACCAAAGTAGATTTATATTTAACCAAGTATATATTGTTCATGCAAAGGAGTTAAGGAAGCCATCATGGTAAACGAGGATAGAAGGTAAACTTAAAGATAATCTATAAACTTGTTAAGTGTAAAGACATATACTATGACTCAGTTTATTATAGATTTGGCTATTGTTCTTAAGCCAATCTGTTAATAATTCAAAACTAGAATATTATTAAGTCATGAAAAAGAATTTCTTTAATTACATAATCTAACCATGATAAGTAAGTCTATATTTATAGTGATTACTTACTTTAAACGATGTAGTATGGAACTAGCAGGTTGTATGAAAATCTGTTAGATCTCTAAAGATGTAAAGGTTCTATTGAGATTTGAATAATATTACTGACTGTAAATAGATGATTATTCTCCAAACAATTATAGTATAGAGAAAATTTAAACCTCTAATACTAGCTTCTTTTATTTGACTGCAGTATGCAATGAGATTGTAATTACCTTAAAACTTGGGAGAATGAAAGTAAGAATTGGATACATAAGCTCTTTAACACTGTATAGTATTCTTTTTCAGACATGACATAGTTTAGTGAGATGGATAACTAAAAATAGATCTTGATCTTACTTTTCTACCTGTAAAAAATTATTAAAGTATTTGATCATACAGTTGACAATCATGTTAGACGAGAAAAATTTCTTTAATCTTTTGAGGACTATAGTATACTGTGACTAGAAAGGAAACGGTTGCAACCATTACTGTTGAAACTAAATTCTATCCCTCAAGAAGTAAAAGAATAGAAACAGTGAAGTAATTATACCTTGATTTCTGGAATTTTGTTTAAGTATCTTTTTCTTTACTGAGTTCACTGTTTGCGACAATCATATAATCAAATGCTTTAAAAATTCATTAAGTAGCGCCCAAAGCTTCTTACCTGTAGTCTGTAAAAACAGGAAGAACTCTGTGCATTAGCTCGGAAGCTAAAGAAGCCCAGTTTTTACATGACAGTCTCTTTTGTATGGTCGCAAAAAGAACAAAATCAGTAAACTAAAAAGAACTGTTCTACTGCTAAAACATAACCAGCAAATAATTAACTTCGATAACATATAACTAATCAAACAATTAGTGACTGCATTTATTGAAATTATATATATTTTAAAAATTTTAAATTTTTTTGAAATTTTGGGGTTTTGACATGTGGTATCAGAGCATGGTTCAAATACTAGGCCTGAATGTGGCCCAACCAGTTTCCACAGAATAGCAAAAATAATGTACTAACCTATATTATGTTTTATGTAAAGTAGCAGAAAAATTCTTTTTTGAATCTAACAGGCAGGTATGGAGAATCTAAAAGAATATGCTCAAGAGGAGTCTCCAAACACCGAGACAAGACAAATGTCCAGAGAACCTATGTTAGAAGAGGTAATTACTCACTCTTTAGAGCTGAGGCAGACTATAAAGGATTTGAAGACTGAAATGGAATCAGTCAATAAGGACAATGAAAGGATTCTGAAGACTCAAGAAGAGTTAAATCAAATTTTGATGGAAAAATTTTAGACTGAAGGAAGGAACAAAAGATCTGAATCTGAGGAAGCTAGCCATCAGAAATGATCTAAAAAGATGAAACCGGCTAAAGTTGAAAGCAGTTCATCATCTGAAGGATTCAGGGAACAACAAAGCTATTACACTACTAGTGACAGTAGTGAGGATGAGTTGCATAACAGAAAGAAAAAGTACAGGCCATATGAAGAGATTTCCGGGGAGTTTAAAAAAATAAAGCCCCCAACTTTCAACGGAGAGACTGAAAAATGGGAAGAGGCAGAGTCATGGTTATCCAGGATGAGGAAATAGTTTCAGATATACAACTATTCAAATCAGCTGAAGGCAAGAATGGCAATCTATAATCTCTCTGGAAAAGCAAACATATGGTGGCAAGATCTGAAGAGAGTTAAGGGTATCAAGGAAAAAGAGGTTAATTGGAGTACTTTTAAAAGGTACTTCAAGAAGAAATTTATGTCCGAACAATATTATGAAGAAAGAGCTAAGGAATTTTACGAGTTAAAGTTAGGATCCATGACTATGAAGGACTTAAACAGTAAATTCTTAAGTTTGTTGAGGTATGTACCTTATTTAGTTGATGAGAAACCTAAGGTACAGCGGTTTCTCAGTTGTCTGCCATATCATATCAAGGACAGAATCGAGTATGATAACCCTAAGACTCTGGAAGAAGCCATGCGGAAGGAAAATTTATGTTTTGAACAGAACAAAAAGAAAGAAGGTATAGCCAACTGGAAGGCTAAATAGAAAAGTAATCAGCCTGAGTTTAAAAAGAAAGAATTTATACCTCAGAAGAATTTCAAGAATAATAAGAACAGAAATCATTCTAATGGTAATAACTTCCAGGGAAATAGAAATGGTGTTTCTAATAATTCTAATAATTCCAGCAATTTTAAAGGCAAGGAAGTTCCAAACAATCATGGAAATTTCATTAAGAATTTCGAACGAAAGGAGCCTGTTAAGTGTTGGGAGTGCAATGGCCCGCACTATGCCTCGGTCTGCCCAAATCGGAAAAAGCCAAACATCAATATTCATACTGTGCAGGATGAAATGACTGTTGGAGATTTTGCAAGGACTATGCCCAGAATCAATGCAGCGTTGGAGAACCGCCAAGTTGATTATCAGACTTCCATGGTGGAAGTAGAAGGTATGGTTAACCAAACCCCTGTAATCATTTTAATAGATCCAGGAGCTAGTCTTAGTTACATTTCACCTCAGATAGTAGAAAAGTGTAAATTGACTGTTGAAAAGTTTTATAGCTCCTAGTTAGTTCAATTAGCCACTGGGGCAAAAAAGAAAGTAACCTGTTACGTGAAAGAATGTGTTTTAGTTATGAATGATTTTAAAACTACTGTTAAGCTAAATGTTCTGCCACTTGGCTCGTATGACTTATTGATTGGTATGGATTAGTTAGAGCAGCATAAGGTAGTTCTAAACTGTTTTGATAAAACATTTACGTGCGTAAATAATAATGAACCACCAGTAACAGTTAAGGGTATTCCTAGAAAAACTGTAATTAGGCAGATTTTTGCCTTACAACTTAAAAGAGCAGTTAGAAAAGGGTGTAAATCCTATGCTGTAACTATTACAGATGAGGCAAGTAAATTTGAAAAAGATAAGTTAAAAATAGAGGATATTCCTGTTTTAAACGAATTTACTGATGTTTTTCCGAAGGAAATTCCAGAATTACCTCCCAGGAGGGAACTGGATTTCACTATTGAGCTGGTACCAGGTGCTATACCTAGCTCAAAAGCTCCATATCGTATGAATATTTTGGAACTTAATGAATTAAAATCACAGTTAAAAGAATTAAGAGATAAGAAGTATATTCGACCTAGTGTGTCCCCTTGGGGAGCACCGGTCATCTTTGTCAAAAAGAAAGATGAAACTATGCAACTATGCATAGATTACCGTAAACTAAATAAGATGACAATTAAAAACAGATATCCGTTGCCCCGCATAGATGATCTGTTTGATCAGCTGCGTGGAGCTACGGTGTTCTCAAAGATAGACCTGAGATTAGAATATCATCAGGTAAGAATTAAATACGAGGACATCTTCAAGACAGCTTTTAGAACAAGGTATGGACATTACGAATTTGTCGTAATGCCATTTGGGCTTACTAACGCCCCAGCTGTCTTTATGTGTCTAATAAATAATATAATGCATAAATATTTAGATAAATTTGTTGTCGTATTTATCGATGACATTTTAATTTATTCTAAAAATGAAGCAGAACATAAGGAACACTTACAGATAGTCTTACAAGAGATGCGAGAGCAACAGCTTTTTGCGAAGTTCAGTAAGTGTGATTTCTTTAGAGATGAAATCCAGTACTTAGGTCACATAGTGACTAAAGAAGGGATTTCAGTCGATCCCGAAAAGATTCGATTGCCCAGTTCCAAAGGACATAACAGATGTTAGGTCGTTTATGGGAATTACCGGTTATTACCAGAGATTCATTGAAGGCTTTTCGAAAATAGCTAATCCTATCACTTCCTTGCAAAATAAAGGCAACAAATTCGATTGGAACTTAAAATGTGAAGAAAGTTTTAAGAAATTAAAAACCTTGTTAACAACTGCGCCTATTCTAAGAATAGCAGATCCTAATAAGGATTTCGTGGTATGCACAGATGCTTGTAATGATGGTTTAGGCGGTGTGCTGACTCAAGATGGGCATGTCATTGCCTATGAGTCCAGGAAGTTAAAGATCCACGAAAATAATTATGCAACTTACGACTTAGAGCTTGTTGCTGTTATACATGCTTTAAAAATGTGGCGACACCACTTAATAGGCAGAAAGTTCATTTTAATGACTGATAATAAAGGTCTGAAATACATTTTAGATCAGCCCAACTTAAATGCAAGACAAGCAAGGTGGTTAGCCTTCTTAAGTGAATACGACTTTGAAATCCAACACATAAAAGGAAAAGAAAATAAGATGGCTGATGCTTTAAGCAGAAACGCAAAATTGAATTTTACAGCAGCGATCAGTACTTATGCTTCTGATTTAAATGAACAGCTGACAGAAGGGATAAAATAGGATGAAATTTATAAAAAATTACAAGTTACAGCTAAAGAAGAACCTACAGAAAGTTTAATAAAAGGTTATAGTCTAAATAAAGATGGATTTTTATTATTTAAGGACAAACTGTATGTGCCTAATGTGCTTAAGGTCAAGTTGTTGATTCTAGATGAAGCTCATAAAACACCTTATTCAAGACATCCAGGCTACCAAAATACTGTCACCATGTTAAGAAAAGAATATTTATGGCCTGATATGAAATCTAAAGTAGCTGAGTACATAGCTAGATGTTTGGATTGTCAACAAGTGAAAACTGAACACCAACATCCAGCTGGTTTACTGCAACCTTTTCCTATTCCTAGTTGGAAATGGGAAGTAATCAGCTTGGATTTTATTACCGGATTGCCCAGAAATCAGAATCAAAATGATTCAATTATGGTGGTGGTTGACAAGTTAAGTAAAGCAGCACACTTCATTCCTGTCAAGACTACCTACAAGGCTGCCAATATAGTTGATGTATTTCTAAAGCAGATTTTTAGGTTACATGGCGTACCTAAGGTTATTATTTCAGACAGGGATCCTAAATTCATAGGGAATTTTTGAAGGTCATTGTTTAAGGGATTAAACACAACACTAAATTTCAGCACCTCTTTCCATCCTCAGACGGACGGACAGACTGAAAGAGTGAATCAGGTGCTGGAAGATCTGTTAAGGATGTATGTTAAGGATCAGCCAGGTAAGTGGGAGGACTACTTGCACTTGGCAGAGTTTGCTTATAATAATAACTATCACTCATCAGCTAAGTTTAGTCCATTTGAAATTTTGTATGGGCGTAAATGCAACACTCATATCTCCTGGAATAATCCAGTAGATAGATTGGTGTTAGGACCTGAATTATTGAAGGAAATGGAACAGATTGTAAAACAAGTGCAGGAAAATTTGAAGGTAGCATAGGATCGGCAAAAGAGCCAAGCAGATTTGAAAAGAACTCCCAAAGAGTTCCAGGTGGGTGAGCACGTGTTTATAAAGGTAAGACCAAAGAAAATATCCCTAAGACTGGGGAGTTGTACAAAACTAGCACCACGTTACTGTGGTCCATTTGAAATTTTATCCAGAATTGGACAAGTTGCATATCAGCTAGCGTTACCCCCTAACTTAAAAGTGCATAATGTTTTTCATATTTCTGTTTCGAAAAAATATGTTCATGATGCTACTCATGTGATTGATTGGAATGTTGTACAGGTGGAACCAGAAGGAGAATTTCTGGTGGAACCGGACTATATCCTCGGGAGGAGGGAAATTACTCTGCGAAACCGTGCCATTGGACAGGTGAAAGTGCAATGGAAGCACCTTAGTTCTGAAGAGGCTACTTGGGAACTGAAAAGTAAGATGCGGGAAGCATACCCAAATCTGTTCCAGGAGGTTGCAAAGGATGAAGAATAAGTAACATCGAGGACGATGTTACATTTTAAGGGGGTGTGTATGTCACATACCCCAATTTTGTAAAATAAAGTTAATTGTTTTTATTATATTCCTGAGACATTATGTTAAATTAATGCTAAGTAGGAACTGATGACTCAGCAGAGTCAACAGAAGTGGAATGTAATTCAGAATATTTTATTATTAATAAATAAATTGTGGAGACAACAGCATGGGAGAGCTGTTAAAAAGAGGTTACTGGTCAAACTGGTGGATGGAACTAGGTGGAGGGAAAAAGACAAGTGGCAGCATCCTCAAACACTTCCTAAGTTGCAGGTGGAAACTTCCCTATATTTGGGGTCATGATCCCCCAAGAAAGTGGGATCAGAGCAGGTGGCTCATTAAATGACAACTAACCCAAAAAGACCTAGGCAATCTTTTAAAAGTACTCAATGAAGAGAGCTGAGGCTGCTCAGATATTTTCCATAGAGAATTCATTCAGATGAATGTTATTCAGGAAATTCATTGAAGAAAGAGGGAAAAACAGTAAGGAATTTGTTCTGAGAGGAATGCTGCAGTAACTTGGTTATTACAGCTTTTTAGCTGGGGAAACTTACTGATAAGTTCTGGGTTAATACTGAGTTTGAAAACTGGATCTGACTTTGCTGCACCTAGTTCCAGCCAGGGAGACCAGAGCAAGCTCAGGGGTCCTGAGAAGTCGTTGTTTAAGCGCTCTCTAAGAGTTGGTAGGGAGGAACGACCTCCCATTGCTGTTGTTGTCCAAAGTTCAAACAGGTTCTGGCACTTAAGTATTTTTGTTTAATGAGTGTGAATGGATGAATGTTATGCCTATATTATATGACAGAAGAGTTAGTTAGTTTAGTAATGTAAATGTTTCAGTTTATCAGCAATTGAATCTGTTGATGAAAAATAAAGACCCATTGTGTTTTTCCACATCTGGATTCACCAAACCGTACTCCAGCACAAGGGTAGAATTATAGAAGGATGAAATGATGATAATATAGAATAGGATGATAGTAAAATTATAGAGTAGTATTACTGGGTTATTTGCAGAGGAATTATCTTGGTATTGGGAGTAATATTTTTCTTGTACTATTATGGTTATTTAGTTACTTTCAGTAACCTGAATTGCTTCATAGATTTACAGTTTATTTTCTTTCATTCTTAATGACTGTTTTATCTAAGAATTAAATGGAAAGACAGAATAGCTAGATTTCGAATTCATTCTACAGGTACTTCAGTTCTTAGTAAGATTATCTTACAAAAGAATATATATAAATATACATAGGTTACTCACTAAAACTCTGTTTCTCTAGTTATTTATAAACAAAATATATAACTGTAGTTTATAATTCTTAAAATATTAACAGGATAAAATATTAACTATGCAGTAATCAGATTGGTTCTATTATAAATAAATCATATATTTGTTAACTCGTTATGTAAAATAAGATATATAGAATATAGAAAACGTAAGAACACAATAGTTGAATAATAATTTATTTTGTGTTTATAATTAAATAAGAATACAGTTAATAAATATAACATTTATAACACAGCTCTAATATATATTTAATGAAACAATGTATTAGGTTATAATTTAGACATTAACTAAAATTAAATTCTATACTAAAGGCTGTTCATAACAGATATCTATTTTACTGCAATAAAAACATAAACTTATTATAGTGCAGGATAATAACTAAATGATAACATTCCAACTCTCTCAGATAAAAGTAACTAAGTATAATTAATCACAAGAATAATATTATTGATACATAAGGTATTATATTTACAAAATATTCATTTTATTATATGTATGGTATAAACAATGAATGTAAATTAAAATTACTATGTACAGAAACAGTAATATTGGGAATCTAGTCAATTTTAATATTACAGAATTAAGCAAAATTTTTGTACTTGAAAAGAGAGTAACTGTGAGTTACTCAAGCACTTCACCAAAAATTGTAAATTAAACAAATAGAGCTACAGTATGCTCATTCTACCAAGACGATTAATTTAATACAATTTAACCAAAATAACTTACAGAAATATATTATTAACCCAGGATAAAATTCCAAGATCTTGTAAATTTTCTTTTACGACCGAGTCCAAATATTATTATTATAATAAATAAACAAAGAAATAATTAGATTTCAGAAAAGCACTGTAAGCACAAGATAACCAAAAAGTACTGTTAATTAACTCAGGTTTAAGTTAGGGTTTTAACCCTGTAAGTACAAAAAGAAACTAACAGATTTATAAACTCGAGGGTTTCAAACCCCTTTTTTTTCCAAGATTATTCATTAACTTAACATTTACACAGTCAATCCAAGCAAAGAGTCTGAAAGACTTCTTAAGCTACGGCTTCTCCAAGTTTCTCATAACAGAGCAAAAAAAACAATTACGGCCTGAACTAGAGCCTTCTTACGCGGCTCAAAGGCCTCATTAACTACTAAGAAAACAACAAAAGAAAGTAACAAGCAAACTGAAACCCCAAGGGTGACAGTTTTTTCAATGCAACCAATCTATTCCAGATGGACCAAACAAATAGTAACGGCCATGGTTAAAAACCAGGCTTACCGTAAAACTTGAACCGCTGTTGTAAACTCGCACAGCCAAACGGAGGAAGGGGTCGACCTGTAACAAGAAGAATTCATTTAAAAACTGTTAGAAATGATTATATTTACACTCAAAACAAATCAATGAATAAGTTTAAGGACTGACAGTCCTCTTACCAAAAAATCTGGGTAAAGCGTGACCACCATCTAACTACGAAGCACCCACGATTTTCTAGTAAGAAAACCTTCTGCAGAAAGGGAGGAAAGGATTAACTGCGCATCACACATCCAACCCTGTCCCAAAGAACCATACTTCAACATTTACGAAGGAGGAAGACATTGCAGTCGAGGGTTTGAACAAGGAAACGGCGAGGGAGAATAACCCTAAGTATGTTCAACAGCCTTCGTAAAAACCCAAACAATGTCACAATAACACCTCTCTACAGGCAGTGGACGAACCTTCAAGGAGGAACGACGATGGGAAGGCTGTCACACAGCAAATAAAGACAGTGCCTTGAAGAAAAATCGCAGCAGAACAGAGACTGCCCGAAGGCAAAGGAAGAGTGACGGATTTAGGGTTTGACTGCGGCTTTTTAACAATCAAATGCATGGACCAGGAAGTGCCACGTTATCACGTAGATTTTTTATGCTATTCGGGTAAATTTTGTATAGTCCAGGATTCCAAATGATTTCCAATCATTTTATTGTTTATCCATAGTTCACTTATCTCGAATTGCACATAGCATGAAACCTACAATATATTTGTCACAACAAAATCTTGTTAGTAATCATTAAGGGCATGGGAAACCATACGACCCTTATGATTATGTTCATATTCTATATTGCAAATTATAATCTTTACCTTGGTATTATAACTTATACCCTTTGCATATTTCCTTTCCATTTTACGATGATATCATCAAACGTTTATATTAATGAAAATGACAAGGTTCTTATAGAGTATAACTTAAGAGACTAGGAATAATGGTATTTTCTTAATACAAGTATCTATCTTGATACCCTACTAATTAAGCAACCAAAGTAGATTTATATTTAACCAAGTATATATTGTTCATGCAAAGGAGTTAAGGAAGCCATCATGGTAAATGAGGATAGAAGGTAAACTTAAAGATAATCTATAAACTTGTTAAGTGTAAAGACATATACTATGACTCAGTTTATTATAGATTTGGTTATTGTTCTTAAGCCAATCTGTTAATAATTCAAAACTAGAATATTATTAAATCATGAAAAAGAATTTCTTTAATTACATAATCTAACCATGATAAGTAAGTCTATATTTATAGTGATTACTTACTTTAAACGATGTAGTATGGAACTAGCAGGTTGTATGAAAATCTGTTAGATCTCTAAAGATGTAAAGGTTCTATTGAGATTTGAATAATATTACTGACTGTAAATAGATGATTATTCTCCAAACAATTATAGTATAGAGAAAATTTAAACCTCTAATACTAGCTTCTTTTATTTGACTGCAGTATGCAATGAGATTGTAATTACCTTAAAACTTGGGAGAATGAAAGTAAGAATTGGATACATAAGCTCTTTAACACTGTATAGTATTCTTTTTCAGACATGACATAGTTTAGTGAGATGGATAACTAAAAATAGATCTTGATCTTACTTTTCTACATGTAAAGAATTAATTAAAGTATTTGATCATACAGTTGACAATCATGTTAGACGAGAAACATTTCTTTAATCTTTTGAGGACTATATTATACTGTGACTAGAAAGGAAACGATTGCAACCATTACTGTTGAAACTAAATTCTATCCCTCAAGAAGTAAAAGAATAGAAACAGTGAAGTAATTATACCTTGAATTCTGGAATTTCGTTTAAGTATCTTTTTCTTTACTGAGTTCACTGTTTGCGACAATCATATAATCAAATGCTTTAAAAATTCATTAACCAGTGCCCAAAGCTTCTTACATGTAGTCTGTAAAAACAGGAAGAACTCTCTGCATTAGCTCGGAAGCTAAGTAAGCCCAGTTTTTACATGACAGTCTCTTTTGTATGGTCGCAAAAAGAACAAAATCAGTAAACTGAAAAGAACTGTTCTATTGCTAAAACATAACCAACAAATAATTAACTTCGATAGCAGATAACTAATCAAAGAATTAGTGACTGCATTTATTGAAATTATATGTATTTTAAAAAATTTAAATTTTTTTGAAATTTTGGGGTTTTGACAGCTTCCATTTCATGTTGAAGGCCAAGGAAATAATAGTCCTTATAGAGGTGTATCTTGCTACTGGGGCAAAAGTCTCTTCATAATCAATTCCCTCTTTCTGAGAGAATCCTCAACCTACAAATCTGTCTTTATATTTTTCTATACTTCCATCTGTTGAGTGATTAGTTTTCAATATCCATTTAGAGCATACCACTGACTTGTCCTTTGATCTAGGTACTATTTCCCATATATCATTCTTCATAATAGATTCGTATTCTTCAACCATTGCATCAGCCCACTCCTTTGGTTTTATTGCTTCTTCAAAACAATATGGTTCTTTATCAACTAGATCACTCATCAAAGCCATGTAGTTGGGGTATGACTTTGGCTTCTTCCTTTCTTGAATGGGTCCTTCGGGAGCACCAAGTATTTTTGCTTCTTCAATTGCTTCACAAGCCCAAGAAGGTTTTCTCTTTCGAAAAATTAGTTCACTTGGTAAATCTTCAGGTAGATGGGGTTCAATTACATCATGATACTCAGGTATCGGGTCTTCTTCTTCAACTCTGACTTCTTTAGGACTTTCAATAGTCTTGGGAGTTTCATGCTCCTCTTCATATTCCTTGTCTTTTCTTGATTTCTTGAAAGTTGAATCTTCATCAAATGTAACATCTCTACTAAGCTCGATTTGACGGTACCTAGGAATATATATTTGATATGCTTTTGATTATTCACTATATCCTACGAACAATCCTTTCTTCCCTGAAGGATCTAATTTTGATCTTTTCTCTTTGGGAATATGAATGTATACATGAAAACCAAAAATCCTAATATGACTTACCTCTGGTCTTTCAATGGAGAACATTTCTTCTAGAGTTTTGTTCCCAAGAGCACTATGAGAGATTCGATTCTGAACATATACTGTTGTTCGTGCTGCTTCTTCCCATAAGTACATTAGGAGATCTTGGTCATGGATCATGGATTTCACAGCTTCCATGATAGATCTGTTCTTCCTTTCCTCCACACCATTTTGTTGTAGATTGTAGGCAATGGTGAGCTCCCTCTTAATTCCATCCTCTTTGCAGAAATCATTGAACTCATTCGAAGTAAATTCTCCTCCATTGTTTGACCTCAGAATTTTGATTTTCTTTTCCGAAAGGTTTTCTACTAGATATTTAAACTCTTTGAATCTTTCAAATACTTCATCCTTCTTTTTCAAGAAGTATATCTAAGTCTTCCTAGAGTAGTCATCAATGAAAGAGGCATAGTAAGAGTACCCACTTAATGAAATTGTTTGCATTGGTCCACAGATATCTGAGTGAATAATGTCTAGGATCCCTTTTTCCTTACTATTACTTTTCGGAAAGGGATTCTTAGTATTCTTCCCTTGTGCACATCCTTTGCACAATCCTTCATGTTTTACCTAGATTTCTGGTAAACCAGTTACCATCTTGCTTACAATTGGAATAGCCTTGTAGTGAACATGAGCAAGCCTTCTGTGCCATAGCTCACTTGGATTGATGGTGCTGGTTGTTAATGTAGAATCTGTATGTCCCTTTAGTTTGTAGAGACCTCCTCCTTCAACTCCAATCTCTACTACATCATCGATCGTTTTGCCTTTGGTCCACATGAGGACTTTTCTATCGATAAAGGAAACTCTAAAGACTTTCTTGTCTAAGGCTGAAATAGAGAGAATATTTTTCTTTAGTCCTGGGACATATAGGACATCCTTCATATTCATAGGTTTTCCAGAATACAACTTATAAGATGCTTCTCCTAGCCCTTTAATTGGATATTGGGAATCATCTCCAAGCATTACTTTGTGTGGAGATTCCTTTTGTTCAAAGCATGAGAGTGACTCATTGAAACCAGTCATGTGTTTGGAGGCACTACTATCAATCAACCAGGTATCATTTCCTGATGAGACTGATCTAGTTAGGGCATAGATCAAAACATACTCTTCACTGGAATATTCATCCTTCTTTGTTTCCTCTTCTTCTCCTTGATCATTGTCTTCAGCAGCATGTGCTTGAAACCTTCTCATCTTCTTGAGTCTTTCTACTTTCATGGGACAATTGATTGCAATGTGTCCTAACTTGTGACAGTTGAAGCATTCAAAGCTTGAGAAATCTCTCTTGGGTCTTTTAAACCCTTAAGTCTTAGGAGGATGGTCATGGATTTTTCTTTTGACTTTGGTATGAACAGTTAAATCTTGATCCTTATTGCCATTTAGCTTTTCTTCTCTAGCTTCTATTATCTCTTCTTCTTGGACACATTCTTCCCATAACTTCCGGAATTTGGTTAGCTTTCTTCTTGAACAGATTCCTCGGATGAAAGCTTCCCAATCTCTTGGAAGGACATTCAAGGTTGTCATTACAACCTCTGCTTCTTCAACCATGTCACCGATGGCTTCTAATTGATCACATATTTGAGCTACTCTTGTGAAATAAGACTGCATATTTTTTGACTTCTGAGCTCTTACACCTTTGAGTTGATTCCTCGGGGTTATCTTCCAGTTAATGTTCCTTCCTTCAAATAGACTTGATAGGGCATTGAACATTTCTTTTGGAGTCTCCATGGATGATACATGAAGGATCAGGTTATCTTTGATTGAATCAGCTATGATTCTCTTAGCTATGATCATATCCTTCTTGTGCTTGGCTTTTGGCTTCAATTTCTTCTGGTTCTTTCACTTCCTTTTTGACAAATTGATCTAGATCATTCTCTTGGAGGATGAGCATGATTCTGTACTTCCATGCTCTAAAGTTTTCATCCCCTTCAATATTTTCATCTAGCTTGGTATTCTTTGTCATATTTAAGAAACTGAGAACCTCAAATGGAAAAAGATAAAAGAATACTTACTTGGAGAAGACAACACCTGATTCATAGGTTCTAAAGTTTAGAGTAGAAACCCTAATTTTGTAGTTGGGATCACAGGTGGAGTTGAATGATGGAAAAGATGCGCCCTTTTGAGGCGAGGTAGACTGTATCTTCCTTTTTCTGAGATTGATAATGAAAACCTTAGAAAACTGAAACCCTAGTTTATCCCAATAATAGTAACAGGTCCAAAATTAAAAATTCTTGGATTTCAATTTTGTTACCACAGAAAGATGCGCCCTTCAGAGGTGAGTTGGATGAGCCTTCTTTTCGGGTTGATCTGTTGAGAGGTTTGTCAAGAACAACAAACCCTAGATGTGCAGTGTCTCCCTTCAGGGTGGCTCTGATACCATGCTGAATTTTCTTTAAAATTGTTTATATGATAACTTTAAATAATTAGCGACTAGAAGATCACTGAAAGAACAACATGCACAAAAACATAAGAACACAAGAACACAAATATTTTCCTCGGGGAAACCACAAGGGAGAAAACCCCACAAAACTTCCTCAGTATAGAACTCGACCAAGACAGTGTATGAACCCAGACAACAACAACTTCCTCCTTCTTGGTGCGCTGCTA
This sequence comes from Pseudotsuga menziesii, assembly GCA_001517045.1. Taxonomy (NCBI): domain Eukaryota; kingdom Viridiplantae; phylum Streptophyta; class Pinopsida; order Pinales; family Pinaceae; genus Pseudotsuga; species Pseudotsuga menziesii. The sequence continues at coordinate 311,852 of LPNX010932689.1, forward strand.
CTTCTCTCTCTTACTAAAACCAACTTGAGTGAGTGAGTACAAATGAAGAGGAGCGCCCTCCTATTTATATTCTTCTGTTGACTTGACTTCTAACTTGGTGGGGCCGACTTCACTATTTGTCCGAGCCTACATGTCCAACTGGACATTACAAATAGAATTTATTATATTGACACTTGGGTACTAATCACCCAACTTACATTCAGAGGTTCACATTGTATCCTTCAATGACTCTAACAAGACCAAACTCATCTCCAATGGGAGGAATACAATACAACTGGAATATCTTCCGAAGTTACATTATTTTAACAAGAATCCCCCCCCAGAGTATAATGGCTAGAGGGAAACGATAGGAAATATACTTTGAAATGATAAGGTATAGTCCCGAGGCAAAGGTCCAATGGTCAAAAGCTCTCAAACATCACAAACTTTCTGCAGCACATTTTGCTACACGTCTCAAATGACTCACAACATGGCTTCCTACCAATACAACACATATCCATGTGAGATACAAAAAAGTCATGGATACTAAAATACAATGTAGATCCATGTGAAGAAGACTCAAATTTAGACATAGCTACTAGACATACAATATAGATCTATGTCATACAGACGAAAATTTGAGCACATAAACGAACATATAAATGTGGATCCATGCTAGGACTCATGCAAATACTCCATCACAACCTGGGGAAAGCAATGAGTGCTTAACAAGTACCCAGGGCCTTTGTCTTGTCTTCCACAAAGTACGATTATATCCATGTGATTACAATGTTCTGATGTCGAACATGGTAGAAACCACTTGATTGCTGGTCAATGATGTGAACCGTTAACAAGTGTGAGGGAGATCACCATTGATGTCAATGATTCCCAAGGTACCCTAGTATAAACTACTTAGTGTGAATAAATCATTTGATGTCGAACACTCAATTGAATCTTTCGAGCAAAGGTCAATGATGTGAACCTATGTCGAGAGCGAGAGAATCTGTCATTAAGGCATACAGACCTCAAGGTACTAAATTTTGTTTCTAAGACTAATTCCTGGATGATGAGTTGATGTTGACAGGAATAGTCTCATCGAAGGAGGGCCATGATGAATCCCACATCAATGACACAAAACTCGAAATAAAGTTCTGGAATTTTGAGTATGATGTAACCATAGGACTAACTCAAAAGTAACTAACACAAAAGGTTGTTTTGACTGCAGGTGTAAACTCTCAAAACAATTTCTCTTTTGAACATAAGGCAGCACGACCAAAGAATTAGCAGCATTGACTTGACGAGGCAGAACACAATGCGACAATGGACAATGCATTCTTTGAAAGACTCAAATGAGTGACATGACTCATGAAAGTGGATCAACTCAAAGACAAGATGAATACCCAATTGACTGAATGAAATGTAGACAAGTGCCATGTTCAAAGGTGACTAACACCTACCATTTATTGCAAATGAAAATGTATTTCGCTTCCCTTAATTTCTCCATCATGATTGATGAGTGCCTCTTTTCATTTTTACAAGTTCAAAGAGGGTAACAAACACTCGATATAGCTCATCCTTCGAACAAGTCCAAACTCATATGTTTTACAAACCTGAGAAAGGATGGGTTCGTTCCCAAAAAAGGGTCTTTCATCATTTGATTTTATGAGTCTGACGAAAGAAAACTCATTGTAGTTCATGTTTAGAGAGTCTAAACAAACTGAAGAAGACTCTGAGGGGTCCATTTTCATATGATTTAGTCCCTAATGCCCGAAAAAGTATAAAATAATACCTTAGAGAACTCTTCCAGTCATGATTGGATGGAGTAGACATTTTTCGTAAGTAGTGCCCCTTGGTCCGAAAAAGGGGTAAACTATCACCGAGAAGACGACTCTTTAGGTCCTTTCAAGAGCGTGAAGAAGACAAGTTCACTCGGCTATCTTTAGACATTTTAAGAGTCCGAAAAGAGCTTAAAGAGTACTCTATTAAGGGGTTCTTTTTTCATGATCCAATTTTAATGAGTCTGAAAAATAGTAAAAGTACACTCGATACCTCTTCACTAAGTTTTTAACAAGCACACCAAAGGTATAAAAGGCACTCAAAACCTTTTTCATGTTTGAATCTAGAGCACAAAAAAGCGATGAAGTAAGATCAAACCAGTTTTCATGTTTTAACCAGAGAACAAAAAATGAAAAGTAAGCTCAACACCATCTTGTTGTTTTTAACAAGCTCGAAGATCAGTTGAAAGAATGCTTAGGGTATCTGCTTCATTTTTTAATGAGCTTGGAACATAATAAGAACTAGGGAAAAAATTGCAAGGGATTAATTTGAACCTTCATTTCTCTAAGGAAAACTTTGAGGGATTGGAGCAGACAAAGGGATACCTATCTCATAACTTGAGGGTGACGAGATTTTGGTATAACAGAATGCCCCCCAAAGTATAATGGCTAGAGGGAAATGATAGAAAATATACTTTGAAACAACAAGGTATAGTCCCGAGGCAAAGGTCCAATGGTCAGAACTTCTCAAACATCACAAACTTTCTGCAACACCTTTTACATTTGTCCCAAATGACTCACAACATTGTTTTCGACCAATACAACGCAGATCCATGTGAGATACAAAAAAGTCATGGCTACTGAAATATAGCGTAGATCCATGCGAAGAAGACTCAAATTTGGACATAGCTACCAGACATACAATGTAGATCTATGTCATACAAATGCAAATCTAAACACAGCCGCGAACATACAAATGTGGATCCATGCTAGGACTCATAGAAATACTCCATCGCAACCTGGGGAAAGCAATGAGCGCCTTTAACAGATACCCATGGTCTTCGTCTCGTCTTCCACAAAGTACGATTCTATCCATGTGATTACGATGATTTGATGTCGAACATGGTAGGAACCACTTGATTACCGATCAATGATGTGAACTGTTAACAAGTACGAGGGAGATCACCATTGATGTCAATGATTCCCAAGGTACCTTAGTACAATCTCCTAAATGTGAATAGATGATCTGATGTTGAACACTCAGTCGAATATTTTGATCAAAGGTCAATGATGTGAACCTATGTCGAAAGAGAGAGAATCTGTCATTAATGCATACATACCTCAAGGTACTAAAAATGTTTCTAAGACTAATTCTTAGATGATGAGCTGAAGTCAACAGGAATAGTCTCGTCGAAGGAGGGCCATGATGAATCCCACATTGTCGACATGAAACTAGGAACAAAGTTCTGGAGTTTTGAGTATGATGTAACCATAGGACTGACTCAAAATTAACTGACACAAAATGTTGTTTAACTGCAAGTGTAAAATCTCAACATGACTTCCCTTTGAACATTGGGCGGCATGACTGAAGACTTGGAAGCATTGACTTGACTAGGCGGAACACAATGCGACATTGGACATGACTCAAATGAGGGGCATGAATCATGAAAGTGGATCGACTCAAAGACAACCTGAATACCCAATTGACTGAATGAAATGCAGACAAGTGCCATGTTCAAAGGTGACTAATAACTACCATTAATTGCAAATGAAATGTATTTCCATTCCCTTAATTTCCCCATCATGATTGATGAGTGCCTCTTTTCGTTTTTATGAGTTCAAAGAGGGTAACAAACACTCGATATAGCTCATCCTTAGGAAAAGTCCAAAATCATTTGTTTTAGGAATCCGAGAAAGGATGGGTTTGTTCCCAAAAAAGGGTCTTTCAATGTTTAATTTAACGAGTGCAATGAAAGAAAACTCAATGTAGTTCATGTTTAGAGAGTCTGAACAAAATAAAGAAGACTCCGAAGGGTCCTTTTTTGTATGATTTAGTCCCTAGGGCTTGAAAAAGTATAAAATAATACCTTAGAGAAATCTTCCAGTCATGATTGACTAGAGTATACCTTTTTTGTAAGTAGTGCCCACTGGTCCGAAAAAGGGGTAAACTATCACCAGGAAGACAACTCTTCAGGTCCTTTCACGAGCGTGAAGAAGACAAGTTCACTCGGCTATCTTTTCACATTTTAAGAGTCTGAAAAGAGCTTAAAGAGGACTCTATTAAGGGGTTATTTTTTCATGATCTCATTTTAACGAGTCTGAAAAACAGTAAAAGTACACTCGATTCCTCTTCACTAAGTTTTTAACGAGCACGCTGAAGGTATAAAAGGTGCTCATAACCTTTTTCATGTTTGAATCCAGAGCATGAAAAAGCGATAAAGTAAGCTCAAACCGGTTTTCATATTTTAACCAAAGCACAAAAAATGAAAAGTAAGCTCAACACCATCGTGTTGCTTTTAACGAGCTCAAAGATCATTTGAAAGAATGCTCAGGGTATCTGCTTCATTTTTTAACGAGCTTGGAATAGAATAAGAACTATATTCAAAATGACATATTTCATTTTTACACAAGCTTGAAACAGAAAATAACTATGCTTGAAACATGGTTTCATTTTTATGCAAGATTGAAACCAAAAGGTAAACTATGCTTAAGGACATCCATTTCATTTTTTAACAAGCTTGACATAGAATGGGAACTTTACGCAGGAACCTGTTTCATTTTTTAATGAGATTAACACAGAAAAAGAACTATGCTCACAGACATCTGATTCGTTTTTTAACGAGCTTGACATAGAGAAAATGAATTATGCTCGTAGGCCTGCTCTTACCCAACATGGTATCCAGAGGTTAGTAGGTTTCCTCCATTTCATAAAAGCTAGCGGCTTAACTCCAGTATGATGTCCATAGACTAGAGCCATGCCCCCCATTTTACCTATGATGGGAAGAAGCTAACTATAAGAAGGGGAAGGAATCACAAGAACATGAGGCACATTCAGGGCAGTCTGATTACTAGGAGTAATGTGATGGTCGGGTGTAACAAAGGAAAGCTGATCAATGGTCACAATATTCTCATCATGGGGAAAATGCATAACTCTAAAGAGTGTGGAAACCACAGCCTTCATGGCATAAACATAATCACGTCCAAGGAGCATATTGAAATGTAAAGGACCTTGGACCACCATAACATCAATACAGACAGTTTTACATCCTAATGTAATAGGAAAATGAGGAAGGATCCCTAAAGGTGCAGTAGGACTGCGATTAAAAACCAGTATCTGATCAGTGGTTGGCACAAGCTGAGGTGAACCTAAAGCTTTCCAAGTAGTTGAGGATAAAATACTAACAGAAGCCCCTTCGTCAACAATAGTGTGAAGCATCCTCCTAGCAGTAACATTCATAACTATTTGGAAAGGAACACTCGAATGAATACGAGACTCTGTTAGGTTACTCCAGTTAAAGGAAATAACCTCAGTACTTGGAGAGGGTTCTGTTGAAAGAGACAAAATTTCCTCTTGTCGAGAACAATTAGAACGAAGCATAAAAACTTCAGCAGGTTTTAGTTCACTCTCTACCGGAAGAGAAGAACAAGATGAAGATTTGGTCAAAGCGAATACTTCAGTCTTAACACTCTCTGATGAAAGAGTGGGATCGGGTGCAGATGACATCAACTCGACCATTTTAACTTCATTCTTCAAAAGAAGAGTGGGATCAACCACAGATGAATCTGAATTAACCACTTCAACTTCACTCTTCAAAGGAAGAGTGGGATTGACCGAGGTTAGAACTAGATTGGCCACTTTATCAAACAATGGGATGTCAAGTGACAACTTACGATAACCTATTGGAATCCGTTGATGAGAAATAGTAATATCTTCCAACAACTTAGAAGCTTCATCCATGCAAGGACAAAGGTAAGTAAAGTGCATGTCCTTACATAGCAAGCAAGGATTTCTGACTTTACCCTTTCGACTCTTAACCACAGAGTCACTGGTTGATGGGGGATCGTCAGAATGATGGTCAGAGGCTAATGAAATCGGCTGCCGAGAAACCTTAGACCACTCTTCTAAAACTAGGTCTAAACCATGACAATCTTTCAGAAGGTGATCACTCTTGTGTTGATGAAATTGTCATTGATGCCAACATGGTCTTGATGTCATCGATATCACCACTTTGTTGGACTCTTGAAGAAGCCCTGCTGATGATGCTGAAGACCCTAGAGATAATCCCAAAGCCTTGGCAGACAATGGAGAAGCCCATGAAGTCTTGGAACCCTTGATGAAGACCCTGATGACCTTGCAAAGGTCATGGAGCCCACTACTGTCAATTGATATGGTTAGATGGCAATGATGAGCCTTGATGGAGATGATCATTCTTGAATATGGTCCTAAGTGCACAAGGAATATCTTGCACCCACTGACCCTGCATGAAGTTCTTTATACCATAAAAGTTCGTGAAGAAGCCATCAAGAAGAATTCAAGTCATTTCATGATGGCCTGCGCAAATTGAAGAAAATATGAGTAAAGGATCTTGTCAATGCAAGCAAGACCCTCATAAGATGATAGCCCTCGTCATGCCCTTTCCAACGGTAGGTGGCACGTCACGTGGTTCCTCATGGTTGATGAGATATTAACTTTTGAAGTCGACCCAACGAAAATTATAAGTCAGCTCAGTCAAACACAAAGTCGGCTCAGTCAAAGTTTTATTAAAAAAATAATAAAATATTTTTATAGTATGTCGGCCCCATTAAAAATAAATTAAATATGTATGTCGGCCCTAAAATTATGGAGGATAAACTAATATAAATACCCCACGCAACTCTTCATTTTTTACATGGAAATCTCGGCCATCTCTGAGGCAGCCGCAGGAGCAGTGGAAATTTTTGTTGGGAGCAGCTTGTTTTGTGTGGAAATTGTCTGTGGAGCAGCAGAGATTTAGGGCTGGTCATTTTCTACAGCAGTCTTTGTCCTCAGGCTGCTCCAGCAGCTCTTAAAGGTCTGAGATTTTTCAAGTTTTGCTACAGACGTTAAGGGTTGTCATCAGTAGTTGTTTGGGGTCCTCCAAAGCCCAAACAGTCTCGAATTGTTGATGAAACTTGGTGACCAGCAACATCAGTAAAGTGCAGACCCGAATCTTTTTATTGATCACTTTGTTTAGGAGCAGAATTTACAATGGAACAAGTTTTGCTTTGAAGTCTACTTACTCTCTAAACTTTGGGTAGCTGTAATACAAGGAGATCAGCATCAAACAGTCAAAAATCAAACATTGAATCATGTTTTGGTATAACTCAGAACTCGAGTTGCTGCAGTAGTATAAATCCCTAATGTATTCCGTGAAGTACAGCAGATTTCTGAAGTTTCCTCAGTGAAGATTTAGGAGGCAGAAAAGGTTTTCTTAGTGACTGATTTGACATATATTTATTAGGTCTTTTGTTAACTGTTATATTCACATAGCAAAGTTCAAAAGTGAAGGAAGCAACCAGTATCAAAAGCATAAAAAGAAGCTCTTTATCAAAGATTGCAGGTATGCCCAAGTATGAAGTCTAATAGCAAGAGTTTGAAGATCTGAAGACATCAAGAGAAGATATTCTTTGCATGATGTTTTTAATGATGAAATATTTTGCTAAGTACATGTTGCAGAATAGAAGATGAATCATTTACTGACATATTCCAAAAGGAGATTGGTGTTGTATGATGA